>CAMXCT020001408.1:0-132500 GCA_947184155.2 Cladocopium goreaui | reverse complement strand
TGGTGGAGGAGGTACTGGTTGAGGAGCTGGTGGATGACGTGGTTGAACTCGAGCTTGTGCTTGTCGAAGTAGTGCTTGAAGTGCTTGAAGTTGAGCTACTAGATGTTGTGCTGGTAGTTGATGATGTTGAGGAACTTGTGGTACTGGATGTGGAGGTGGTAGATGAGGTGGTGCTTGATGACGTTGAACTCGAGGTTGTGCTTGTTGACGATGATGAGGTAGTTGTGGACGTGCTGCTGGTTGATGAAGTGCTAGTGGAGGAGGTACTGGTTGAGGAGCTGGTGGATGACGTGGTTGAACTCGAGCTTGTGCTTGTCGAAGTAGTGCTTGAAGTGCTTGAAGTTGAGCTACTAGATGTTGTGCTGGTAGTTGATGATGTTGAGGAACTTGTGGTACTGGAGGTGGAGGTGGTAGATGAGGTGGTGCTTGATGACGTTGAACTCGAGGTTGTGCTTGTTGACGATGATGAGGTAGTTGTGGACGTGCTGCTGGTTGATGAAGTGCTGGTGGAGGAGGTACTGGTTGAGGAGCTGGTGGATGACGTGGTTGAACTCGAGCTTGTGCTTGTGCTACTAGATGAGGTGGTGCTTGATGACGTTGAACTCGAGGTTGTGCTCGTTGACGATGATGAGGTAGTTGTGGACGTGCTGCTGGTTGATGATGTACTCGTGGAGGAAGTACTGGTCGATGAGCTAGATGTTGTTGATGAACTTGTGGAAGAGGTAGTGCTTGAGGAGGTAGAGGTTGTTGAGCTGGTACTCGATGTGGAGCTCGTTGAGCTAGTGCTGGTTGTGGATGATGTGGTGCTGCTGCTGGAGGTGCTGGTACTGCTGGACGATGTTGTGGATGAAGTGCTTGATGAAGTTGTGCTTGTGCTCGAAGAAGTGGTAGAGGTGGATGAACTTGTTGATGTTGAGGAGGTAGATGTGGAAGATGTGGAGGATGTTGAGGAAGTGCTAGAGCTGGTTGAAGTTGTAGATGTGCTGGACGAACTTGTGGACGTGGAACTAGTGGATGAAGTGCTTGTTGAAGTGCTTGAGGTGCTGCTTGTTGTGGAAGACGTGCTGGATGTGCTGGTAGAAGAAGTAGTTGTCGATGTGCTTGAAGTACTGCTGCTTGATGTACTCGTCGATGAAGTGGAACTAGTTGAAGAGCTTGTGGACGTTGAACTGGTCGAGGAGGTACTCGTGGAAGAAGTGCTTGTTGACGATGTTGAAGTGCTGCTTGAAGAAGTGCTTGTAGAAGAAGTAGATGTGCTTGAGGTGCTAGTGGAGGATGTGCTTGTGGAAGAGGTGCTCGAAGATGTGCTTGATGTACTGGTGCTGGATGTGCTAGTGGAGGACGTGGAGGTTGTGGAAGAGCTTGTGGAAGATGTGCTTGAAGAGGAGGTTGAAGTGCTGGTTGATGATGTGGAACTAGTGGAAGAACTCGTGGATGACGTGCTTGTGGAAGATGTGCTGGTGGATGAGGTACTTGAGGAAGTACTGGAGGTGCTGCTGGTAGAAGAACTTGAAGTGGTGCTCGATGTACTTGAGGTGCTAGTGGAGGATGAAGAGGTTGAGGACGTGCTGGTCGAAGTACTTGAGGTGCTGCTACTGGACGTGCTTGTGGACGATGTGGAACTAGTTGAAGAACTAGTAGATGTTGAGCTGGTTGATGAGGTACTTGTGGAAGAAGTACTTGTTGATGTGGTTGATGTACTGCTGGACGATGTGCTTGTCGACGATGTGGAGGTGCTGCTGCTACTTGTTGAGGATGTGCTCGAGGAAGTAGTACTTGTTGATGTGCTGGATGTGCTACTGGTTGAGCTGGATGTGGAAGTGGAAGATGTGGACGATGTGCTTGAAGATGTGGTTGAGGTGCTTGTCGATGACGTGGAGCTAGTAGATGAACTTGTGGTTGAAGAGCTTGTGGACGTTGAACTGGTCGATGAGGTACTGGTGGAAGAAGTGCTTGTTGACGATGTTGAAGTGCTGCTTGAAGAAGTGCTTGTAGAAGAAGTAGATGTGCTTGAGGTGCTAGTGGAGGATGTGCTTGTGGAGGAGGTGCTCGAAGATGTGCTTGATGTACTGGTGCTGGATGTGCTAGTGGAGGACGTGGAGGTTGTGGAAGAGCTTGTGGAAGATGTGCTTGAAGAGGAGGTTGAAGTGCTGGTTGATGATGTGGAACTAGTGGAAGAACTCGTGGATGACGTGCTTGTTGAAGACGTGCTTGTAGAAGACGTGCTACTTGACGATGTGCTGGTGGAAGATGTACTTGTGGAGGATGTGCTTGAGGAAGTACTTGAGGTGCTTGTAGATGATGTGGAACTCGAGGAAGAGCTTGTGGACGATGTGCTTGTTGAGGAGGTTGAAGTGCTGGTTGATGATGTGGAGCTAGTGGAAGAACTCGTGGAAGAGGTACTTGTGGATGACGTGCTTGTTGAAGATGTGCTTGTAGAAGACGTGCTACTTGAGGATGTGCTGGTGGATGATGTACTTGTGGAGGATGTGCTTGAGGAAGTACTTGAGGTGCTTGTAGATGATGTGGAACTCGAGGAAGAGCTTGTGGAAGATGTGCTTGAAGAGGACGTTGAAGTGCTGGTTGATGATGTGGAACTAGTGGAAGAACTCGTGGAAGAGGTACTTGTGGATGATGTGCTTGTTGAAGATGTGCTCGTAGAAGATGTGCTGCTTGACGATGTGCTGGTGGATGATGTACTTGTGGAGGATGTGCTTGAGGAAGTACTTGAGGTGCTTGTAGATGATGTGGAACTCGAGGAAGAGCTTGTGGACGATGTGCTTGTTGAGGAGGTGCTGGAAGAGGAGGTTGAAGTGCTGGTTGATGATGTGGAACTAGTGGAAGAGCTCGTGGATGACGTGCTTGTGGAAGAAGTGCTCGTCGAAGACGTGCTGCTTGACGATGTGCTGGTCGATGATGTACTTGTGGAGGATGTGCTTGAGGAAGTACTTGAGGTGCTTGTAGATGATGTGGAACTCGAGGAAGAGCTTGTGGACGATGTGCTTGAAGAGGAGGTT
Source organism: Cladocopium goreaui (assembly GCA_947184155.2). Lineage (NCBI taxonomy): Eukaryota > Dinophyceae > Suessiales > Symbiodiniaceae > Cladocopium > Cladocopium goreaui. The sequence continues at coordinate 129,483 of CAMXCT020001408.1, read as the reverse complement.
GAAGTGCTGGTTGATGATGTAGAACTAGTGGAAGAGCTTGTCGACGAGGTGCTTGAAGATGATGTGCTTGTGGAAGATGTGCTCGTAGAAGATGTGCTGCTTGACGATGTGCTGGTCGATGATGTACTTGTGGAGGATGTGCTTGAGGAAGTACTTGAGGTGCTAGTTGAAGATGTGGAACTAGAGGAAGAGCTTGTGGACGATGTGCTTGTTGATGAAGTGCTCGAAGAGGAGGTTGAAGTGCTGGTTGATGATGTGGAAGAAGTGGAAGTACTTGTGGATGACGTGCTTGTAGAAGATGTGCTACTTGACGATGTGCTTGTGGATGACGTACTTGTGCTACTTGACGATGTGCTTGTGGATGACGTACTTGTGGAGGATGTGCTTGAGGAAGTAGTTGAGGTGCTTGTTGAAGATGTGGAACTGGAGGAAGAGCTTGTGGACGAGGTGCTTGAAGATGATGTGCTTGTGGAAGATGTGCTTGTTGAAGAAGTGCTGGAGGATGTGGTCGAAGTTGTTGTTGCTGAAGTGGAAGAAGTGGAAGTACTTGTGGATGACGTGCTTGAAGAAGATGTGCTTGTGGAAGACGTGCTCGTAGAAGACGTGCTGCTTGACGATGTGCTGGTGGATGATGTACTTGTGGAAGATGTGCTTGAGGAAGTACTTGAGGTGCTTGTAGATGATGTGGAACTGGAGGAAGAGCTTGTGGACGATGTGCTTGTTGATGAAGTGCTGGAAGATGTCGTTGAAGTTGTTGTTGCTGAAGTGGAAGAAGTGGAAGTACTTGAGGATGAGGTGCTTGAAGAAGATGTGCTTGTGGATGATGTACTTGTGGAGGATGTGCTTGAAGATGAGGTTGAGGTACTTGTTGACGATGTGGAACTCGTCGAAGAACTCGTGGTTGACGTGCTTGTGGAAGATGTACTGCTTGAGGATGTGCTGGTGGATGACGTACTTGTGGAGGATGTGCTTGAGGAACTACTTGAGGTGCTTGTTGAAGATGTGGAACTAGAGGAAGAGCTTGTGGAAGATGTGCTTGTTGAAGAAGTGCTGGAGGATGTGGTCGAAGTTGTTGTTGCTGAAGTGGAAGAAGTGGAAGTACTTGAGGATGACGTGCTTGAAGAAGATGTGCTTGTGGATGATGTACTTGTTGAAGATGTGCTTGAAGATGAGGTTGAGGTACTTGTTAATGATGTGGAACTAGTGGAAGAACTCGTGGAAGAGGTACTTGTGGATGATGTGCTTGTTGAAGATGTGCTCGTAGAAGATGTGCTGCTTGACGATGTGCTGGTGGATGATGTACTTGTGGAAGATGTGCTTGAGGAAGTACTTGAGGTGCTAGTTGAAGATGTGGAACTGGAGGAAGAGCTTGTGGACGATGTGCTTGTTGATGAAGTGCTCGAAGAGGAGGTTGAAGTGCTGGTTGATGATGTGGAACTAGAGGAAGAGCTTGTGGACGACGTGCTTGTTGATGAAGTGCTTGAAGAGGAGGTTGAAGTGCTAGTGGATGATGTGGAACTTGTGGAAGAGCTTGTAGATGAGGTACTTGTGGATGACGTGCTTGTTGAAGATGTGCTTGTTGAAGATGTGCTGGTAGAGGATGTGCTACTTGAGGTTGTGCTTGTGGAAGATGTACTTGAGGAAGTACTTGAGGTACTTGTAGATGATGTGGAACTAGTAGAAGAGCTTGTCGAGGAGGTACTTGTGGATGATGTGCTTGTTGAAGATGTGCTCGTAGAAGATGTGCTGCTTGACGATGTGCTGGTGGATGATGTACTTGTGGAGGATGTGCTTGAGGAAGTACTTGAGGTGCTTGTAGATGATGTGGAACTCGAGGAAGAGCTTGTGGACGTTGTGCTTGTTGAGGAGGTGCTGGAAGAGGAGGTTGAAGTGCTGGTTGATGATGTGGAACTAGTGGAAGAGCTCGTGGATGACGTGCTTGTGGAAGAAGTGCTCGTGGAAGACGTGCTGCTTGACGATGTGCTGGTGGATGACGTACTTGTGGAGGATGTGCTTGAAGAAGTGCTTGAAGTACTCGTAGAGGATGTGGAACTTGTGGAACTTGTGGAGCTGCTACTGGATGTGCTTGTGGATGACCTGAGGGTTTTGATATTTCCAGTAGGGGAGGCGTGAGTTAGAGACAAACATTGAAAGCAACTGAACAATGCTGCATTGCTTTTTGCCTAGGCTTTGTGTGAAAATAAAGATTGCAATTTCAATAAAGATAGATAGGTATCAAAGTATCAAATGATATCGAATGCATGTATTTTTGAGGATGACGATAAATCCATTAGATATGGACTCCATGGACATCCTGTCAGACAAATCCATCTTTCAGACTTCTCATCTGCATGTCTGGACAGGGTTCGCTGATCTTTGGAAGAAAGAGGAACCAGATGAACCAAACGTTTTGATGAGAGACGTGCTTGAAGATGAGCTGGTACTAGAAGTTGTGGTGGAACTGGAGCTTGTGGAAGACGTGGTACCTTGCAAAAGTGACAGTACAAGCAAGTCACCATGAAGTAGAGGCTCTTAATTCTCAAGGTTGATCCAGCACTTCATACTCAAGCGTGGCACAACATGTTCATGCTGAAGCAAGCAAATAATTCCAAAGAGTGACGATGAAGTAAGATGAGAAACTCCGAAACAGCCTATACAGCATGTCATTTTCCGGAAACGAATAAGTCCTTTTCAAACAAAAGTGAAGACTACTGGACTGACTGAGCTGATTGGAAAGACAATACCAATGTTGTTGAGTTCTATGAAATCAGATGCATGGACTTACTTCGTTGAGCTCTTGGAAGAGACGAGCTGCTACTTGTGCTGCTTGACGTGCTACTCGTGGAGGTAGACGATGTACTAGTGCTGCTAGTGGAACTACTCGACGAAGTTGTTGATGTGGTGCTGGTCGTGCTGCTGGTTGTCACTTGTAACCGTCTTTCAGGCGCATCCTCGGCTCGAGATATTCTCTGGTGACCCTGGTGTTCGTCTGCTCTGCCTATGGAACCCATTCATACTTATTCTACTTGATCTTTATGATGAATCCATGATGAATCCATTCCTTATCTTCCTACAATGACAGAATAAGGAACGACAGGAACGGCCTTCGGATGGCACTTCTTGCCTTTCTTGAACCCACTACCCGTGAGGCCCATGAGGTGCATCAAAGTCTCTGGATGCCTCAGAGGCAACACATCTGGATCTACATGTATAGAATGCAAATCCAAGACAAATTATGCGTATCTACATAAATACATACATATATATATATATTGTATTATGTCATACATACATATATATATATGTGTGTATATATACACCTATGAATATATATATATATATATATATATGTATATGTTAATAATAATAATAATATATATATACTATATACTATATATTATATATTATATATTATATATTATATATTATATTTTATATATTATGTATTATATATTATGTATTGTTGTGTGTGTGAGTATGCAAGCCTCTACACTGTACACCCCAACCGCAACACCCAATATCGGATGCACATATCCGTTCTTAAAGTGGTAGAAAAGGGGTCGTGTCTTGACCTCACCAGCATTGACAAGGCTTTTTTGGGGTGGCCTACATTTGGCTCCTTGGAAACTCTGTCTGTGCTGTGCTGATGTGCCTTCAATGAACTTCACAGCAGGTAGCAGGTTGACTATACAATCTCTCTGTGCTGATTAACTTGAACCCTATGGACTGTCATCACTGGCAGTTTTTTACACGCTCTGTCAACTACAACCTCTCAATCGCTACAATGAAACATTGACCGTTGTGGTTCCTTCAGTCACTTTTGGTTGCGAGTTCGTTTCCATCTAACCCTTTTTGATCCTTTTTGTGGTGGCCACGTCGAAGTTTACACAGATGTTGTCCTGTCTTTGCAAACGCAATGACATGATTCGGAAAACGGCATGAATTCAAGCAGGGCAAAAACTTCTCTGATCTTAGGTTTAATTTTGACCTTTCAAAAAAGGAGTTCGCTTCTTGGCAGTTCCTTCCAACTTAGCTTCACATACAAACAGTGCATCAACCCAGCCGAAACCCCGAGAAGCAATCAGCTCTTTTGAGTCACTTAGGTTGCTCCCATGGTACCTTCCCTGGCTATGAAGAAGTGCAGACTGGTCGCTGCCATCTCTCAATATCTTCAGGTTCAAACCGTTCAAATCTTGTATCTCTGAAGACAGCCTGAAAGGGGCCAGAAATCTGATGTGGCTCATCCTGAGAGAAGCAGTTTCTTCCGTTCCAAATCTCATTTGAATTGCTATCCTACGCCAAAGCCTGTCCAAAACAATCACTGGAGAATTCAACTGTTGAACTCAATCCATGACCTCAATAGACTTTGCAGAAACCTCACAAACCCCACAAGCTCTGGCAAACTTCTGCTTGCCATTACTTCTAGCTTGTATTAGCTTGTATTAGCTTGTATTAGCTTGTTTCAGTCGTTCACGCCCCTCTGAGACTCTTGAAAATGTCACACTTCTTCAGGCTGCAAATCCGGTTTCGCAGCGGCGCTAGCCTCGTCACCAGCTTCCACCCTGCAAAATGCTGTGATTGGAAGGTGTGAGGACACATTTCGGGCCCTGAGAAGGAGATTTTATTTCCAGGGTTGAAGATTGTACTGTATGGAAAACTTGCTGGCTGCTTCACCAAAATAGGCACTTTTCCTGCTTTTGCAGCATCCACAATTTCGTCTCCCAGCAAAGGTCGTTTATATATGTAGGACAAGAGACCAAAGTTCGTTGAGACTAATGCATGACCCAAGCAGCTTTGCAGGTTACGTCTCGTTCAGTGCATTTCATATAGCCCCCTCTCTGCACCAGTCCCTACAGTCATGGACATTCTGAGATCTCTGGGATCATCGTAGCTGCAAAAAAACTAAAGATGCTCTAACTGTCTCTAACCCATAGATTCCATCCTTCTCATATCGTCTCTATGGGGTTGTTTGCACATCACAAAAAACAGCACCCATTTATACAATATGCATCAATATGCATCAGTATGCCATTAAAACTTCCCTTGCACTCGCTTTGAACCTTCCGAGGAAAAGCGGAGCTGCCAAGAGAATCAGGTAGGCAACCTACAGGAATACAACGGTCAGTCTGCTTGCAGAAAGTCTGCTTGCAGAAAAGAGTGCAGATGGGTTTGGCAACTCAGGGGTCATAGAGCCGTTGCCACCCATGTGGCTGTGCTTTTAAATTATAGCCTTTGTTTATGCGAAACGTAACGTAGCTTGCCAATAAAAAGAGAGAAACAAAACAGACCAATATGACATAAAAAATACATAAAACATCTATGCTCTCATGGGTTGAATGACACCATCAGAAGCTTTGATCCTTCGCTCCGTGTGCAACCCAATCCCTTGGCCTGAAATTGCAGCATTATCCTTGCGCAAGAATCACATCTCACATCTCTAGATCATTTGTCACATAGGAAAGTTCATATGTACCGTCCATAATGATTCTTCCACATGTAAATGGCATGCAACACCACAATGTACCTGTTTTTTGAAATTTTCAATTGGCTTCTTCACCTGTCACTGCCTGTCACCAACCGGGACAAAGGGCAAACTCAACGGCTTTGGCAAAGTTTGTAGGCAGATTTGTTTCGACGAAAAGTTCTCATCGTAAGTTGACTTCAGTACATGTACAGATATCTACAAAATGCAATTGTGTCTGGCGGTGCCCATCCCATCCTGGATGACACAGGCGTCATAGCCACTGGATCGGCCAGATCATCGCAGCTAAGTCGTTTCACTGATAGATGATCCAGTTTCGTTTCTGCTGGCTGTGGTTTCTACAGCTGTGGGTAGGGCTGCTTGGGATGGTACGTCGAGATTCAAGCTGTGATCAGTCTCTTTTGTGCGTGCTGTTTGAGCCAGTGCGAAAAAAGGTGCAAGCCACAAAACAGGAGGTGCAAAACACACTCCAGGGCCAGGCGAAGGCAAAAGAAAACTGGAAAACAACAATTTCAAGATTGGCCAGATTGGCCTACTTCTAACGTTGAATGTGAAAACATCAGAGGCAACTTATGGCAACTTTATGAATGCTTCCCGTCCAAGCTGGGTAGTCAACATTGCTTGGCCAAATTGATGGCAGTTCTCGGACATCTCTCCTGTACTTCTCCCTGTGTAATGTCCGGAGAGCAAACTGTTGCCGTGGCCTTGTCCGGAGCGGCCTGCAGCAGGTCAACAGAGTCAACAGAGTCAACAATTCAGCAAAATGTTAAGATATGTTAAGCCTGTTATTGGTCCTCTATGCAAACAACAAGTTGCCTTGGATTGGACCACATCAAATCAAACTGTTGCAATTGAGACGTATCCAGTATCCTTGCTGGTTTGTTTGGAAGATGGCTAGCAAGAAGAACGTGGTAAACCCATGGGCGATGGACCCTGTAGTGACGGACTGTAAATCTGAAGGTCTCCAATGCTCCCTCTTTCACTACATATGTCTTTTGCATTGGCAAATCAGTCATGAGTTCACAACTGCACGGGGTGTCTTTCGCATGTATTGCGAACGGTGTGATGCCTTGCTGCAACTGACCATCCCCTTGTGCCAAATGTCAGCCATATCAGCCAATATGACGTGCGCATGTGCTCTACTTCCACGGGTGACAGCAACCGCACAGATTTGTTTTCATTGCGCAACTCTCGCACAGATGGAACCCAGCCTTTTTTGCAGAGAGCTTGCAGCACTTAGATTGTTACGAAGTGTGCTCCAACCAAAATAAGCCGCTACGCCGCTACACATGACCACGCGCCATGCTATGCCATGCTACCCTGTGCCACGCCATCCGCACAGCCCTGCCTGTCCTGCCTTCCGCTTCTTGCGTGCCATAGCTCTACAGAACGATGGATCTGTTCTCGGTAAGACCTTTTCTGTATGTAACAGGAACTAGTCAACTAGTCCATGGGGATAATCAAAAATATCAAAATCAGTCTCTGACGCTTCTCTCTAGCCGTTTGCCAAACTTCAGATGTCCAAACCCCACTGCCAAGCTCTGCTGAATGGATAAAAATGCTAAAGCTTATCCAAGACTAAAAATGTTAAGGCTGAATAAACTGAACATAATACCTGGCCTTTTCTGTGGTTGGACAGGTTGGTCGTGGATCGTTTTTCATTGTGGTCTGGTCATGTCCTAGTGTTCAAGACTGCCACCACTATAGAAGACGTGGAAGCAGCGGCAAACAGGTTCCATCTGGCAGTCAAAAGGTTCATCGATGTGGATCCTTCTACCTTTCAGATGTTTGATTTTTTGGAGAAGGGTTGCAGATCAGTAGAGTTACCCAATGGTTGAAACCAGACCAACGGAAGATGATGACCTGCTCAACGGGCTTCAAAGGTCTGCTATTTGTTCGAACAAAATTCTTTGCAAGATTGGAAAATCCTGCAGAGATTCAGCGACAGCCAATCACTTCCCTTAAGTCCCTGGTCCTGGCAATTTTGAAAGATTTGCTCGAACATTCTGAAGCTCGAGAAAATGTTTACCCTTCAAGAGGAATGTTCAGCACCAACCCTGCCCCGGATTCCCTGTTTCCGATGCCACAGTATCTCCTTTGGCACAAAACCAAATCAGCTGGTGCACCTGCAAGAATGTCAGCAGCGTTTTCGAACAAGCGAAGACGAGTCCGAAGATGTCAGAACGATGTCACAAAGATCATGCAGGGTGCTTCATTGCGGGCGCCAGTAGTCTGGAAAGTATGTCTATTCATTGACTAAAGATGGCGAAACCATGGGAAAACTCCGAAGCCAGTCAGATCCACTAGGGTCACTAGGGCACTCAAGACGGCAACAGCGACTAGCAGCTAGCGCCTCAAGGCACACTCCGTTCGTCCACTCCTCAGAGGCCCAGCGTTGGATGTGTCGAATCATGTCGAATCTATTCTGCTCTGTAAAAAACAACTCAGTTGATCTCAGTTGTTGGATTTTTTTTGTAAAATTGAAAAGTTTTCTCCACCTGAATGGCATCAATGGGATCCATGCAGCTGGACAGAAGACGAAACCTGGAGTGATCAGTGTGCTACTGATACTATGTAAAGGATCTCTTGCTCTGCATGGGGAACTAATATGAATTAAAGCCCATTAAGACCTCTTGGCCTCTTCGATGTTTTTGGTTCCTTATGCTCTCATGTTCCTTTCATGGTAGATCTTGCTTTCAACCATTATATAAGCAGGCACAACTAGGCCAAGGCAAGCATACCAAGCTTGTTTCACATATTTACAAATGAAGAGTTGAAACAAACCCTTTGCCACTTCCATCCCTCTGTCGGGAGCACTCAGCGTCACGCTAATCGTCGAAAAGGCCGCCCTTGCTGGCCCGCTTGGGTTCTTCATCTCCAAACCTCAACCAGTGACGATGTTTTTTGGGTTTTTCTGAAGTAACTGAAGTAGGAAATGGATAATGGTAGGGCGGTGGCTCAGTAGCTTCAGGGATTCAAAGGATGATTTTTAGATTGTTATAAGTTATAAGTTATAAGGGCATTGCAGATCACATCTCGATTGCTCATGACTCTGACAACTGGGCACTAGGGCAGGCCCCCTCCACCGCCACCGCCACCACTGCTTGAAAGGAGGCCAGACCTGGGCCGAATCAGACATTTCAAGGCAGAAATCGAAATCAAGAATCATCGTCTAATCCGTCGACACCTAAATTTGACATGGAACCTAATGGGATCCGAGAGATTCCCAAAGATGATTTAGTACTCAAAATTGCCTGCTTTTGGTTCGATGTCAAATTGACAGAGTGTAGACAAGGAGAATACATCGTCTCAGCTTGTAAATGTTTCTCTCGTGACAGCCCCATCTTCGCTGATCACGTCCGGCCATACATCATGAAAATTGGGACCCGGCATCAGGCCGCTGGTCTTCTTTCCGAGTTCTTCCTTTGCTCTCCGCTCCTTTGCATCAAGAGACGTATTTCCAGAATGACTGTTCCCTTCCGTGGCAACCAATTGACTACAAAAGCAAAGTGTCCTAGTCCTAGTCTTGTAAAGACTTTCAACAGCAAGCAGTGGCCCAAACTGTTCAAATCTATTTCAGAATTCACACATTTGAAACATTTTGAAACATGCAAAGCTTACTGTGAAACGGTGTAACAAACATTGTGTCAGTCGTGTCAGTCGTGTCACAAGCGTTTTGAACTCTCTTGGGCCTCCTCCCGGCGGCGCTCTTCCTCCTGCCGTCGTCGCTCCTCTTCCTGTGGCTCTTGTGGCTCTCAGCAGACAGGAATATTGGGGTCTCTGGGCATGTTATAATGTTATAACCACGGAGATAACTTGAGATAACAATGTTATGGCTGGAATTCTTGGATCTTGGCATCTTGGCATCTTGGCATATCTCTTGGCACCGCTTGGCACCGCTTGGCACCGCCACATGACGTCAAAGGCCGGGCCTCACGCTTGCGACGCTCTTCTTCTGCGCGCTGCCTTGCCAACTCCTTTGCAGCGCTGCGCTTGAGCTTGTTCGCGACACGGACAGAGAGAAGGCAAACTTAGGCGAAGATGTAAAATAATGTAAAATAATGTAAAACATCTAAAGGGGGACTTGAGAAGCTCCAGAGCAAACAGCTACACAAGAATTGAACAAAAAGAGAAAAGATTGTATTAGTTGACACTGACACTCACATTCCCGTCTCCTTTTTTTACATTCCCTACTTACCAACAGGCGTAAGTAGCGATGAGATTGATGAGATGCAACACCCCCTTCGAAGTAAAACCCAAACGCTCGCCCATTCCAAAGTACTGAAGCACATCTCTTGGACTTAGACAGAAAAGGGGGAAATAGACGTCAAATCGTGTGTTCCAGTTGCCAAAGATTACAGTATATAATTGTTCAAACTCATGGAAGTTACCAAGCGCGAGCGCAGCTGCCTTTCTGTTCAGTGTTTCTTCCGACTGGCAAGAAATTCCAAGAGAATTGCAAAGCTCTGAACTCCTCTGCACGTCGACGGTTCTCCTCCTCCATTCGCTTCTGGTCCTTTATTGCAAGCAAGATTCAGAAAGAGCTCAAGAAAATAAAATAGTGCGAAGCTTCAAAATTTGTTGCCCAGAACCTTTGATTCACAGATTATCCGTGATTATCTTTCGAGAATTTCACTCTTCCAACGGGGCCTTTGGCAACTTTGACCGAGCTCGGCACTGCGAGAAGTCTTTCTTGTGCCAAGCGCTGCTCCTGTTGTTTCGTGCGGCTTTCGTGCGGCTTTCCCGAGCCATACACATTGCGACCAAAGAGACGTGCCAGACGTGCCAGACGTGTCGGACGTGTCGGACGTGTCGAGATTTGCCCCAACAAGCGGTGTCTATACAGGCATGTACCAATGGTACAGGTGTCAATCACAGGCATGTTTGTCAATGTTTCACAACATTCACACCTACTTTTAAGGCTGGGTCATCAATGAAACACGCTTGCAGCTTATGGTCTTTGGCATGATAAGAACCTCCGTTACAATGTGCTGGATATGTTTGAAGTGTTCTCCCGGCAGCTCTGAACCTCCGCGCTGGGAACTGCACTGACAGGACCTCATGGACATGGAGCTCCAAACTCAAGATCCAGCCGCAGTTGGAAGAAAGCTACTTCCAGGACCAACAATTCAACAATTCCATCTTTGAACCGCCAAGGCCAAATTGTTCCACAAAAATAAGGCATTTCTGTTTCCGAGACATCTTGACAACTGAAGACAAATTTGTAAGCAGGAGTCGGAGGTCCCTCCCTCTGCAGTTTGCAGACTCGAATGTGGTTTCGCCATGTTCTGCCATGTTTTGCCATGTTTCGCGTTTGGCCCTGTTGCTTACAAGGCTGCGCTGACCTCCGTAGCTTGTCTTCCCAGGTGGTGCAACCAAAGCTCCACCTCGTTGCAAGCTGTTGCAGCAATGCAGCATGTAATGCGTTCCCCTGGAAACTTTCCGGTGTCCAAACATGTCCAAAGTGTCGCTCATGTAATGCTCATGTAATGCTCATGTAATGCTCATTAAGTTTACAGCGGCCACTTTGCAGCTTAGCTACGTGGCTGCCCAGGCGGTGGGGGGCGGGCCTCAGAAAGCTACACAAGGAGCCCAGCAGATCCAACAAATATTTGTCGGTGTTGTATGAACGTATGCGTGCAAGGGCCAGCATCATTGTGTTTTTCAATTTTTGGGTAAGAATAAGATAAGATAAGATAAGAAAAGAAAATAATAGATAGATAGCTAGATAGATAAATGGACAAATAGAAAGACAAATGGATAGAAAAATACAGAGATATACAGAGACATACAGAGATATACAGAGATATACACACGACAGATGGACAGAGGGACAGGCAGACAAGCGGACAAACGGACAAATGGAAAAAAAACAAATAAATCAGTGATAAATGCACGTGATAGAGAGTTGTCGTTTACCTTCTGCCTCGCTCGTCTGGATGTTCATGGTTGCAAAACGTCTGTACAGCACATTGGAATCCGAACAAATTCTTTTTGTCCTTCCAACTACTGTGGTTCAACTCAACCCATATAATTACAATAGGTAGGCTGCAGTTTCTGAAAGCCCAAAAAACATTGTTTGTAAAAGAGTCTGGAGTCGAGTCTGTTTTGACATTCCCAGAGCACGGATGACAGAACAAGCAAACCTTGAAGAAGCAGCATAAAACCGAACGAACAGTCTCTGCTTCCAGATGCACTACTGCTGCCACCATCTGAGTTTAGATACTGCTATTGATGCTGATCCAGTTTCTGGTAGGCGATGAAGATTGTCTTCCATCCTTTCCTGCGACAGTTCAATTCCCACGAACTTTGGTTCCAATGTCATTCCGGGGTTGCTACTTCAAAAGGTGAACTTCTTTGAATCTGCTGCAATATGTCTACGTGTATATTATATATATATATAGTCGGGGACGCCTTGTAAGCAGAGACTGATCTGCTTACTGCATCTGCCAGAGGCCAAAATCAGGCAAATAAGAAATGACCTAAGTAAGGCCTAAGTACAAACACCTGTAGTAAGCAGATATATGAACATATACACCAAAAACAATTTCAGAATCTGCTTACTACAGCCCCGTTGTCCTGAAGTGCTTGTACAGTAGACTTAGTGTCAAGACAGGTACAGTAGACTTAGTGTCAAGATCATGCGGGGGAAAAAAAATTGCCTTGTACCGAGCCTCTTCCCCACGAAAAGTAGGGACAACGCAGTAAGCAGGAACCCTCCCTATAATTTGACCAGGGCAGTAAGCAGCTCGGGGCTCCGAACGGGACCTTATATGAATCCCTAAAATACCCTCCTGCTTACTACTTTGCTTTGGCTGGTTCCTGCTAACTGGGTGTCCGTGACTATATATATATATATATATATACGCACATGCGCCTTGTTTTACACATGGGGAAATGGTCTCTCTGCGTCGCACGGCTGGGTTAGGCGGCATCGATTGATGCACAAATGCCATTGAAACCGAGGAAAAAGAAGTCAAACTGAAGAGCTCAGGGGATGTCAAGGTCCAAATGTGGTGGGTGCCCATGCTGTTGCCAATGACGATGCAGGCTGCGAATCAGTTGGCAAAGGATCCTCAGTTTGTGAATCTCAAGCTCAGTAAGCACTAGGCGAATGCGGCTGGTCGCCTGGCGAAGGGGTGCCACTGGACTAAGGACATCCCAGTCGGTGAGATCATCTTCCATGTCCTGCAAATCGTAGAGGATGTCTCGGGGCTCTTGAAGGTTGCGGTCAATCGCAAGGAGAGGCGCCAAAAGCCGCTGGATTGACACAGGTTCTGGAATCAGCACCAAAGTCATGGCACTACAAATGAAGCACCGTTGCAACAAAAAGGTTTGTAAAAATGAAACATGAAACCGAATTCCAAGGGACCTGTCAAGGCATGGTGCTTTCACATAAAGGCTGAGGGCGGGATGGTTTCTGTTGATTTGGATACTGACACCCTGATCCAAATCCAAACATGAAGAGAGGTTTCATCAACCAAGCACATGAGTTGGCGTGTACATGTACACTCTGCACATCTTACAAACAAAGCCCTATCCCTTCGGGAGAATGACCTTGTTCTTCTGATGTTTGCAACTCATGTGATGATGCACTCTCAAACATGCGCACACACATGCGCCCTGTTCTACACATGGGGAAATGGTCTCTCTGGGACAGCTTTCAAAGAGGTTCTTCAGAACAGCCGTGACATTTGCGGTTGTCTCGAGGGAAGGATCAAGGTTTGACACATCACCCCTCGACAGTGCATCGGCCACATTCGCCGAGCTGGGTACACGTTCGTACCAGGCAAGAATGTCAGAATCGCCAGCACATGCTGGAATATCCGATTATCCACATGGTTTCCTCCACGGCCCGACACTAGGCGGTGTAACACTGCTTCGTTGTCTACAAAGACTACCAGGCGGTCGTTTTGGAAGATGCCTTCTGATGGCAGCAGTGATAGGCAACCAATGAGCACCGCGAGGGCTTCCAAGTCGTCTCTTTGTAGTCTGGATTCAGGACTGCAACTTGGCTTTCATCGACTCTGGCAGAGAAATATGAAAGCTGGGTGCCCTGCCCATCAGAACACCACCAAGCCCACCTGTTCCATTCTCGTAACAGGCATCCGTGTACAAATGGAAGACCCGTCCAAGCTCAGCTATGACTCGCCTGGGCCCACCAAGAACCACTCGCTCTTTCAAGAAGACAAGGTTGTCTCTGACATCATCATCCAGGGGCGCGTCACCCCCTGCATGTTCCCATCGGGTCAACTGCTGCATGTGGATGCCAGTGAGTCTTCCGTGGATTTGTGCCTCCGCAAAGACAAGCCTCCCACGAAGCACACTCATCCCAGCGGTGGACAAGGTTCCACGCTCAAGGACACCACCGATTGCAGAAACCAAGTCTTTGACGCGTGTCTCAACATTGCAGACGGTGAAAAACACCCAGCAACGATTCGTTCAGGTCAATCTGCACTTCCAAAATCCTGGCCAAAGAGTTAAACTCTGCCTCCTTCTCAGAAGATACCTCCCAGCCAACAAGCTGAAAGAAGAGCTGCTGCGTCATGTCTACATGCTTGGTCTCAGCCTTTGATGCAACCAAGTAGAAATCGTCGAAGGAAACTGTCCAGTGCAACTTGAAGATGACGACTCCAATCAGCCACAACGCAAAAGACACCAGGCAAAGCCCCATGACCGCTGCTCTGGCACCAAAGGGAAGTACCTGGCTCTGAAATGCTTGAGGTTCTGACGAGTCCGGGTCCATGACACAGATGAAGGAGTCGTTGAAGGCACTCTTAGATACGGGCAAGTTTTTGCACGCCTTCCTGAGGTCAATGGTTTTACCTTGCAACTCTTCTGGACCCCAGGAACGGAACCGCAGGGCCAAGGCCGCCAAAACCATGTCAATGCCCATTGGTTGAATGGTCTCATCCATTGAGTTCGTGGAGTTCACCAAGGACTCAGAGAAGTCATCAATGGGCCTCGTCTTGTAGGTGCTGCTCCCGTTGGACAAGGTGGTGGATTGTTTGACACCGAATCTCTGAGTTAATATTGCCCCCACTGGGGGTTCTGACAAAGAAAAGGGGCCCTTCAACCAGCCTCTGTCGCGCTCCTCAAGGGTGATTTGATGGACGTCTTTTGCAAGATCCTCGTCCTTGCATTTTCCAGTCGCCCTCCAAATGGCATGCTTGGAAATGTCAGCCATTTCCCTGATTTGTGTTGGGTCAGAGTCGTATGCTGAAACTTCTGAGGAAAAATGCCACCTGTTGGAATTGGCCCCATGAGGTCGAAGCCCTTGGCCATGTTCTCTGCTAATCCCTGGTCTGGGGACCCAGCAGCTTCATTGAGTTGATAGAAAAGGCGCAGGTTCTTGGCCTCTAGGATCTCTTTCGCATGGCTTGGAGGCTCTTCCTTTCCATACTGCCCACAGCACTTGAACTCTTGTGCACGTAGGAGCCACTTGCGCATCTGTTCCGTTCTATGTTTGCCAGGAGATCCACCGCTATCCGAGCAAAAAGGTCCACAAGGGCCTTGTGCACACCGTCCATGAAGTGTCTAAGATGCGAGCGGCCAGATGCTTCGTGTACAAAGGAACTTGGGTTCCACGCAGTGATACCCACATCGCAAGACTCGACCCATCCCCCAGGTTCATCGGAGGCTTGGTACGCTTGGAATGAGCAGGCAGTGAAGGCAAAGGAGTATGCATGGTACAGTCAAGTGGGAGCTGGACGGCTGTATCGGCTGCATCGCATTTCACAAGCAAAGTGTCGAGGGCAGCAAGGGGGCCCTGAATCTTCACAATGCAGGAGTATTCACGAACCAAAGGTCTCAACTTTCCAGTGGCCGCCCGGCTGGCCTGGACCAGTGATGCAGCTCCTCCGTGTTCCAGTTGCGCAAGCATATCATGGGCCCCCCCGTCAAGAAGAACATGACGACAAACTTGTGCAATTGCACGGCAGAGTGGGAGTGGATATTCTTCTTCCAGGGAGGTCGCCCAGATACACCCAGCGCGCCCCCATGGTAAATGTGGATGCTTACCATCGTACTTGCTGGTGAGGCCCAGGTAGGCTGCATGATTGCACACGAGCTTGGTCCGCTTCTTGCGTGGCGCACCAAACATGCAATGATGAAAACATGCTGAGTGTAAGTCATTGAGGTGCCCAATGTGTTGAATAAGGGAATGGGCCTGCCACATGTAGGATCTCATTGGGTTTTCCAAGGAGCAGAGGATGCCCTGCTGTGTGCACCAAGCAAAAATTTCACCGCCAAAGGGCACAATTGGTTGGAAGCCGCTACACGCTTCGCATTCAAACCAGTGAGGCCTGGAAGTCCATCTGGAAATTGATTAGATCGCAAGGGGCGAGGGTCCGGGCCAGTGCGGCGCCTGATGTCTCGTGCCCTTGAGCTTGTTCCGCAAAATCCCCAGATGCACAACAGCCACATGTAGGTGATGCAGGATACGCCACAGAAGTTCAACACCTGGTGGAGTCGTCAAATCCAATCGCACAACTGGGGCTTCGACCTGCTTGGTCACATGAGCGTCGACTCCAAGGCTGCTGACTATGCCTATGCGCCGCGGTGCGCAGCTGTAAGGCCGGCAGTTCCTGAGTAAACCTCGATATCTGGCATCTGGCATAAAGGTCACTGATGGATTTACTTGAAAGCGCTTGGCACATCGGTCAAGAGCTGGCCTCTCAGCAAAGCATTGTTGTGTTTGCTGGGGACCCTGTGCAGGAAGAATGTCAGGCCTCTTGGCAACACCACTATGGCCGGCTAGTCAAGGTGTTGACGCCGATGGGCACTGATGCGCTGGATGCTGGCCAAAGCACCTCATGCACACGTGGCACCCCTTGTTGCAGTCACCCCTTGTTGCAGTCACCCCTTGTTGCAGCACCACCTGGTTGGGCGAAGTTGCAGCCCTTCGATAGATTGTAGTTGTAACACAGATCCGCTTCCCTGACTTCATGGCCTGATGGAGCCCGACAAGTTCCACAGGCATCTTGCCACGATTCTTCCCACGGTTCTTGCCTTTGCCCCTGCCCTTGGCTGGCCCGTCATGGGTCTTGTTCGCCCCATCCTTGCGTGTGGCAGGCGTGGGCTTGCTGGGTCTTTCTGTAGACTTCGCCATGGGCATGGGTAGGAGATGGAGCACAGTGGCCGGATCACTGCGCAGCTGATCCCATGCTGAATCCAGGGGAAGCTTTCCATCTGGTTGTCTTTTGAGGGTGTCAATCTTTTCTGCAAGACGCACCCAACCTGCATGATCGGCACAAAGGGCTTGCTCGATGGTTGGTGATCTGCAACCTGGGGGGCCTGCAACTGCCATGGAATCCATCAAAAATCGATGCCACCTTTCCATCGACTTGAATGTTGAGACGCCCATGAAGTCGCAAGCAAGCGCCCGACGCGTCAGTGCCTGGAAGATCTGCAGTTCATTCTGCATGGGGCACTTGGCCTGGCTCTCAACGTCCTTGACTGTCAAATGGGTTTGATCAAGCACTAACTAACTCCCTGCCTGGCTTCTCCCTGGAGACCTCTGAAGATCTGGTGGTGAAGCCGTTGTTCTGAATCATCTTGGCAACAAAATCATATGAGGCATGGCTGCACTCATAGGGCCCTGTCCATTCCATGCCTGACAACTTTTCACGTTGGTCTTGGATTCGCTGCGCGCGTTCTGCAGGGAGCAGTTCAGCTTTCTTGGCCGCCTCGCTCCCTGCAAGAACATGTTTGACCTCGGCAGCCGAAAACTTCTGGGCGTCAAACATCAATCTGCGAATGGATGATAGCTGCCCAGCTGTTACTTGATCTGGATCATCGTGGAGCAGTGACTTCAGGGCATCGTCCCCTGGGAAGTCCCAGGTGTTGTCAGTGAAAATGCCACCTGAGACAAGCTTGTAATGCCCTATCGCTGAAGCCGTTGGAGCTGCACGCTTGTAACGACATGCTCTATCGCCCTTGCAGACAAGGCTGCAGTGGAGAGTGGAGTCAAGGATGGTGGCCATGGTCACAGGATCGATCAGGTGAGTGAGGCTGATGTATCTTGTTGGAGTGCTCAACATGACTGTCAATCATTTTTTGCGCGTGGGCCTTACTGAGACATGCACAAAAACTAAACCGTGAGAATATGATGGCACATGCCATGCACATTGAGCTTTGATGTATTGACTCAGAGTTGGCAGCACATTTTGGCCAGCTACTCTCTGCGTGCACGATTCACAGCTGCCTCTAATCTTGGGCTAGGGACCTCTTTGGGTCGGCCACCCGCTCGCCTACCACACTGCTGGTTCATGGACTCGACCACCAAGAGGAGAGAGCAGTTTCTGTAATCCTTGGTCAACTGTCTGCCACACAAAAATGAGTGCCCAAACAATGACAGGACATGGACGACCTTCGAGTTCCTTTGTTGATAGTACTCTGTCTTGGATGCCTCAGCTTTTCGTACATCAAGGTCGAGAACTGCCTCCTCCATGGGGTGGTTGGCATTGTTTCGACAACTCCGTCCAAGCAGCTTTCATCATCTGAATCTGATGAAGAAGAGGACGTATCATCTTGGCATGTCTCGGTGACCTCAGTATCAGGTGGACCAAGGGGCGCTCTGCGCATCTGCAAACTCACGGCCTGCATCCTCATGCCCTCGCAATGGACCAACTGGAGGGCACACCCAGTCATCCGGAGAATGTGCAGGCTGGGCCACTGGAAGTGGCAGCTTGGTGACCTGTTCAGCCTGGTCGTCTGGTCGCCTGAGCATGCTAGATCGAGTCTCATCCCAGTCGGATGTCCTCAACAGTCTCCAGCACCCTCAATGGTGCTGACTGCACATCTCGTGCGTACACTTCAGATGCCCCCTTGTTTGTGTGATGATGCCCTAACACCAACCTTGTATCCGAGTTGCCAAGTTTGTGGCTTTGCATCCATGAAGTGTGAAGCCACTTGCTTCGAAATCACTTTCAATGAGCAACTGACCCATCTCCCAATCTCTCCTGAGGTAGCTGGCCTTGATGTCCAGTCCCCTATCATGTTCAGAGGTGGGAGGAGGGGCAAATTGGGCGCCACGTGGAGAAGTCCAAGTTGACCTGTGCAGCTAAGTTGATGAAGGTCTTGCCCCAGGACGCTTTTCCCAAACCTTTCAGTGGTGCAACTAACCAATGGCAAATGGGCCCCCAGGCGATTTCCTGTCGCTCTCATCTTCGAAGATGCAGAATTCGCTGCATTTCGCTGCCAAGTATCCCAAATGGTCACCAACTCCTGCATTTGCCTCATCAATCACAATGCTTGAGATCTGGCGCAAGTCTCCAAACCTGGCTCTCGCAAAAATTGCAAAAAGGAAGACACCTGTAGCGTACCGGTCCACTGTGGCCAAGCTGTCATCCCCCAACAGTGACTCGAGGTGTTGGATTGCAGGCACCGTTAGAACCGACGATTGTTTCCGGAGGGGACGATTTTGGGCAGCAGCTCGGAAGATCCCTGCCACCCATGCACTGTCAAAGGCCTCCATCTGGCAGCTCAGGCCCACCACGTGCTTGGCAAACCTCATGACCTCCACAAATCCAGTTAAGCGGGAGTGAGTTGCAGATTCATGTCTAAGGTGTCTCACATAGTTCTTGATAAGCTCCGATGTAGCTGGACATGGTGGGCGCCTGGCAAGGTCTGTCACCCACTTGACATACCTGCTGAGTTGTGACAGCCTCTGCCTAATTGTTGCTGTGGACTTTCCACCCAAGACCTCCAGCACCACCCTCACCCTTTCAGGGTAAGACAACTGTATCGAGCCCAAGGTCGAAGGCATGATAGTCAATTGAAATCAAAGCTTCCCATTTCTGTGCGAGAAGCTGCATTTGTTCATCCTCTTCCAAATGACACGTCCTTCGGGACTCAAACGCAATGGCATGCTCGAACGCCGTTGATTTGGTTCGAATCGCAGCTGCTGGCTCAATGTGCCCACCTTCATTGGAGACCGGCTCAACATACCCCAAAACCGTGGGTACATCCGGTACTAACAGTTCATCATTCGTTCCAAAAACCCTAGACAATGCACGCATTCCCAAGGCAACACAATGCGCGGAGTGGATGCTCAACTCATTTGAGCATCTGCAATGGCCTCTCTCATGCACTGGTGCTCCGTGCAGTGAATGCCTCTGGAGCCGACGCATCACTCCGCTGGCTTGCTGGCAAGGAGTATAGATCGCCCATGCCAGACCACAGTCAACCAGTTCCTGCAGGACAGGGCACAAGCCAAACTTCGACAAACATCAATGTGAGAACCTAGCGGCAATGTCCACATGAAGACAACCAGTTCCAGCGGTTTCACATGCACCACAACACTAATATTTGCCACGCACCTCACAGGCAGGTGCAGGACCTGGTCCCTCAGAGATAACTGATGGTTGCAGACCCTCTGTCCAGGTGTCAAATGAGATGCAAACACCACACTATGGAAACAAAAAAAATCACCCTCCGAACCCCCGGAATGCACACGCAACTTGGGGCTCAACCCTCCCTTGGATGTGTCGCCTTTCAGACCTGAATGAAGGGCGCGACAATGTGGAGGAAAAACATACATTGATGGAGTGATGTTCAAAGGGTTGATTGCAGCACCCACCATGGACACACTGCCAAGGTATGGACCCAAATCACACAGCCTGGGCTCGGGCAAGAAGCAACCCACTCTAAATTGCTCGTGCAAAGTGTTCCACAGTGAACAGTGGCATATCCACATCGAAATGCCAACATTGAGCCCAACACCAGGGCAACAGGCCTGAGAAGGCTGAAGAAAACATTTCCACCATGCTGCGAGACGGTTTCCCCAATCAACCCTCACTCACATCGAGTAGGGCCCCAACCGTGCATACCCTGGTGGAACCACGTCGCAAGGTGGCCTGAGCATGAAGGCTGGTTCACATATACCAGATCACACTTCACCATGACACGCGGGTGAACATGCAAAAACAAAAGGGAAAAATGAAATGACACATCGATGAAACCAGCTTGAGGGTGTGGCAAAAAAACTCACGCAAAGAGTTCGCAATCCGCTGGGGCCAAACCCAGGCACATGAAAAAGGGTTCCCAACATGCATGCACATGCGCGGCCTGTGGACATCCACTGCGGGAATCACTGCAAACACTTTTGCATGCTCCAACACGGTTGAATGATGTCACATTAGCACACCATTTCTCAAGCTGATCTCAACCCATGCGCTCACCCCCTTTCCCCTTTTTTCTCTCTGTTGGCACGACAAATATTAACATGGAAAACTGTTGCTGAACACCACGTTCTCTCCAAGGTCCAGGCACTGCTAAAGACTGAGGGCACCATTCGAGCTAAGCCCCGGTAGTGCAGCATCAAGCTATCCACGAACTAGCAATGGAAAACCCCCTGCAAAAGTGGTAACAAAACAGCTCCACGGCCACACCCCCAGTCTTAGCGAGGAGCTCAAAACCAAGCTGTCTCATCAGGTGCAGCATGTCGGACAGTGTGCTGACGCTTCAGCCTCTGCAGATCCTCGGGCTCCATGTCCCGCAAGCGAGTCCACACTACTAAACGCCTGGCAGCGTTCAAGGGGGACTTATGACCAGTGCATTCCAGAACATCCACCGTCTTGGCAATGAGGAAGTCCAAGCGGTGGGCCAAGCGAGCTTGCTCCTTAGGGCTGGCGGCCAGGAGTACTTCATCTGTGGGGACAATGGATGCACTGTCAGCTGGGTCCATGGAGTCTTTGCGAGTGGTGATTGGGTCAGATCCATCCCTCATGACCAAAAGGAGCGACTCAAAACGGCTCTCAGAGCAGGCATGATGTTCCAAGTCCTCCACCATGTCCTGCAGCGAGTCTTGCCAGCGAAACGAAGCCACGCAGACCAATCGCAGGGGCAGCTGCTCCAGCGCTAAGCCAAAGGACATCGGCTTCCACCATATCAGGCAGCAAAGGTGGCTGAGTAGCTGGCACCAGACCCGCCATAATTGAAAGGGGCGGAAAAATCAAATCAACGCTTTTGTTGATTTGGGTACTGACACCTTGATCCTCAATTTGTGGGTCTCAAGCTCAGTAAGCACTAGGCGAATGCGGCTGGTCGCCTGGCGAAGGGGTGCCACTGGACTAAGGACATCCCAGTCGGTGAGATCATCTTCCATGTCCTGCAAATCGTAGAGGATGTCTCGGGGCTCTTGAAGGTTGCGGTCAATCGCAAGGAGAGGCGCCAAAAGCCGCTGGATTGACACAGGTTCTCGAATCAGCACCAAAGTCATGGCACTACAAATGAAGCACCGTTGCAACAAAAAGGTTTATAAAAATGAAACATGAAACCGAATTCCAAGGGACCTGTCAAGGCATGGTGCTTTCACATGAAGGCTGAGGGCGGGATGGTTTTTGTTGATTTGGATACTGACACCCTGATTCAAATCCAAACATGAAGAGAGGTTTCATCCACCAAGCACATGAGTTGGCGTGTACATGTACATTCTGCACATCTTACAAACAAAAAGCCCTATCCCTTCGGGAGAATGACCTCATTTACAGTATACCGTATATTCATATGTGTGGACGTGTGTGCATATACACTGCTGAATGTGTTTCTGTGCGCATATTATTTGTTTCGTGGTCCTGCAGTTCCTATGGATCATCACTCCTGAGCAGCTGCAATGCGGCCCATCTTTTCATCCAAGCTCACAAGAAGGCTGCATACCTGCAGAAATCTATGCCCCCACAGTGATATCGACACTGTCCAGCTAATTGTTCTGAATCGATCTGAGGGATCTAACATCTGCAAAAGCAGGTGCATCCTGCACCCCCGTTGAAACAATGTCTCCCTGTTGAAACAAATCGACATCATCCAGTCATCTCCGAGCCTTTCCCAACAATTGTTCTTGGCCTTGCATACAGCGAGAAAAAATAACACTTCCCGCTCTGAGACTTGTCAAACTTAGTGATGTCCCAAGAAATCATAATTCTTTCAAGCTATGCTGGGGAAATGGGGAAGCTCAAGCTGTAGAAGTCTAAACAGGTGTGCGACCTGGAGTTGGGTTGAGTTGGGGATATCAAGAACATTGTTCAAATCCAGCCTACCTTTACAGCTCGTCAACAGCACAAACCAGCCCCTCCCTCAGCGCTTGGAAAAACAATATCAACCAACTTGAGATCAAGATCTTACCCTGTCCTGGAGAAATTTCAATTATTCCTTTAAATTGAAGTCGTGTCACTTCCAACGATATCATTTGTTTCATGTTCCTCTGGTCGTGGGCCACCAGACGCTGAGAAGACTCTGCCACCAGCCGTAGCAATGCCTCTGCTCCCTTAGCAGACGCAACTGTGTTGTTTAGATCCCTTTTATTATCTGATTATTGGGTTCTTTATTTTTTGGGGTGCCAAGACATGCATGTCCCCACTTCAAAGGTGGGTCCAAGGATGACTAGAAACCCAAGCATCAAAAGGATTTCAAAAGGAAACCAACTGCAAGTGGTGACTAGAAACTGGCTAAACTCTAAAAACTGGCCTCTTCAGGAGGTGCAGTTGCGGCGACAGGCTCCTCGTGGGCCGTGGGATGATGGCAGAAAAAACGTCGTTTTCTTGGCATCAAAATGATTAAAACCAAATGACCAAATGTTTGTTTAAAACAGAAAAACGCAATATGTTATATATGTTTAATATGTTTGGAGCAAAACATAAAACATCAATTCGCATAGAAAGTTTCGCAGGTTGTGCAGTCCTGGGACAGGTACTCAGCGAAGGGATCCTGAATTCAAAACATTTTATACAAATGACATCACCATCGTTCCTATCCCACAACAGACAACAAAACACAAAAACATGGCATCGATCCCAAAAAATGTCCAGCATCCATTGGATAACTATCGCAACACTATGATAAACTAACACTGTATTTCACTTGAACAAAAAGAACGTGTTTCCATATGTGCCGAACGGAACCCCATCAAGATTGGAAAATTATATTGATACAATCTAAAAATGCAAATATTCACTTTTGGGGCCGTAAACCAATATTTGTTGGATAAAGGGTCTGCTAATAACACCCTTCGTGAGTGTTAAGTATCTAGGTAGTGCATGTATGTTTTTGTAAATAAATACATGTGATATATATATATATATATTACATTGCATTCCCCTGTCCATGAAACAATCGTTTCATTTAGCAAATTTAAGAAAAATACAAATTGAAAAATATCGGTGCCTCCTCATGATGAGTCTCATCCTCCATGACCTGGGGTCACCATCGTCAAAACACCGAGGATGCAACTGCACCATGAAATATAAAACCGCTCAGGGAAAAAACAGTTATTTGTTCCAATTTCCAGTTACATTTTGCATTTGGAAATTCTTTGGAACATATCATAAAACCAGCGCCAACCAACCCCAAACTACGATTACCATCAATCCACACACCAAGCAAAACATACTGAGACATTGACCGTTTCACAAATATCCCCCAAAGCACACAAAGCTGGAGCCGTGTGCTTGGCGGCCAGCTTTCACTTCCGCCAAAAAACACTTGATTGTCAAAATGAATGCCGTGATGTACCTTCACCTTACCAAACATGTTATGTTCTGCAACTATTTTTTTGTCAAGATTTTCGTTCCTCAGATTTTTCCTATGCGATTCACAAAAAGGCACGACTTTTGAAAATCAAGTGCTCCCAAGCTATTTTCAACAATTCCCACTAATCTGGGCACGACCTTAGCAACTCTCTGTATGAGCACTCTCTTCCAAAAATAATTCCTTTTTTGGCCCTGCTTGATTATGACACGCTGGTCCGCGCACTAGTGAAACCAGAAACACCAAACCTGAAACACCGTGAGCGGGATCAAAATGATGCCCTCTCTCTCTTCTGGCAGGGTTTTGGTAAATCATGTCACTTGAGATTCCAAATCGTCTTGAAACTGGGAGCGAACCAAACTGGTGGAATGTTCACAATGGTGTCTCAATTTCTGAGTCCAGGCCAATAGCCTCACCGCTGGTGTTTCACTTCGCTGGGTGACAAGGAGTTGAAAAATATTGAAACATCTTGAAAACGATTCTATAAATTAGACAAGAAAACGGAGCAAAGGAAGGAAAGGAAGCAAAGGAAGCGAATGCTTTGCCACTGCTATACTGTCAGTCATGCTACATAGATCTACGCGGCATGGACCTGCCATGGGGTTCAATTCAATGTAGGAATTCCTCTCAAACGAGGCTATCCTCTGATTCAATAGTTTAAAGGACAATTCATGTGGTGGTCTGGACACACAAAAGTTCGCAGCAAGGTCAAGTGTCTTTTCTTGTTGCAGAAAATTGACGTTTAGCTTCTCCATGGCATGCAGAAAGAGGGTGTGTCTGCTGTCAACACCGAAGACTCTTCAATATGTCTCAAAGAGTTTCAGGGTTTCTTTCTGATCTTCCTGCGTGTTTCAGTAGCAAAGAGAATTAAATAATTAGAAACTACAACGAACTACAACAGTTACTGGTGTCTGCACCTGCAAGCCATGACACCCAGGATGTTTCAAAGCTGCCACGTGGATCAGCTCATCTCCGCTGACGCCCAAGTTGGCCAAGAAACACATTGAGAGAATCTGAACATTTGGAAAGGTCCTACGGTATGAACAACAGTAGTATACATATTCATATATGCATTTATATTATTCTCTATATACAATATATTATCTATATTTATCTATATTATAAAGACTATCGGCATAAACAATACGCATTGTGCATCGAACATATTCACACCCGTCACTCTCTAGGATTGTATAAGATGTATATCCAAATGCTCAAATTCTGATTCTGTTTCTCAGGTTCAGGAAGTTGTACGATTCACGTTTTTGGCTATGTCTTGGCCAAATCACGATGGGCTGTCCTCGCTCAAAGATCTAACATGTTCGCCTGCAAGGAAGCGGACTGTTTTTGAGCAGGGCGGAGCTTCAACGGCAATCAGCATCTGTTCCGTTTCCCTCCGATAGCATTTGGCAATAATTACAGTATTTGGTGTGTGAAGTTGTCGATGACAAACAATCACAAGGAAACAAGATTCGGGAAATGTCAATGTTTCAAGGTTTGCAATTCTGCGTGCAACTAGGGGCAGCAAGCCTTTGAGGCCCTGAAGATGTTGCCAAACAAGGAAACACCGAACTGCAGGCATCTAAGGCATCTATCTATGGTATTGTTTTGGAGCTAGCACGTGTGGTTCTCTCAAAAGCCTTCACGCCCGCAGCTAATGGCACCTGCGTTTGCTGTGTGGTTGGCCCTGGCGTCTCCAAGTCTCCCAAAAGGTCTACCTGGCCAGGAATGCATTTTATGGAAGCCTGATGGAAGCCTGATGGAAGCCTGGTACGCACGTCATGCTGTCATGCTGCACCACAAAAGGATTCAAACGAACGACGCGCAAAAACATGCAGCCAGCTGCTCCGCCAGCTCCGGCAGGTTGAGTCTTTGGCTCATCCATTGACCTCGATGCACACAGCACCAAGGTATTGCGGTGAAGTGAAAATCTGCGGCTCGCCCTTAGCAGTTGTAAAACATGTAAAAATGATTCAAAAGGTAAAACGGTACAGGGGAGTGTTTCTCAGCTCCACTACAAAATTTGAGGATGATGTTTTTGGTGCAATCTTTTGAAGACATGTGCACGAGCTGAGATGGCATAAGTCTGTGCAATGATAGTGAGAAGTTCAGTGAAGTTCAGTGGGATACAGCACCTTTTGGACACACTGAGAATGGGTACACTAGACTCACTAGACCTTGCCTGTGGAGATTGGTCAGTCTGGAAACAGTTCGCTGCTTTTGGTGCACACGGTAGGCACATAGTAGGCACATGGTGGTCGATACGCAAGTGTTGGGGCTCTGGCAGAAGGTCAACCATGGGGGCCTTGGGAGCCTCCGGCCTCGAGCATCGCATTGCATTGCGCATTTGGCATGCGCAAACAACGTACATTGACTGATGTAATTCGATGGTACAAGTACAAGAATCTACAGTGTGTTACAGTGTTTATAATATATATATATTGGAATGATCATGGTAGCGTTAACACTCCTAGGGTTTCATGGTGATTTTTTGGTGGCAACAACTTGGTGAATTTTTTGGTGCGTAAATTGACCTTGATACACGACGCGTGTTTTCTGGTGATTTTTCCGTGGCAACAACCCTTGGCACCTAGACATTGAAATGATCATGGTAGCGTTAAGACTCCACGGGCTTGAAGCGGGAACGGAGCCGGAACGAAGCGGGAGCGGAGCGGGAACGAAGCGGATTCGATGATTTCAACGTTTTTTCACGGTTTTCCATGGTTTTCTTGCCTGCCGCTTCGCTCCCGCTTCGCTCCCGCTTCGCTTTCGCTCCCGCTTCGCTCCCGCTTCGCTCCCGCTTCGCTCCCGCTTCGCTCCCGCTTCGCTCCCGCTTCGCTCCCGCTTCGCTCCCGCTTCGCTCCCGCTTCGCTCCCGCTTTCTTTTTCTCGTGTTTTTAAACGTTTTTTGCAGTTTTTCCAGTTTTTTTTTTGATTTTTTGGATTTTTGAATATTTTTTTGGACTTTTTAGATGTGTTTATGTTTTTTTCCTGGAATTGTCCCGTTTCTTTTGGAAAGGATAGCAAGTTTTATGAGTAGCCCCGTTGGGAGTAGCCCAGGGTTCTTTCATCAAATGATGAAATGCTAAATATTTTTTTGACATCAAATCGTATCATTATTTAATCCGGCTTGATCAAATGCATCACAATGTTGAGGTAAAATCATATTGAAAACATCAAATGATCACGATGTTGGGGTAAAATCAAATTGAAAACATAAAATCGTATCACAATCTGATAATTCATTTCGATATGTATACTTCGATGGGATCAAGTCCAGCCATGCTCCGATCACCACTTTTGATGGTATTTGTTAATGAAGTCAAATCCAGCCATGCTCTGATCACCAGGTTTTGTCAGTTCTGACCTGGAAACTCCAAAAGCTATGTTAACGCTACTACGATGATAGCAATATATATATGTGTGTGTGGTATATGTATTATGTAGATAGATATAGATATATATATATATACACAACTAAGGATTCTTTGCACTTTCTTTTTTATCTGCTCGATGTGAGTACATCCGAAGCTGCACTAGGGAGCTGTGGAGCAGTCCAACCAGCGCCAGAGCCACGGGAGCCACCGAGTTAATTTCATCTCCAACTAAGGTCCCCCACTCTGCAGGGGCTGCAGAGGCAGAGGCTGCAGAGGCAGAGGCTGCAGGTGCTGGCGTGGAGGCGGCTCCACCGCCAGTGCCGCTATAGCTTTGGAAGTTTGGAGCGGGCCTAGGCAAAATGATCGGAAGATAATGGAAGGTATCCCAAATATCCCAAGGACTTCTACGAAGGATTTGCCATGCTGATCCTTCAGCAGCGTAATGCCCAGAGAGTGAAGGCATATCCAAGCCACTGTGGTGAAAAGAGACCGAGAAGTAACGTTCCCCTTTCGGAACCACGCGCTCAGTCCTCCTTCTGACCAACACCTACATTGATCAACAAATTCCTCAAATTTAACTCTCCAAACAAATGGCCGAGGCATTGTTTGGCTTTTTGTGGGTATTCAATGGTATTCATAATATGGTGAACACACTGCCCCAACCTGTTTGCTCAGCTCTTCCTAGCTCACATCACACAGAGTTTTCTGTGATCCAAATGATGCAATAATTACTCTGAAGCTTGTTGGGACTGGAGGCTTTGCACAACCCAGCACGGCTCCCCAAAAGGCAGCGCATTGCAAAGGTTTCCTCCATCTAAAGCAATGATGATGTGGTTGCCATGCTGAGCGTGTGACTGACCGTTGGGCAAATGACCGCCAACCATCACTGGGTTGTTTGCGCCTTTCCAGTGGACTGGTGGTCCCGACTGGTGGTCCCGACTGGTAGTCTCGCAGCTGTCACCCTTGCTGGTATCAAATCAATACTTTGTTGCGAAAATCTTGACCAAAGCCTTCTGTGCTACACAGAACCAGGTTGTAAATTGATGATAACACTGTCGACACTTAGGTCAGAAACACATATCTAGCTGATTTGGCATTGCATTTTTCAAAAATGTTGCGTTTTTGGTGTCTGAGCACTTGCAGGATCGGATTTCAACCGACTCAGTGGAAGCTGTCGCATAATCACGCCTACTACACCACCTCCAAAAGCAGCAGCATAGTGGTTCCTCAAACCGGGAAAAAATGTGCGCTGGATGAAGTTGGCTCGAGGACGGCCCAACAGGAAAAGCCAAGACCGAAAGATTCTCCATGTTACCAGAATGTTCCCTTGAATGTTTCCTTCAAGGACTCAACCCTCACAAGGATAGCACGAGTGCAGTATGACTGGGATTCATCAGTCCTGTCACATGTCACTCTTACCTCTCGCTTTCACTACATTCGTTTCTTTCAAACAACTAGCTGGCCACATTTGTCCCTTGCGACACTTGTCTGCTGAGCATCCGAACGCTGAAGTCTTTGGTGCAGCAGTCGGTGGTTGAAAGGCACCCCTGGATGCGATTGAGGTGGTCCGAACCAAAAGTCACTGTCCGAAATTGTGCTGACGCAGAGATATTGCAAGACCGTGACCATTTTCTCTGCACCACTGCATATTTGTAGCCGTTTACATTGCGTCTTATCAAGCATGGCAACATCTTATGGCATCAATTGATTCAAGGCTCCTGTGTCTACCCTCGTGAGTGTCTACAGAGTCTACTGTCTTCACTCAACTTGATGAGACTTGTTTTTTGTGAGCAACCACAGCCACAGCAACATCAAACTGGCTGGCTGGGACGCTTGAGAACCCGCCGAATAGCCCGCAGACCTACGATGCCAAAACGACTATCGATTACCTTCGATCTGAAAAATGTGCAAACAGATCTCTTCTTTTGGTCACGTAGCGTTTATTCTTGATGGCTGAGCTGCTTGAGTCCAGGAATCGTTCGAAATCGTCCGAAATAGTCCGAAATGGTCCGAAAACAACCAGTCTTTTGGACTTTTGGGTCTTTCGGGTCTGGGTGCTCGGGCTGTGCAAACTGTCCAGGCCTTGCTGCAAAGCATTGCACTCCCCACGGCGCAACACACAGTGCATCGCTCGGTGTTCCTATCGAATTTACCTAGACAATACATACTCGATTTACATGCTGTAGACTCTGTAGGCAATACAGAAAATCTATCCCTGTTTTCCACATTGATGCTCATGTCATCCCTTCACAATTGAAGAGGAAAGCATTGACTGACAACAAGTCTTGAATGATTGAGGGTTATCCTTATAGTATTTCTGAATTGATGCCATCATCACGAATAATGGCATCTTGCGTGGCGCCCCCTTTTGGCTGAGTTTCGCATAAAATTACCCATGTAAATGAAAGTTTACTCTCACTAACTCAAAGCTGTACTGGCAGGCTGTCAGAGTGGCTTTACTGCTGGATATTACTGGATGACAAAACAGCCGAATTCCAACCCTGCAACAACTGACATCTTCTGTACCAAGTTGCGCTTGCGGCTGATTCACCGGTTGGCAAATGCGGGGCTGGTCGGTCTGGCACACCCGCAGAATGCAACGAAAACAATGCTATGCAATGGTCATGAGAAGACATAGAATGCTTTCAGGGGGGATCGATCTCTACCAAGAAAGCAATGAGAAGAAAATGAATAATTGATAGCTTGATATGCAAAATGACGTCTTTGATGGGTTTGATCATTTGATCAGATTTAAACTTCATGTATCATTGTTAAAAAGCTTCGCTTTCCTGGATGCAAACTGCTTCAAAGCAGCAAGGCTTGTGATTACCTGGTCGTTACTCGCCAAGCTTATCCAAGCTTGGCTTTCGTTTGAGCTTTGTTTTTCCTGAGGAAACAGAACGTTTCAAACCGGGAGGGGTCATTTGAACATAACTGCCATCAACCAAGATGCAAAGATGTACGCAGGGTCTCATGGATAGCAAATGATAGCAACATCATGTCCCAGAACACGATCGGATGGACCCGATATGATCCGATGCGGTCTTGGGAAAACTTCCCGACTTCCCACTCCGCTCTGGGCCCGCCTCCTTTGAACCGGCCACCCAGCCCCAAATGGTATCAACGCCATCAAGTACCAAATCCAGCGCGTCAATGGTGGCATCCTTGTTGCGGCAAACCACAAAAAGCGCTACCAGGAAGTGGCAGAAGCACAAAGAGCGTGTCCAGAAGCACAACTTCTTGCCAATAACATTGGGACCAAGAGCACTTTTGATGCGAAACCACTTCATTCATCTTTCACTCTACAGAAGTGTTTTATTCACAACTTAGCAAGGTTCAACAAGAAAGCGCAGTTGCTTGGCTTTAGGATCTTGATGATCTTGATCATCTTGCTCAACCTTACAGTGCCTTACAGCTTTCTTGTCTCATGGGTCAGCTTGTCAAGGTCCATCCCCTGCCATCTCCCCCCTCGATATCCGTCCTTCAATGCGCCAACCGCACCCTTCTCTTTAAAGTCATCCACCATGTCACCTGAGACACAAGAATTCTACTCAGCCTCAGAGACATGCGAAGAGTATGCTCAAAGTTGACTCTCTACATCTCTGACCGGATTCACCAAGGATCATCTTGGATTCACTGCAGATTCAGAGCATGAGCTTATGCAGTTATGTCAAACCGTCCTTGATTTTCAGGAACCCATTGAAACCGGGAGACTTTCTTCCTTCCAAAAGTGCTTCCACAGTCTAAGAGCTTGGCCAATGGAATCGGCGACAAATTCTGCAGCCTGGCATTTCCAGCAAAGAAGATAACCATTGGATATCAAAATATGAGGCTTCTACTGGTGATACGGTACAGCTTGTGACAGGACGTTTCGACCCAGTCAAAACAGGATGCAGAACAGTTCACACGAATCTTCTGAAGCAACAAATCTTCTGAAGGCAAGCATGGATGTCGTGATGTCAAGATCATTTGATCATTTCCTTTCGAAAAACTTTCCACAGGGGTCTGTCATGAGGTTGACTTTGGGCAAGCGCGCCTGGCCAGCAACGCCTGCCTTCTTGGTAGGCTCTTCCTGGCTCATCAGCAAAATCTTCTTGATACTGGAAGAATCTGGAAGATAGCGGAGATCTGAATTCTGGAATGAATCAAACAGGTCAAGTCAGAAAACACACACCTACGCGCGCACACACGCACTCAAAACAGCGGAACCCCTTCAACGGTATTTTAGGTTGGACAGTCTGTATATTATATATATATATACTGTAATATACCTATCTATAATATATATGTGTGTGTGTGTGTTGTCTCGTCTTTGAGGCGTGACCTCATGCAGTGTTCAACTGAGCATAGGGTTTTACCCCACCTATCAATGAAACACAATGTGGGGAGCCTTGCCAAATCTACATCAGGCAACCACGTGATGATTAAGGAAGGGTAAAGAACAAGATATTTTGAACCTTGCCTTGAACGCCTTTTACTTTTGAGAATTTCAATGTAAATGCACAACACCAGGCAAATACTTGCTGGGGCATACCATTGGACTACAGAATCAGACGACTACAGTGACTACAGGACCATAGGACTCTGTCTCTATCAAATTGCTGAAATGTGGAAGAAGCATGCCACCCACAGAAAGTATTCCAGCAAATATCCGTGGTTGCTGACTGCCACCAGAGCTGGCTCCTCTGGTGGCGGCTCAAAATTGCCGAAGCCCTGTCAACAGAACCCCGGAAAATCTGGAGAAGACTTCTGCATCGTGATTCAAACGATGCCATGGCTTCCATATGCTGAATTTGAATTCCATTCAATTCTCCAATTTCTCCATGTTTTCTCCATATGCTGCAATTCGATTCTCTAATTTCTCCAGATTTAATTCGCCGACCAAAACATGTGACCGGCCTGGCACCTAGCCTTCAACGATGCACCTGCCATGGAAGCTGCGCAGATTTGTGTTCCAAGATGGAAGGTATGGCATTTCTTTGAGGCAATTCTGATCCTACTTTAATCTCAGAGATCTCGTCAAGAAACGTGGGATCTCATAATCTCATACTAAAGCTGCTTTGATTTGTCACAAGGTGCGTCCGCAACTCGCATTTGGAGCTACTTTGACTTTGTATTTGCAAAACATAAAACATGAGAGTTTTAACTGACCATGGTTGAGCTCATGAAACAACAGAATGTCTTGACCAGGTGGAAGCTGCTTTGTTGACAGAATCAATTCCAACAAGCCCACCCTCAACAAAGCTCTCTTCGGTTCTTGATCTAATGCTCAGTCATAAGTCGACTAGTCTGGACAATGGATTCAAATTGTCAAACAAGCCCGAACACCTGCTGTGGACTTCTCCACGCTATGTGGTGTCCGGATTGCTTCCTTTCGGCGGAATCACTCCAATGGCTACACAAAGTATAGGGGACGTTGTGGAAGGGTACAGAGTTAAGCGCAATGGCATGCATTAGAGTAGAGCTTGACAATGACACGGACATGATCGAATCCAACATATGTTGACGCTACCCCGCAGCAAGTTACATGATTGCTCCTTTCCCAGCCCACTGCATCTCATATTCTGTGTTCTGAACATGAGTACAAGCTGCAAAGATTTTTCGATCGGTGGACTGCATGCAATTTCGCTATGTTGAAGTCTCCGATTGGTGAATTTGACTTGTGGCTGCTCCGAAACTCAGTGGCATTATGACCCACGGATCTCCGACTCCATTTGAGGGAATTGTTATAGGAAACAATGCTCATATCATGCTCATTATATTTGTGGACTGGATGGGAAGTTGGACGTCAGCTTCGGTCCAGCGCAGACTTCGTTGCATCGCGCACAGTTCTGACCTGAACCCAAGACCCCGACCCAAGCCCAGTGAGCAGTGAGCCCAGTCCCAGTCCGTGTGAGAGCATCAGAGCGCAGACAATCGCCAGGACATCATGCTACAATTTCCAGAATGACATGCTACAATAGTAAATCAACCTGGCCAGCAACAGTATACAATAGTATACAATAGATATATTACAGTAGTAGCAATTTGTTTCTTTGTAAATTCAGCTGCTTCCCTGACAATAGGCAAAGAAGTCTGGGGTGATGCAACCAGAACTCTTGGGACAACTGCACGACTGGTATTGTCTCCCTGACTGACCAATATGAGGTTTTGCAACAATCCACTACAGAAACTGCTTCTCCCTTTCTTATGCCCAGTCACCTCTTGAGGTTCGATGGCACGTGCCTGCAAGTCGCTAGTGTCTGATACACACAGCCGATGATTCTGATAGTCACCAGAAAATGCACATTCCAGCTTCCAAAACGGCCAATCCAACCTGGGGCACAATGGGAGGGGCCGCAATGTCATCCATAATCTTCAACGCCTCAGGGCTCCAGCTGTGCGGGGTGATAGCTGCCAAACTGAAAGAAGTTTGCATCCTTGCATCGACACATCCAACACCCAATACCTACAGACTGCACATTGTGCTCAACTTGGGAGCAATGCTTGGGACCCAGCTCCAGGACACGACAAAAGATAGTTTTGGAAGGTCACATCCTTCACATTGGGAACGTGTCAGAAAATGGCATCTGGGAAAAAGTCAACACATAGCCAAAAATAGTGAACCGGAACAGGTGCCCGTCATTCAAATCAGTCAGGCTTGGCCTTTTCTGTTCGATACTAGAAAATGATCCCCTCTTTTCACTCCATGTGAGAAATAATGATATTGTATGAAGCTCTGCAATACCAGTCGTGACTTCGACGATTGATACGTTTTAGCGGTGTCTCCTCTGACGCGATATGCTTGATGCATAGCACCTCAAATTGGCACAGGTCTATATGCATTCGAGTTGTTGATATGCTTTCCATTGCTTTCCAACACAAAAACCTACAAGCTCTGGTGGAAATGAAACAAATCAGAACAACATCCAGGAAATTAAACTATGCACATCATGCCACTCACTGTGTCCCACATGCCACACCAATCCACACCACTTACACCGTAGAATGAGACTCTTGGTGACGAAGAACACGTTCAAAGATTTCAAAGTAATTTGAGCCGCACCGCGCGTTGATGGTCTCGACGTGGTCTTGACCGTCTCGACAGTCGTTTGCCAAGGACCCGGACGCCTTTAAGTTGGATGTTGAGCTGATCGCTGCACACGCACTGCATCAAATACTCCGCCACATCAGGGGTGTCCTGAAAACGAAATCGTCATGCGTCCCCCGGGAAGCTTTTGTGCAGTGGCAGAAACCTGGGTGTACAAAACCTGTTAAGTACATGACTTACACAACCATACACAACCCAAGTATCACCTGAAAAAATGCCAAGCCCTTGCCGAACCGATGTCCTTTGGGTTGTTCCGGACCTGGGGCAAGAAGGGCAAGCAGGGACTCCATGCAGGCAATTGAATTGCGTGAAGTTCCAGTGCAACTTTGGAATGTCGTTGTGCCAAAAGCAGAGCAGTTCATGGATGAAGTATACTAAGTATCCACGTTGAATCACTTGTCACACCTTGAATTTATTCAAATCCACTTCGACACACCATCTCCGGCTAAGGTCGCCGACATCCCTGATAATTTCGTTGAATAGCCACCCAGGAGTGGGCCTCAAGGTATTTGACCAAAAGGATCCAAAAGGATCCAAAAGGCATGTTCTGATCATCAAGTCCACCAACTAGATTATTCTGGATGTGTATCATCCAAGAAAAGTTTCAACTTCCAATCTTTGTGTGCGAGATCATGTCATTATTTTTTGGCCGTTTGATGAATTTAGATTGTGATCGTGTGTGAATCAATGGACTTTTCAGTGGCGGCCAATCCATTCACCAGGATTCCCAGGACATCCTGTCGACTCCGAAGGTCAGCACTGGGGCTTTGGCTTATTATCAGGCGTAGTTGCCTGTACACACATGCTGCAACCAAAAGAATCCAAGAGACACAATGCAGTTGATTGATGTACAATTTGGGGAGAATGTAGATCATTCTTGCATCAACTTGCCTGGATACTGCACGATGTAACAGGTCAGTGCGTTTCAGCACTCAGTACTCTCGGAAATCAAGAGGCCCAAAAAGCTCTTCAATTGGCAATGTGATTTCATCGACATCATAAATTATACTTGTTTATGGAAAGATATGGAAAGAACAAGTGAGAAATAGGCAGAGTTCGTGTCAACGCTGTCATCTCAGAGCTCCCAATGAAGAAAGAAACACTATTAATAGGCAGCAAAGCGCACAGGGACAGAATTGCACTTGGCTCCATGCAAAGTCCCAATCATTCGGCATTGTCTCTAGTTTTTTTTTGCATCTATGTTATGTAGAGTACTTGGGCCGGTACATTCTGCAGCTGGTTCCAGTTCACCATCCGCGGATGGGGGCGCCCTGGCACAAGGCTTTAGATATTTGCCAAGCAACTTGTAACGAAGTTCACTCTATCTCTGAATCGACCCTTGAAAAAAAGGATCGGATGTGCTCTGACATGAAAGATACCTAGTTAGGACCTAGTATTGCCTAGGGCCTAGTACTTCAGTCTGGAATCCATGGAGCCAACAAGCGTGGCCGAAAGCATCTAGAATAAGCAATCAAAATCAATCAAATATTTCATCCCCCGCATTCTGATTGCTGATTGATTTTCAAATTCAATAAGCATCAAGAAGCGGTCAACAAGGTATCAGGCTCACGACCGCAGCCTCACCCCATGGACGACTCGACTCAAAGCAGTGAGCCGTAACAGCTGCGACGGCAAATGGTGTCATTATTCAAATCAAATGTGACCGCCAGTTGCTGCATAATTGTTCCATCTGGTTTGAATGGCCAAGCCATATGAACATTATAACATGATGACAAGAAGCCACAATGAGGATAATATTTGTGTTCCATGGGAAGTGGGGAAAGAATATCAAAGAATGCCTCTGTTGATCTACTTAGCAGTCTCCTATCCGGGGCCGTGCCCTTTTGACCCGGCATAGGATTGGATTGGATGATTCCATTTCAAGCATCACCTGCCTCTCAAGTTCTATGCCCATGGCGGACAGCTGCGCAATACTTTTGCCTCAAACAGCGATGAATGCTGAAAGAGCAGCACCTCGTTACCTTGGCGATGGCTTGCAATGCTTGCCATGCCAGTCAAACAACTGTACCATGTAAATCCATGTAAAAATGTATCCGTACGTATTGTTACAGAGGATATTTATGCACGATAGCTCCTTGCACGAGGAGCGGTGCCATCAAATCTAGATTGAAGGAGAGTGTTCACAGGATACCGAACTGTAGAGATATGAACTCAATTTCTTGCCCTAGTAGGGTTCGTTTCCAAGAACTCATTGGAAGAAAGCAATAAAGTCTGATAGTAAAGTATACAACTAGTGGTTACATGTGAGCCCAACCATCTGGGAAGTATTGGATCGTATTTGCTCAGAGTCTTGTGTATCCGTGCAACATGCAACAACAATGCGATGTGAAAGCAGCGGCAAAATGGCCAAGAAGGTTGGTGGATTTCCTGCATTTCCTCGTTCCGAATCGCTAGGCCACCTTTGGTTTTGTCCGGTGTTCAAACTAAAAGAGCTTTCTGATTCTTCAGCCGCAGATGTATGGATTCAAAAGAATGTGAGAAGGCAGCGCTCTCGAGATTTGTGACAGGTGTGTTGTGAGTGTTCCGGAAGTGTTCCGGATAGATGATAGATATGATATGATATGATGATATGATATGACAGATACATCGGGAGAATGCGACTTCCCAGCCCAGACACCCCAACTGGTCCAGTGAGGCCGAAGGTTTCCTGAGACACATCGGAAGCCCGTCGGGCGAAAACCGCCATGGCTGACCAAACCATGTCGCACAAAGGCCATGTCGGCCTGAAAAGGAACACATCCAGAAGCTGTGCCCTGAGCCACTGGCTTAGGACTACAATGAACTACAGGAACTGCTGTTCTTTTGTTTTCTCAATCCTCCCTTTAACTCTTTATCTTATGGAAATGTTCGTGAGGTGTTCACACTGGCTTCACCCACTGAGAGTCTTTGAAGCAACTTTCCACATGTGTCCAAACTTTCAGCGAAGCTTCTTGCGAAGATCTCCAATTTGGACTGGCTCTTTGGCAGCAATTCGTCCAAAAAGGGCTTCCTGAGCAATACACGGAGTCTGAAAGTTGAGCGGATTGCTCGCAAATCTTTTTGCAGAACTTACCATAGGCACGAGTAAAGATATCTGTTTGCAAATCTTTTCAGGGGAAACGGCGAGGCAAGAGTGTGGAGAGTGCAAAGTATTGAACATGTTCAAAACTCACGTCGTCAACAATGATTACGCTCTCCCTCTCAGCACAACAGGCCGTCCAACGTCCAAAACTTACCAAGATTTTGCCAAGAGTCTGGCTATGATGACAGGGACTGCTGCGAAAACTTGATCTTTTCGCTCCTGGGATGTTTGAGGACATGAAAATGCTAGGTGAACCAGGGTCAATCAATGGTAGCAGTCTGTTTCTGGAGTCCAAGTACGAATTCATGTCAACCACCAAGCGGTTGTTGACCTCTGCTGAACTAAAACACAGAGGACATGGATGGACATCGTATGACATGGACATAGCCACATAGCTGGCAGAGCTTTTGGTTTCGCTTCGCGGCAATCTCAACGTCCTCGCTCTCTGCTTCTGCGGCACTCTTCCTCCAAGTGGCATCAAGTGGCATTCTCTTTCTCTCTCTTCTGCATTCTCCAAGGTTTCCAGGAAGAAAAAAAGGAACCCGCACAGCATTCGCCCAGCCGTCGATTCCGTCGATACCCCCAAAAAATACAAACATATAAAAACATATAAAAACTGTATGAAATCGTTGCGCGGGTGAAATGTACAGGTGCCAGGTGCCTTCCCACCAGAACTTTCTCAAAGGGCAAACGTGGACGTTCGCCGAAAGGCAGCAAAGGCTCCCCTTCATTGGTCACCTACCAGGCATCACTGCTCACAGCACTTGTAGCATTACAATCATTACAAACCTGCAAATGTTCATCCCGGACCTTAAGTAAGGCGAATTGTAGATGGGATAGTGACAGTGTCAAAAGCCAGTGCCCTCACACCGCACAACAGCCCCACCACCACCACCAAAAGGATCCTTATCAACTCCGCATAGAACCAAGCAATTCTTGACCAACACCAAAACAAAAGGCACCAAAGAAATCCAACAAAGAGTCAGCATCCTGGAACATTCAAACACTTGGCCCTTATTGTTTGTTGATCTTGTTGTAGGATGCCTTCAGGCCTTGATCCAGGTCCAACAACCAGAGAAACGCAGGCTCCAAGCAGGAAAGAGCTCATCTAAGACAAACGCCTTCGCAGTGGACCAGTCGGCCAAGTCTCAGAAGCTGCCAACTCAAGAGTCAAACTAGTTCCTACAACTGACAGTATAGCTTGCTAAAACCCCGAGACTCAGAGCATAAGATTCATAAGATTTGCTTCAAGATCTCTGTCATTGTGTGCCATTGGCTCTCAACAATTAAAAATACCCTGGGGAGTTGCAGTCGTTTTGAAGGGAGTTGCTCACTGCGCCAAAGAAATCAGAGGTTTCTTCTTCGCAATGTCCAATCGAAAAGGCAATCTACCAGAATTGTGATCAGCAAAGAAGTACAGTAATAAGGAGAGTCTGTATTGTTTTTGCCGTCCTTGCCGTTGCCGACCTTGCCTGCTTCTTGGGGTCATTGGTAACCTGAGTGCTTGGAACAATAAGCATTGCGCCTGTCCTGACATCCAGTCTGCGACTGCTATGGCGCCATACCCAAACGGCCACCATGGCCTCAGACGCAAGCCTCAGTGAAACAGCGAGACTTAGCAATACTTCGAGTCAAAGACCTGGCAAATTGCTCGAATTGAGCAATAAATCAGCAATAAAGTAATAGTGGTATTAATAGTGGTACCTGTTGGGCAATTCTACTTGATGCTTGGTGCCATGGAAACCCATTGTTGTGATGCCGTGTCGAGGGAAAAGAACAACACAACAAAACGAAGCGCATTTGAAATCCAGCTCTCTTGGCCTCTAGAAAATTGCATACAACGCCTACAAAGAAGAAATGTATCTGTATGCGCATCCATACACACATTGAACATGTAATACATATAAAATGAATTGAAATATATCAAGAGGAGCAAATAGTATTCTGATCGATTCTGATCATTCTCCATCTATGTTTCTGTTCACAACACTTCATAGTGCCAAGTAGCAGCTTTTCCATGGGCAACTGCAACAACTGCTGAGATTGGCAGCACTTGTACCGGACACCTCACCACATCTCACCACATCGCGCCACGTCAATTGTGGTCCGTCCATGACGCAGTGAAAAAAATGAAGTCAGTGGAGCAAAACCAGCTGGAAACATGCCGCTTCAGCCTGAATTGGGTAGTGAATCTCCTTCACATCCAGATTCACGTTACCAACAAATTAAACACAAGGGCGAAACGAACAAAGATCTGCTCTGGCTTTTGGGTAGAATCCAGTTGAGAAATGGCTTTTCCACGAGAGACAAGAGTATCTTCACATCTCTGAAGGTCTTGTATAAGGTTCACAAGCCAGTTCTTTCAATATGCATGGAAGTTAAACCAAGTTGGATTTACGAAAAATAATAGAGAATAATTTTGATGGATGCTGCTGCAAATCGGTTTCTCGACAGTGCTTGATCACTTGACCTGCACTTAATCCTACACTGTCCTACACTGTCCTACACTGTCTCCAGAGTCTACACTGAGTCTACACTGAGTCTACACTGAGTCTACACTCTGCTCAGCTGTTCGCCCTGCCACTGCCCATCGCCAAGCCTCTGCTCTTGCTCTCCCATGGTGGATCCAAGACCACCACCTCGAAGCCGCTCTCTGGGCAGAGCTCCAAGATGCGGTTGCCGGAGAAAACGTCGTCCTGCGCGTCACAGTTCCACCTCTTCCAGATTCTTTTGAATTTCTGTGAGACTATTTTGAGAATTGGAGAATGAGTCAGAATGAGTGCTTTCCACAATTCAGACTACCCCCAAACCATGGAAGGCATAGTAGTAGAACTCCTGTGTTTCAGAAACTGTTTGATGAAAGGATGTCTCATGCGTTCATGCCTGTGACCAGGCCGGGGTGGTCGGATGCACAGGCCCTTTGCAATGAGACAAACTTGGAATCTGAACAATGACTACGTCGTGACTATGTATAACGTTGCTTCCTCGTTTCCAGAGTCTGTTTCGGCCCCAAATTTCGACATAAAAAAGGAACATCTCTCATGCGCTCCTGCAACCATGCGCTCCCCGCTGGAAGTACAAATCCCCTCTCTTCTATCTCAGCTGCACACCTGTTATTGGAAGGTGATCCCATACAAGCCCAAACTTCTGACTCAAATTTATCGAATGTATCACAGGCTGGTCAATTATGATGAAACCCGCAAATGATGGTTGACATCCAAAACACCTAGACTCTAGACCGTCATGAAATCAAGAATCTGTTTGCTTGATTCCT
Organism: Cladocopium goreaui; assembly: GCA_947184155.2. Lineage (NCBI taxonomy): Eukaryota > Dinophyceae > Suessiales > Symbiodiniaceae > Cladocopium > Cladocopium goreaui. Next base: position 88,654 of record CAMXCT020001408.1, on the reverse strand, counting down.
GTCACTGAACAACATCAAACTGCTGCCGGCAAACAATACAAACAGACTTCGAGCTGCTCGGGACAAGGTTCTGTGTCAAGTGTTGCGAGCAAACAACTTGTTGGCAACTGTGCCATCATGTGTGCCATCATGTGTGCCATCACGTGTGCCATCACGTGTGCCATCACGTGTGCCATCCTGGCAAAGCTTTTTTTTGGAGAACCCCGAACAACTGTTGAGTTGAAACCTTGTGGAGTGCCCAGCTGCCTTCCCATGAGCATGTCATGAGGTGCTCTTGCATCATGAGTGACTCGCCTCGGGCAGTGGAAGTTGTAGTGATGCAGTGATGCTCTTGTGGAGGTGATTGCTGGACGTGTTGTATCTTCACCAATAAAACCTCCAAGACACAAACCGCCAACATTGTGAGTCCGGCCAATGTGGCAGACTTGCTGGGATTTGGCACCAAAAAAAAACAAGTGCTGTCTGAAAGGATTTTGTACTGATAATACAACGAGTCGTCCTGCTTGCAAGTCGCAAGGCTCCGAGAGAAAGCATTTGTAGCATAATCATGCTGAAGCAACATGGAGATGCCTCGGTGCCCTCTTCCAATTTCTAACAGTTTGTCGCTGGACACCCTATGGCCGAGTCACTCGACGCAAGTCTCTTCGCAAGTGGCATGTCGGTGCCTGAGGTCACAATTCTGCGGCCAGAAAGCTTGCAAAGGAAACGGACAAACTGACTTTAACTTCAATCAGATTCCATCACCATAACTGCCATAACAATCGGCACATACTCCAACTGTTCCATGACATCAAGACACAACAAAACATGGTGCCAGTTCGTGAGTCTTTTTTTCGAACTGGACCCCCGCAACATGTTCTACCATCTCCCTGACCTTTTCGTCTGACGATTGGTAGAGCTAGCTTGGTCACATGCCATGCACAAGGATCTGTGTCACTCCAAACACACACCTTTTGTTTGAACAGAACAGCAGCCCAGGTTTGGAGACCCTTCTGATTTCTTCTTGAAGCTGCAAAAGCACCATTCTTCGCATCCTGAACCTCTATTCAACTCTATTTGTCTCCAACCCCCAAACTTGTGTCTCCCTTGTCTCCCTCATCCACCACTTAATGGTGAGGAACATTTCCGGCATTTCATCGCATAAGCTTCTCAACTTTTCCTGCTCTTCTGGTAGGGTGCCAGAAGCTGTCCAGTTGCTGCACACGGCCTGTCCAAAGCATGGCGCAAACTCAAGTGACCGATGGAAACCATGGTGTGTAAATACTAGCAATTCACTAGCATCCTTCAAACTTTGCGCCAACTGAAAGCTGCCTCACGCTTTCGTTTCTTGGCGCGGAAGAAGGGTTTCGGTAAACAAGCCCTCTGCTTTGGCCGAAAATATTGGTAGTCTCGGCATAGCTGCACATCGATATCGCAGAGTTGGAGTGGCATGGCCGGCTGAAAAATTGGGAAGGGCTGGCTATATGGGTGGCCATAGAAGACCTATGAAAAGTGATTGCTTTCTGTTGATTTCAGCAATCCGGCAGCCAGTGGAGATGTTACAATTTCTATGTGTTCTTTTGCGAAATTGGGGTGCTTAAGAACAGCAGCTTGGACCAACAAGACAAACTTTGGCATAAGTGCCTGGACAAAAAACTTTCTTGAATGTCTTGCCTGAATATACATACATGCATACATACATAACGTAACATAACATGACATGACATGGCATAACATAACATAACATAGCATAGCATAACATTACATTACATTACATACTGTATATGGTACAAATATATTATATCATTATATCATTGTATCATTGTATCATTATATCATTCTATCATTCCATCATTCTATCATTATATCATTATATCATTATAATATATGTCTATTGTATTGTGTAAATCTGTCCTGTATGTGTATATATATATATATATAATTCTATATTGTGTATTTTATTTAGATAGATAGATAGATATGACTCCGATGGTTTTGTCCTTGGCAACAGCTTAAAGGCGAGCCAAAAAGCCGTTGGGATAGCGGTGGCAGACTCGATAGCTGATAGCTGTTGAATCTTCTTTTGCATAGAACCTTGGGAGGGACTCCAGCTACAATTGGCAATTCAGTTGCTGTAAGTTTCAGGTTTCCAACAGTTTTGCAAATTGCAGATTTCTCTACTAATTTTGCATGTACTGTCATGCCATTTCTTTTCGATCCAAACCCAGGTCCTCCTTCCCTGCATTTGCCCAGGCTGGCATCCCCTATTTTTGGCCGCCGTGTGGCCATTTCGGTCGATCCGGGTGGATCTACAAGCTTTCTGAGCCATCTCTGAGTCGTAACAGAATAATAACAGTGGAAAACAGATTAGATCAGATTAGCACCAAAAATGCTCAGCTCATGTCAGCTCATGTCAGCTCATGTCAGCTCCCCAGCTGCCACGGCACCGTGGCCAGCTGATGTGAGCCCTCGGAACTCTTGGCACCTTTGTAATATTTTGTCATGATTTCTCGACACACGATACACCAGTGATCTGCCATGGTCGAAGGCTCACTCCGAACTAAATCAGCCAATGTCTGAAAATATACTGCGTGAGTGCAGGAAGCGTTGCCCTTCCCCCTGCAGTTTTGCAGGACATTTATTCAGGTGCCTTCGTTTCGAAGGTTGCAAACCTTGATGAACGAATGCAAACTTCATGCACTTCAAAAATCTCTCTGTGTGTCATTGACTCTCTAATTTCGACATATCTGTTCTATTCCATTCTTCATTCTTGCATGCTTGACGCCACACGGCAGCACCATGTGAGCTATATTGGACTGGTTTTTTAGTGACACTTGGGGCATGCTCCGCTGGGCTGCAGGAGCACATCCTTGCTGCAGGCTTAAGTTGAGGATCCGCTGCAATTTCAACACCAAGGTCTGCAATCGATTACACCTGCAGTACTACGTGAAAGCGACAAAAGGGCAGCTTTAGGACAGGACACTGCTGAAGCCAGACTCAGAAAAATGCAGAATTTGTTGAACATATTTCGGTTCGATGGTGAGCAAACCTGTGTTCCAAATACGTTGTTGGTTATGAGGCACAGGAAGACATTGTCACACACACATCACTCACCAAAAGTGAGCTGTAGTATGTTGCAGTCGTTCACTACCTTGGTGCAATATCCACCCATGTTGCACATTGACCTGAAAGGAATCAACATTTCTTGCAATGAAGTTCCGTGTAGTACTATGTAGTGCTATATAGTAGTTGGTTTCTGGTGTCAAGGTAAACCAGTTGTGCGAAAATGTTCCATACACAGCAGCCCTACAAATTATAGAGGGGCGCAAAATGGGCGTGTAAGGATTGGTATTCAACTGCTATTTGGCAATGCGGTGAATGAGCACCTGTCGAGACAGCAGTTACATAAAGCAGGTGCTTTGAATGCGGGGAGAGTTCCTCCTTTGCTCAGTCTTCTCTTTGGAACAGACCCAGCTGAGGTTTGGTTCATCCTCAAATAGATAAACAAGGATAAACCAGGGCTTCCGTTCTATTCCACTAAACTAGAGTCAATACATTGCTAGAGTCGCTCTGTACATAGATCTTGAAGCTGCCACAGTCACCACCTTTCTGCCGCTTCGAAATCGTTTCCAGCTAATGATGCTAATGAGATACTTTGTAAAGTACGCAACTTGATCCGCAGCCGCGGACGCCGCGTCGAAGCAGCATTTGTGCTGCCTCACCAAATTTATCGGGACACTGTTGCTTCTTTGCCCAGTGTTTTTCACGTGACTCGAGACTGGTGACTAGTCCATAACAGCCTTGATGAGGTGGCGAACGTGATCAAACTCGGTCGTCTACTGAGAGCTTTGCCTTCAAACCTATACCAATCATGAATATATAAGGAATACCAAGCAATCATAACCGATCGCTAGTCGCAGAGCCTTTTTGCTCTGTCCTCCATTGGTTTTGGTCAAGAGGAAAAAAACCATTGACTTCTGAGACTGGGATCTCTCCATCAGTGTCCCAAAATTGAACTCTGACAGACTCCTAGTGCTCTGAGCGCTGAGCCTGAACGATTCGCAAACGAAGACGATGCGCTGTAGTGCACTGTCGACCCGGAAAATCTGCCGTTGAAGATTCACGACATTTTGGGACACAACGGAAACGAAGCACCACTTCGGAGCAAACACAGTCAAACAATCAAACAATCCACCAGCACAGTTCCATTGCACTCTGTACTTTGCACCGCAATTCGTCCTCTGGTTTACTTATAAGCCGAAATCAGCCATTTGCAACCCTGATGGCATCTGTATACCGGAGAAAACTATGCCAAGATTTGCAAGACTTGCACATAACCCGCACACGACACAAGAACCAAACTCTACATAATAACAAAAAAATCGAGGTGTCTCGCCTTTTTGTCACCTTTTTTCTCTGAAAGTACAGGGGGAAGCACAGTGGTTAATCTTTAGGTTGTTAAGCCCTTTAAACCCTATGTAGAACCCATGGAAGATCCTGGGATTCGTTGTGGTTCCTCAATGCCTGCATGCATTATCATGCGTCAAAAATGTGTTGTTTCGTTCCTGCTATGCTCGTTTCAGAACGGACAGTTTCGTGACTTTCTCAAAAGACTCTGAAGTTTCATGATGCAAAAAACATGTGAATAGGCCCTCTGAGATCCTGTGAGATTGTGTGAGATCCTGCGAGTCAGAAAACAACGCAAAACATACTCTGATGATCTTTGATGTTAACCTTGATGCCTGGTTGCCACACATGTTGGCTCGCACAAGCGAAACCTGCCAAAGAAACGATGGTCTAAGGTCTGCCTGTATTCGGACAGACATATGACTGTGCTTGTGGCACATGCGACATCAGCTTAACAACAGTCTTGACACCAAAAATACTTTGAACATCTTTGCACAAACATTTGCTGGCGGTGTCAAGTCTGGTCATGTCTTGTCATATTTTGTCATGCCATTCTGGAGGATACCGGTGATAAAAAGACTTGGAAAGATGCCACACAAATTGATGGAGGTTGATGTCTTCGCCACGCCCAACTTTTTTCTGGGCATCGGATTCCCACGGAACAGCCATGCCCGGAATGGCACTTGATCCTCAGCATTGTCTGCCACCTGGGATCATCCAGAGAGGACGTGCAGCCCATGCCGACCCTGTTTGCAGTTCATGGGTGCATTTCGATAAAACATTGCATAAATTGCTACAGGGATATACAATGATGTACAGTGAGTGTGTCAAGGTCAATGGTACTCGGTCCAATGTTTTTCCTCTCAGCTTTCATGTGTTTGACATCAACTCGTACAGCCTCTGCGAGCTCTTCGCTTCGCGCTTTTGGACCCATGACACCTCTGAGTCTCTGGCACCCCCGCAGACTGCGTTGAAAGCGGTCAGTGCCTTGGGATTGACTGAGCACTGGTCGCGAAGAACTCTAATTTAGCACTCATGGCAAGAACATGCTATGCAATTGAGGCTGTTGCCAAAGACTGAATGAATTGGTATTGACAATTGCTTAGGTTTGAGCTGTTTATTTGCATTGCAATGTCAAGATGGTACCGCTTTTGTATCATTCTGAAGGGCATAGCAAGTACCAACAGCACAAAAGCGGGCAACTGGTCAAGAATGTATTGTTGGCAGTGTTGAATCAAACGTGAATCTCGCAGCGTTTTTCTTCAGAGCACCTTCCCTTTGCTATCTGCATTCAATCACCATTCCTCTCTGCCCGAGCATACCGAGCCAGCCGCATCAAAGATCATCGAAAGTCTGTGACCTTGGGGGCAAATTGACAACCCGTTCCTGAACGTTCCCACCGCACTGTTGTGTTTGACATTTTTTGTCACTATTATATTATACCGAAACCTCGTGAAATCGGTCAATGAATCTTTCAATTCATGACTGGGAGCAGTACCACCGCCGAAAGCATCATGCATCAGAATCACTATTCGAACTGAGCTGATTCCAAGACTAACCAGCCACTTGCACCAAGTTGCCTCTGCTCGCAGGCCCAGAGCAGAAGCCGCAAATTGGAGCTCCTCATGCGAAAACTCCACGGAGTTTTTGAACTAATACTTATGGTTGATCACGTTTTCACTTTTAAACATGTTGGATTGATATGGATTGATGCTCATTATTACTCATTATGCTCATTGTCTTTCAAAATGCAACGACCTTGTCAAGGCCGATCCTAAGATCTGTTGTCTATGGACTAATTGCATAGTCTTTGCATGTCTTTGCATGTTACTGTCGGCATTTGTCCATCGCCTGTTGGACTCATGGCAGGTTCAATGCCTATTTGAGAGCCATTCGCCAAGATGGCAACATTGGCATCCTTTTACAAACGTTTCTTTCATACACCTCATACACCTGTCTATGAAGCAGAAGTGGAGTTCCCAATTAGTCTATTATTCTCATATATGTCGCCAATAAATTCGCTCTTGGACCTCATAATTCGCATTGCTCATGAGCTATATGAGAGTGTGGGCTTTCAGTCTTGTTCATGACAAATCACAGTTGGCTCGGCTCTTGCCTAATTTACTACTTAGAAAATTCAGAACGGAAGATATAAAATGCGAACTGCAGCCACCGGAAAACCAAGTCCTTGCAATATACCAGATCACCATGAAGGATCCTTGGTGCATTTAGCAGCGAAGTTTCTTGGTTGTTGAGTCCACAGTTGGGTATTTGTATTGGTCAGCTGTTGGCACAGGAATGAATGGCAGTAAAGACCCTCATCTCATGTCAAAGATGTCAAAGATATTTTCTTCTCACACTTTGGAATTGAAGGGTAAACAAAATCGAGGCTGGAGCTCACCGATCGTGTGTAACATTGTGCAACCGGGTTCCATCCAAACATATGCAAACCAAAATTCACATCTTGAAATTAGACAATACAAGCACATGCACACAAAAGCGGCAGGTTGGTAAAGCACAGGCAACTGTTCCATTTGAAACGTTGAGGCGTCCAGATCTGCGGAAACGCTGCATCCAGTCGAGGTGCCAAGATCATATAATTTGAATTAATCTGATATGAATTGAGGCTGAAGTGTTGATTCTCATGTGCAAGCAGCAAATTTGTGAAGGCGCCCAAGCACTCTCTGAGTTGAAAAGGTGACGTATTTCAGTTGCTTCCGTTAAGTGCAATTTCTTGGAATGCGCTTGTCATTGCTGCCTCCAACCACAAAACCCCCTACAGGCCGACCACGTTTTTTGAATAGTTTCGACTAATCAAGAGCCTGGCAAAGCCATACACTTTCAGGAATGAACCAGAAGATAAGAGAAAGGCATAGAACGACTGACTCTAAGAGTCTAAGAGGCTCATTTGAAAATGTCTTGAGTCTCCTTCAACCTAGGAACAGAGGACCAGTCATTCAACGACAGGTAGTCCACTTTAGAGTCGAAACTGTTTTTTGAATCACATATGACATCGTGTCGTGTCACAAACTTGTCATAAAATACGTTGTCAACATATCATTGTTGTCACTGTTGCTCCCCGTTCAGCACAGTCATGTCATAGTCATAGTTAAAATCATTGCTGATATTTGCTGATAATCTTTCTGGATCTTTATGGGAATTCCATGTACGCATCTCGGTTCATCTGAAAAACTCCTTGACTGTTGCTGTTTCTGCTACTCACTGCCTACTCACTGCTACTCTGCTACATTCTGCTTCTATCTACACGGTCCAGTGCATCTGACGCACCTTGGCGCCAGTGCTTCTAATGGCCGAGCACGCTGGGTGGCACAGCGAGATACAGGGGCTGCGCTCTCGTCCAAAGAAATGTTGCTACATAAAGGCTACCATTGATGGCCTGTGAAGCGTTCAGTTTTGACAAAATAGGAAACCAAACGACTACATGATCATTTTTTTAATATCGATGTTACAATGCAATGCCCCTGTGATCATGTAGAAGTCCCTCATCCAACGGAGTGATGCTCATGGAAAGAGTTTCAAAGTTTAGCCTCTCAGTGCTCACCCGTGTCACCCGTGAACGAAATGGATGTGCTCAAGGCTTTCGAAAGTTGACCCCAGCGTACGTACACTCACCTTCCAGTTCCTCCTGTGGCATTGCAGCTGCGGCAAACCCAAGATATGCATCAAATCAGATAGACCAGGTGCATGCAAAAGAAACATAAGGAATCATAAAGAATCTAGCTGCTCTAGCTCTTCTGGTATCTCCAACAGAAACTTCGGCCGACGATTCCACCTTAGAAGTCTTCACCAAAGACCGCCAATGCCAGACGTCCTCTACTCTCCACCCACCTCAAAACCATCTGGAAACGTCGGCCCTGGGTTTTCCTCGATCCGGAGCAGCTGGTTATATTTGGATAAACCTCAGCTGAAGTCCCGATGTCATGATGTTGACACAATGAATTGCTGAACGCTGTTTCCCAATTTGGACCTCAACTTCAACTGCACATGACTCTCTCAATCTTTTTGTCGCGCAAGCCGCAAAAACATGAGCTTGTACGGCTTGTACCATTTGAGAACTACAGGGCAGAAGCGGTCAGGTTTACAGCCACTTGCAACTACTTGCAACCACCTCTATTGATTGTAGCAAGGAACGTTCGGAGCGGCAGGGCGCTCCGGTTTTGATCCTCAGAGCCGCAGCTTCTTTTGTTGGGACACCCTGGGCCATTCCTTTTCATGTACATGTGTTCTTCACATACTTGCTCTATCAGTGCTTTGATAACAGATAACCACAGTACTTTGCACCACCTAAACCAACTAAGCACGGGCGGCTTACAACATGCTGGCGAGCCACGAAGTCATACTTGGATGAAAAAAATATATATAAAATACGCCCTTTATACTATATTGTCTTGTGATGTCGTGTGCGTATGTGCTGGGAAGGTGCTGTTCCTTTGATTGGTTTTGGGATCTGACAGAAATGGATAGATTTGGTGAACTCAGCATTGCAAATCCAAATAGGAGTAGCCCAGCCTAACTGGAGCCTATTCATCCTTGCTGAAACATACACCAAATCACTCTGAAGTATCAATGGAATTCAATGGATCTTTACCAGGGTATCTTCGTTCCTGCTGACAATACTGGACCTTGAGGCCAGTACTGACCCGCACGAAGACCCACCACCAGGTCTGCAATAAACGAGTCCTGGACAGTCTGGACATTACAGAATTACAGAAGTGCAAACTTCCAGCGTCCCCATCTTCACTCTCCTTATCTCTCCTTGCTTCAGCAAGCTGCTGCAAATTGTATGAGCATTACAATTCATCGTTGTGTTACAGTGACCCTGGTACGGGTGCTTGCTGGAACAAATCGCATTTTTGATTAGACCTACCAAGCGTTTCTCGTCAAAAGGGAACGCCGAACTCCAAAAATGTAGATTAAAAATAGGTGAACGGTGAAAGTGAACTATAAATAAATAACAACTATACTAAAGCTCTGGAAAAATCATGTGCCGTCTGTTGCTCAGAAGAAAGCGCAGAACCTTTTCACTCCAGAAACCTAAACTGACGTGCTGTCGAATTTGCTGTCGACTCTGCGGTGCTTTGTGCACACCGTCGGGCTATGCGAAGCCGAGGTCCATTAGCTAGTCACAGGGCTCCTGTGACAGATTCAATCGATGTGCAAACTAATCGAACAAAGGCTGGGAGGCTGAAAGCACACTTGCCCGCCAAAAGAACTGTGTAAAGGCTTTGTCTGCACATTGCGAAAATTGCGAAACAATAGCAACGTCAGTTTGCCCAGCTCGAGGCGGCACTCACCTCTCAGGAGACGAGCTTTCTGGCAGATCCTGAGAGGTGTCGAGAGCGCCAATCGGATCTAAGCGTAGCGAAGCGAAGCCTTTCTGCTTAAGGTCATCCGGTCATCCAAGAAGACTTACCAGATTTTTGCTGAAAAGAATCGTCACTTGATGTCACTTGATGTCACTTGATGATTTAGTTTGTATGCAAAATGTTGTAACTTGCCTTTTACCAGGAAAACAGTCTCTGGGACTCTGGGACTCTGGGACTCTGGGACTCTGGGACTCTGGGCAGGGTTATGATCGGACAATTCAAATGTTAAGCACAGAAATGAGATCGATAATTTTGATAGTGGTACCAACATCAACAGCATCTCCATGAATCATCACCAATGACAAAAGTTTGACAATATAACAATAGCAAGGAATGATGATAACAACAACAACAACAGCAGCAACAACAACAACAACAGCAGCAACAACAACAACAACAGCAACAACAACAACAACAATAATAATAGTAATAATCACCCTCCTCCTAGCCGCCATCTACAATGGTGTGGGACTGGAACGAACTCGCCAATACAGCAAGGAGCAAGATCATCTGCAAATGGAAGCCCGCTAAACAACACTCCATCATACATCATCATACATCATCATACTACATCACTAAACACGCGTCCTCTCAGCAGTTCAAAAGCTGTGCAGACCAGGCTCGTCCAGGCGGTCATCACCTCTTTTGGATTTCCGCTCCTTCCGTTCCTGCGCCCACGAATGTCACATCTTGGAATGCTCCCATCATAAACGTCAAACATCCCGCCGGGTTGGAAATGGGCCGAGTAAAAACAGCATTTTCATGTGACTGGCAAGAAGTCAATCATGCGTTTCGCAGTGTTTTTCCATGTTTCTATGTTGTCCATGAAGGTCAATTCTATTGTGATTTTGAATTTTCATTGGGATTTACTGTATATAGTTGACATGTCGGAGTGCGAAAAAGGTTCCTTTTGGGAAGTCAGCGTGCCCAAAACCTCAGCGGCAGCCATTTTTTCCGGTGATCTCTACATCTTCGCTAAGTACGCACCTGTTTTCTCCAACAGCGCTTTTCCAACTACATTTGCCTCCCATCGCCACTGCCATGTGCGAACGTACGTCCAAATGAGGTCATTCAATTTTTGTTCGTTTTCTGGGCAAGATGTCAACTGATCGGGAACACTGGCTTTGATCATACGCCAGCACGAGTCGATGGTGCCAGTATGAACCCAGAAGGTTTTTCCAGCATGTCTGCGGTGACAAATTGGTTTTTGCGATGTGAGCAGGCAAAATGTATCAGCTTGTTGGCCGATGTCAATCCAGGGTAGCACTTTGCGCCATCTGAGCAAACGTGCAAGTGAACGTGCCGTGGCGTAACATCATGGGAGTGCGCAAGTACGTGAACGTTATTATTGCCCCACCCCACCCCACCCCTGCGTGACGTGACACATCTTCAACGTAGCATGACGTATGTGCGCACGTGCAAGTGAACGTGCGGTGGCGTAACATCATGGGAGTGCGCAAGTACGTGAACGTTATTACCCCACCCCACCCCACCCCAAGGAACATATATAAAAATGCCTAAAACGCTCGGACGGTTTTCAACCCGTAGGCTCAAACATGCCCCAGCTCAGAACAGCCCCTTGGATGACTTCTGAAAATAAGCATTTGTTCTACCAGCATTTTGAGAAGAAAATAGTCTTCTGGGTCAGCACCTTCCACTTTCAAATCGTCAAGGCAGCATTTAACTTGATACTTCCAATGCGTACACTCGCCTTGCATGCATCTTTATACACTTCAACTTTATGAGGTATTCGTTTATCCCAGAATTGCTCTGATCACACGTGCCAGGAACCGCAATACGACCAGCTGAAGGTGTCTCTGTCCATCTCTGTCCTTTTTCAGGCTCTGCTTGGATCGCTCTGAACGGCCCGATGTGCCACTGCGGGCGCTGCGTGCTGTGTGGTAACTGCGACAGGTCGAGGGCTCCGGCGCATCGCTGTGGAGCTGGGAGACATGTAGATTCCCCAGCTGCAAGCGCAAAGCCTGGAGGTGATAAGCTTTGAAACATTTTGAAACATTTTGAAACATGTCAGAGCATGTCAAAGCATGTTTCAGTGGAGAGGAGGAGCCTAGCTGTCTTGATCCACACCTGTTTTGCTATCAACCAAAAACATTGGGAGAACATGTATAACATGTGTAGCAGTGATAGATTACGTAGATGATTGGCTTGGAAGAATTCCAAGACTCTTTTGTCTGGATCTGGACCAAAGGAAAATGGAAGGGAAAAGCAAGTTGACCATAGTTGACCACACTTTCCAGATGCCTCGTGATTCACGTGATCAGGGACTGTCAGGGACCCCAAAATAACTTAAATCCTTCATGTCAAAAATGTCAGCCGCCCGCCTGGAGCATGTCTGGACTCTTTGCATCAGCTTTCGCAAGTTGTGGCAAAAGCAAATATCTGTCAAGAACTGAGTGACGAGTTGCCAACTCATTTTCCCACTCCTTCACAGGGCTCTCCCAAGTGCTTACCTGCGGGACTAGCACGACATTAGAGCTAAATTTTGCAAAATAGTTGAAAAATCTGAACACTGAACACAGCTTCGATATGCAAAACATGGCAACCGCTAGGCTGATTTCGCATGGAGACGTTTGCCTCCGAATGTCCGAAAGGTTGGTGTTTTTGCTGCTTTTCTATGCTTTTCTTTGGTGCCTTGAGGTGATCGTTGTAATAGTACTCCCCCTGATCTGAGACATATGGTCCAGTCCATTGAGATAGATCTTCCTGCACGAGGCACTTCGGCCCAAATCTTGGGGCGCTGTGACCATGACAGTCACTCAGACATCAACACCTTTTACAACTGGGCAAAGTTTCGGGAAATTCAGCTGTTCTACAGTTCTACATCACAAAGGTTGCCATAGACATTGTTGATTAACGAAGCACCGACTGAAGAGTATTGTTTCCTGGAAGATGGTTGTGAGTTGTGAGATACTTAAGTAGATGTAAAATCACTAACTATAAAGCTAACTTCCATAACAACCTGACTTTTGCAAAACCTCAAAGCCTGGTGCTTTGCAAGCTGTCTGACCATGCAGCGCCTTTGCGAGCTCATGGGTTTCGCGTAAATGCTCTTGTACCAACCTGGCAGCGAGAGCAAACTCTCCAGATCCTTGATATTCCTTGATCCTTTTATTTGTTACACATTTCACAGCAATCTGACAAAGTGACGAAAAATCCAAGGGTCCTACAATACTGACAAGCTATGTTTTGGCCATGCCATGTATGGTTGCGTTCCAATTGTAGTCACTGGATTTCAGATTCAGATTGGGATTGCAGGATAAGAGGAAAACACTTTGCAGTAGGGACGATGCCTAGAGGAATTTAGTGGAATTCAGACAATTTACACGATTTACACGTCAAACATGGGGCCACTTTTCGGCTCACGTTGATCGGTGCCATTCGGTGCCCTTGGGTCGCCAGGAGACTCCTCCCGCGATTTGGCAGGCGAGGTGGAAGATGCTTGTCGAATGACACCGAGGAGTTCGCGATAGACTTGGTCCATTGGATGCTCCCAGGTGCTTGGCCGGCCCTCCTTCGCAGGTTTCAAGAACTGAAGAACGATGTGATGCAGTGATGCACAAGTCTTCTGGTTGTGTTCTGGTTCCACCTTAAGGCAACGATTCAAGCGATTCAAGCGATTCAGGTTAGACAGAACAAACAGTTCGACAGGAACAATCGCTTTCCTTGACATAGTAGGCCCGCCCTGACTCATCCATATACTCAGTCCACGAACCTAGGCTGACCAGGCTCATCTCTCATTTGTTCTCAGCTCATCCTCAAAGGCTAAAAGCAACAAGTTAAATTAGTTAGATTGTATGTGTACACATGATTACACCTGTACGATATGTACTGCTCTATATATATATATAATATATATATACCCTCTGGTAATTTAACATAGCTATGGAAAATCACCATTTTTAATGGGAAAATCCACTATTAATGGTCATTTTCAATAGCTACGTTAAATTACCAGAGGGTATATATATATATATATATGACTTCTTTGTATTTGTATGTGTCTGTTTGACTGACGAAAGCCTTGAGAGCAAGGAATGTATGGAACACTTCCAGCTAGCCTTGGCTTCATTTCGTAGGATTCTCCAGTTCCAATTTGGAAATCACACTGCCACGTGTTGAGCTAAGCAAGATCACGTTTGGCCACTCCCATGACATCACAATGCTACGAGTGACATGGCAGCGGCGCTTCGAAGGCTTCTTGCACCAGGGTCCTAGGAGCACAGGTATGGCATGCTGTATTGCATCATGTTTGCCTCATGCCTCGCCGGGAACCATATGGCCTCACCTACACTTTTGGGGCATGGTTCCCAGAAACGACATTCCCCCGCTCAACTCATGGCTTTGAAGAAGCATCTACAAATCCATTTAAATCCATCCAGATGTTAAAGTAGAACAGGGCAAATCGATGCAAATCGCGCAAATCCTGAGCCTTTGGATGGCAGACTGGGAAGACGCTTCGGCACGCCAAGATGCATGAGATGCTCTTCTTCTTCCAAATCCACTCCCAAACTCAAGCCATACCTCGAAGCAGATTTTGTGCTGCGCTCGTGCGCTGCTCTGGTGTGCTGTGACACATTGTGTTTTCTTGTGACTTGGTGAGCATCGAGTCTGACCTTGTCAGTTTCTCACGGCTCAAATTCTGGAGGATACTATGCTACACAAAACCTGCTGAGGCTTGTGGAGGCAATGACGGGATCTCAAACTGCTTGTGACTTATAGAACTGGATTGTGGCCTTGCCGTAACAACCCTTGAGCTGTGAAGGGATCGAAAAAGTGACTCAAAGTCTCAATTTAAGCATCGTTGAAGTATCTTTAGAGATGTCAGAATTTCAGAGTCTGAGTTGCTCATGCAGGTTCCCATACATCTCTGCAGTCTCTGCCGGTCCCAGAGCCGACGCCGACGCCGGAGACGCAGAAGCCGAGGCATGGGCACTGCCGTGGGCTGAGGCCGAGGCGCTCGCTGAGGGAGAGCCGGTGCCGCCGTCCATGGCGACTTCGAAACATGGGCCGCGTCGTCCTTAGACGTCCACGGCCGCGACGCGCGCGGCGCGGCTACCAGGCTCCAGGCCCAAAAAGGACAGCTGCGAGCAGAAAAATCAGACAGGACCCGAGACGCTCTCTTTTAGGACCGGCAAATTTGCATCTGTATTGATATACAATTATATAGTACAATAATGTACAATACATGTCACATGTGTATATGTATGTATTGTATATATATATATCACATATTCTAAGTACAGCTGAATCGAATCTTCCCGGTGTCTGCTTTGTTTTGCAGTGTACATCGTGCAGCACTTTGAGACTCTAAGAAAATTTGCCAGTAATCTATAAGACTTATAAGACTTGGCCACAAGGGCTCAATCCTCTCGGATGTTGTGTAGGAATAGGGTGTCATTCCCAGCAGATGAGGATGCAGGATTCAAGAGATGGTGTTGGTCCAAGCTATCCAGCTGTCCAGCGATCCAGCAATCCAGTCGAGGTGGAGGTTCTCTTGGTACATTGAAAGTTTGGTGCCCTCTTGAGTCACTTAAGTCACTTGAAAAACATTCACACTATATTAAAGTTCAACGCTTCAACATCTTCAATGCCTGAGATCACAGGGAAATCCCATGAGACTCCGCTCCTCTGTCTCGCCTGATCGATGCGAGACCTGCATGCTGTTGTCTCCGATAACAAATGCGGTGAGCTGCAACACCCAAAAATCAGGAAATTGCAATTCTTAGAGATTCACTTTTACTCGTCGCAGTTAGAAGAGATTCCCTCCCTTTGCATGTGAGTGCTTCGTCGCCCATAACTTTTTGAACCGTGTCCAGATTGAAACCATGTACGTCTCAGTCCCCCCTTCCAAAGCTAAAGTTTACATCATTCAGAAATAATTCACCGACTCTCTGCGCGCAATTCGTGGAAAGCTGATCACTCTCCACTTCAATATTTTGATCCAATCAATCTCTCACTTAACTCTTTGATCCAACATGTTTCGCGCTCCTAGATTGAAAATTTCGATCGTGATCACAAAACATGATAATGCTGGAATGACACGCCTCTGCAGTCGCAAGATCGCACGCGCCTCTCTTTTTGGACTGCAAATGGCATGGGGTCAAGCAGTCTGATAGTTTGGTCATAAATGCTTTGAACAAATGCTGTGAGCCAACAGGAAATGCGATGCCGGCCAGGCTAATGACTCAGACACAAAAGCATTGAATAGGTCAGAGCCAACTGGTGGCGATCACATGCCACAGCAAATGAAAACTGAGCAAATGAGGAAAATACCCCGCACAATGTCACACAATTGAGCTCAGTGAGTGATATCACTCGTGAGCAGTGGGCTGTGGAGAACTCCCAGCCCACCCTGATTATACAGGGATGGGCCGGGTGGGACAAAATGAAACAGGGTTCCTGGGATGATCAAATCCTCTTTGAGTCCAAAATGGCATCGAGCGGCCATCCTTGGTTTTCTGACCGCTCAAATCAAAAATGATGATCATCCACAATAACATGCTCAAATAAAGTCTCAAGTATATAGACCGTATTAATAAGATCATACGATCGCGGATATGGAGAAATATAAAACTAAGAGGAGGGTAGAGATCAAAATCTTGAAATGCACTGAAGAGTCCTTCACTTGTTCCAGACCCACCTTTCCGTTAACATGTAAACGACTCTCTGCGCGCAATTCGTGGAAAGCTGATCACTCTCCACTTCAATATTTTGATCCAATCAATCTCTCACTTAACTCTTTGATCCAACATGTTTCGCGCTCCTAGATTGAAAATTTCGATCGTGATCACAAAACATGATAATGCTGGAATGACACGCCTCTGCAGTCGCAAGATCGCACGCGCCTCTCTTTTTGGACTGCAAATGGCATGGGGTCAAGCAGTCTGATAGTTTGGTCATAAATGCTTTGAACAAATGCTGTGAGCCAACAGGAAATGCGATGCCGGCCAGGCTAATGACTCAGACACAAAAGCATTGAATAGGTCAGAGCCAACTGGTGGCGATCACATGCCACAGCAAATGAAAACTGAGCAAATGAGGAAAATACCCAGGCCCTCAAGAGCAGAAATTCAGCTCCTGTGGCCAAGTGGCTTTTACCGTAGACCATCCTGCTGCTTCCCCTATCCAGAGCTTATTTCTGGATGGCCAATCTGCTGGATTGGCATCGGTTGAAACACGGTCGATAAATATTCGAGCTTTTAATTTCAAAGCAAGATCCCAAAACAGAGCGATGATTTCACACATGTCAGACCGACTCGAGTATCCCTTGATCAGGGCAGCTTCGACCGATTCCGAATCAATGAAAAGGAAAATATCAGCGCCCACTAGCCGATCGGTGAATGTGGAGAGAGCTACTACGGGAGCCAACATCTCGATCGGCATGATTTGCGTAGCTCTCTTCAGCCACCGCTCCTTGATCTCGTCAGGGACGACCGTTGTGAACTGTCTGGGCTGTTTCAAGCGCCGCTCAAAGATGACTCCACCAATCCGATCTGGACTCACGTCACTCGATCGAGGATCAGGCGTGAAGCCATCGGTAAAGATCACCGCATCGGGGAGTCTCTCCTGAGCCAGGTCGATCTGCCTTGGCGGCCCAGCATGAACCAGCTTCTTCCACTGCTTCAGGGACTCTGTGAGTGGGACGTCGAGCTTGAACTCAGTGCTCGAAGGGAACTTCCAGTACTGACGTTCTGAAATAGGGCGCAAGAAAGCACTCCCAACCTTCCCCCAGAGCTGCGACGCACCAAACATGAGCTTGCCTTTGAGCTTTCCTGCCGACCCAGGGTCGAGCAATCCGACATGCAAGATGGACTCAATCTCCTCGAGCAGATCTTTCTTTCGATCAGCTTTGATCTCAAGTTGCATATCCCGCAGGTTGTACGTCACACCCAAGATCGTTGGCTCAGAGGACAACTGCAGTTTCTTCTGATCAAATTTTGCACCAAGCCACCAGTGCACTTTTTCCGCCACATTGCGAGCGCCTGGGGCCGAGGCAGCAGGTTCAAACCCGTACTTGTCGTCATAGAAGCTGAACGCAACCAGCTTGAACAAGGACACCAAAATTTCGTTGATCGCCGCTGAACGCCTGTTGTAGTTATACACAGCAGAAACCAAACCAAAAGAGTGGCCGACCATGATGAAGAACGCAGGTCTCCCCGAGCTGGGCGACTTCAGACAAATGACCAAAAACTTTCGTTGATCCGGTTGTATAGCCACTTGTCTGTATGCCTTGCGCTCGTCGAGCACCCAACCTACGAGCTCTTTGTCCGAGGCTAAGGTCTTGAGCTTCCTGATCGCCGCAACATTCGCGTCCGTCGACGGCAGTTGGAGCTTCTCTTTGATCTCAGTGATTTGGTTGATCAAGTTCGTGGTCGCGCTGTCGCAACCTCGCACCTTGTTCTTTTGAACCACTTCGAAGCGCTGAGTTGGGATCCAATCATCTTGGCCGAGAGCGTCGGTAACCTCCTCTGGGCTAGCAAAGGGGCCCAGACATGAGCCTTCTTGAACATCTTCGAGTGTAGCTTCCCAGATCTTCACCAAATTGTCAGACACAGGAACGCCACGAACTCGTTGAATGATCTTTGCCCGGATCTCCCAGGCCCTAGAGAGCGCGTGGTCGATCGACAACACTTTCTGGGGCTTCTCATAAGGCGGCCAGCGCCCAGATGGCGCAATGGGACCGACGATGGGGGAAACCGACCAGCAAAAATTTTGGCAGAGTCTGGTCCACAGAGTTTGCAGCCGCCAACATCTCCTCGTAGAGAGCTATATGACAAACATCACCAAGGCGAGCGCGTGCAGGGTCATCAGTGCCGAGCAGCAGGCGGCGCTGGGCCGCGTCCGGCTGAGCCATGATCCTTGCAATAGATTCAGGGAGCAGGGCTTCAGCACGGTGTTGCCAGAACTGAAGAGCTTGAGCACGATGACGCAACACCTCACTTGGGTTTGTCGCCACTGCATGGATGGCGGCGTCGAGCGCAGGGGGCAAAACTGCCGAGCGCGAGAAAGGATGAACTTGCTGAAGAGCAAACAGGACTGCTGCCCCCGGTTCCATCTCCACCTCGCGCAGCGGTTTCGCAGCACCACGTTTGAGCTGGTACCCGGCGAGGAGTGCCTTCTGAGCAGTGTCTGCTTGTTTGTGCTCTTTCCACGGCCTCGCCGAATGCAGAGCGCGCTTCCTGTCGGCTGCTGGAACACACAGCTCGAAGGTGAGCTTCAGGTGAGGCAACTCCTGCAAGAAGATGGACCGCACCTGGTCTGCAATTGTAGCGCACAGAGCAAGGGGGTACACTTGAGCCTGCTTGGTCTTGAACACCATGCGTTGTAGTGATGGGTCCCACACTTTGCCCTTGAGCGACTCATGAGTATGCCCGCCCGGACAACGTACACAAAGAACGTCGAGCTGCTCGTTAGAGCAGACGAATCGTGTCGGCTTCATCCACGGCGTGCCAAAAACGCACTGATCACATTCCAGGTTGAAGGTGCGAGCGCTTCGCACGAGCTGGAGCAACTGGGGCGTCTGCCACAAGAGGCTCAGGAGCGGGTTCTCAATGAGGAAGTCACCACCAAATGCGAATACCAGGCTGCAGGCTTCTACTGTGCGATCCAAAAACACATTGCCCAAAAAGACCAGGCCGCTGTCTTGCTCCGACAGCCCTTCCAGACCGAGCGGTTCTTGGGGTGACCTCAAAGGAGGAGGTCCCCCATCAGCTTTTCGTGCAGCAGTGAACGTATTGCACGGGGTGCCGCAATGCAGAAAGAAAACCACACCCAGAACAAGAATATCCACCAAACTCTGCCAAAAAGTTGCATCCACCAAGTCGACCGGGGTGCGCACCAGGTCGGACGCCACAATGTCCACTGGAGGAAGGACTGGAACACCTGCCAAAAACACGGCTTCAGTGATCCCTGCCTTCCCTGCAAAGAGCTCGAGGAAAAATGGTCCAGCGGAGAAAAGCCAGTGTCGATCGTTGAGCACCTGGCTCCAGTGCGGGATCGCAGTCTGAGCTCCTAGCTCCACTTTCCGAACAAGAGGCGGCTGTACCGACTCTGGAGCATCATTCGTGGAGGCAGGCTCGCCTGTCCACACCCCAGGGGGCGGCGAGAGGCCATCCTGGGGCGGTGGTTGCAGAGCTCAATGGTTGCCGTGCCAAGGGTGGTCCTTTCCACACTCGGCACAGCTATGCTTGAGCTTACATTGATCTCCAAAGCGGCAACCCAACGAGCTGTTGTAGAAGGGGCATCTGCGACTACCGCTGTACTTGAATGCAGTGATAGTCTGCCACTCCTTTGCCGGCACGCGCTCATCTCGCGCGGCCTTGCGCGGAGTGTCCTTCTCTTTGTTGCCGGCGTTGCTGAGCACTGCCTTGGCCTTCTGGAGCTGGGCCTTTTGCCGCGTGCGGCGAGCCTTGTTCTTGCGAGCTTTGGCCGACGACAAAGGCGGCTCTGGTGAGGTAGAGCGTGCCCTCTTCTTAGGAGTCACTGGGGCAGCCGTGAGCGCGGCCTGCTTGTATTTGTCAAGCTCTGCGCTGGAGCGAGCATCGTTCCAGAGCTGTTTGTGGTTTGTGAGCACCTCCAAAAAGGCCGCCGAGAACGTAGTGAACTGTTTGCGGTGATCTGAGCTCACTCGATGCACCTTCTTGCGGATGAGCGTGTCCACGGTGAGGAGCAAGGCGAGCCCGCGGTTCTCGTGACGCCACTCCTCGAGCTGAGCCAGGTACTTGAGCGGTCCCGCGGCCACAGAGAACTCACAAATGTTGAGGTACTCCAAGGTGATGAAGAACGCGTGCAACTTGTCCATGACCTGGGATTCTGAGCTGGCTGCCGAGGGCTGATCAATGGTGACTACCCGCAGCAAATCCTCGGCATTCTTGGACAAGCCCGCCTTCTGAGCGATCTGCTCGTTGCGGGTGCGGATCTCCCCCACCTCATAGAAATGAACGAATCCGTGAACCAAATAATCTCTCTGGACTCGCTCGACGAACTTGCGGTGGGGCTCCCGATGTAATGGAAGGAGCACGTCAGGGTGCCTGGAGACGAACGTCTCTCTGAATTCCGCATGGTCTTCGCCCGGAATTTCGGGAACCTTGGAAGGGTCCTCTTCCATCTTTGCGCGACGAGCCGCGAAATGGTCTTGCATCGTGCTGCAAGTCTTCCAAACGGCTGCCAGGCAGGTCAGAGCAAGCTCTTGAGCCGGGCCATCGGCTCCCAGAGCTGTGAGATCAGGCACCAAGTTCTTGAGCGTCGCCTTGACCGAGGCAATATCGTCGCCGAGCATGGCGAAGGTTTCCACCGTGAGCAAGCCAGAGTTTGCTGCGAGCTTGCACAGGTCCTCATTGACTCGCTGCCGCCCAAAAACTTGACGGAGCGGAAGATCAGGAGTCTTGTCCGCAGCATACACCGTGCGATCCACCATGGTCACTGGATGCGGGAGGTGAACAGAGGGCTATGAGCTGAAAAATTATGATCAAAGAAAAACAAACAAACGAAATACACATGAGCCATGACCTGAGCAGGAAGGAGGCAGAACCGACTTAGCGAGCTCACGCCAACACTTCTTGCAGTCAAGCATCCTATTGTTGGCGATTGTAGGCCTCTGCTGCTTCCGGACGAGCGCGTGAGCAATGTTTGCACAACACTGAGAGATCCGGAAGGTAGGAGCCCACGTTCGTGCAATCCTCAAGGGAGATCCTACCGCAAGCAGACTTGTCAGCATCATCAGGAGCACTGCAATGATAGCGGTAGTCATAAGAAGCCGCAGAGCCCGAGGACTTCACGAAGAACTGGATCTGGTCGAACGAGCAGGGGTCCTCACTGTCAAGCTGCACCTCATCGGACTCCTCGATTGGGTGTTGCTGCACGAGCATGTCCTTGACCAGCTGCTGGACCATCTTGGCAGGGATGGCCGAGCGGTTGCGCGTGTACTTCAGGACGAGCGGCCCTGGATTTTTCCAGTTCGCTTGGAGCCCGATCTCTTCAGTACTTCTGCCCGCGTGAACCGCTGCATCTAGCATGGTCACTCGCGCTGAGTGAGCTGTAAGCTCGTTGACCACATTGGCGAGCGACTTGAACTCATGGTCCTCCCCTTTGTGGTAGTGATTGAGAGCGTATCGACCTAGGAACCTCAGCCACTGCACTGAGCGTTGATAGGCTGCTGGACCATCGCGAAAAGCCTCTCTGGAGTTCAGATCGCGCATCCAGTAGTCTCTGGCCAGAGCGAAATGTTCTGCTTGGAGCAAGTCCCAACCAGTTCTGAGCCAATCTGAGCCAGAAAAGCCCACATGAGGCACGACAAACTTGGTGCCACGCCTCTTGCGCTCGACCTTGGTCTGCCAGGCCACGCCGAACATGCCCTCTTCATTCATGACCAGCTCATCGGGGCGCACGTGCATGGCGTCGTCATAGCGGAGCGACGCAAACACCATGCACAACCACCACCATGTGAACAGGCGGCTGGCCTCCGGCTCTTGCTCGTCCACCACAAAGAGCTCCATTGCCCGCACGACCTGGGTGGGAATGGGCACGGCTTCTTTCAGAGTGCGAGCACGCTTGCCGATCACCTCCGCTTGCAGAGCCAAGAGCCCTTGATGATCCACGTCAGGGCATTCAATAGCTAGCTTAGATGTTACCCATTTAACGGAGGTTCTAAAAGAAGGTATCACTGAGGGGCCGCATTCTTTAGAATCTAAAAACAGAGCATATTGAATGAGCTTAGCACTAGTCAAAGGAAAAACTTCGATCTGCCTCGCTTCAGCCCATTCTGCGAACCTCTCCCAGTTGGACACGTGGGTGGCCATGGTCCTTGGAGCGCCAGAAGAGAGCACGAGCTGGCGCAGTCTAGCCACTTCCGCATGTGACAGCCCACTCTCGTTGGCCGTGTCAAGAAGGAGCTTCGAAAATGTGCCAGCCTTGCGTCCAATCTCTTCCAGGCGAGCCGCCCACTTCCACCGAGCTGCGTTCTCTTGATCCAGCAGTGGTGTAGCTGACGTCTCCTCGGCCCCCTTCTTTAAGAACTTCCTCGGAGGGTTCACTGGCCTCCCACCAAGAGCGTTGATCGCCCCCACTCTTCGAGCTCTGGCTGTCGCTGAGCTGATAGGTGCAGTGGGAGATTCACAAAGCCCAAACCCCAGCTGAAATGCCGTGGATTCGAAGAACGCCCTTTCAACTGAACACGCCAGGGACCAAAACTGTTCCAGCATGAAAGTTGAATGGAGCAAATCACCTCTGATCCTAGCATCCAAATGAGGGGCCCATTCTGTGACCTGGGCAACAAACTCGTGAGCTGTCTTGACCTCCATGGCAGCCACAAAGGCCAGGTTGGCGAAGGGAGACCCCTGAACAGCCTTGGCGAACGAATCATCGAACACCGGCAAGGACAGGATTCTGCTAGCCCATCTGTCATTGTGCTGAGCCATGATTTGCTGCTGAACATTCAGCTGGCACTTGGCTGCGCTGATCAGAGCAAAGAAAACAGGCAAGAGAAAAATTCACAACTTGAAATGAATCCATTGTGATCAACCCTGCATTAGAAACTCGATCATAAGAACAATGACCCAAAGTGGGGGGGCAACCGGCAGAACCGGATGACCATGCAAACAACTGCATTGATCCCCTCGCAGCTCTAGACCGCTCAGGCCCCACCACCCGTCACCGCTGGGTTCCCAACCTCAACAGCCAGGGTTGACCGGCCGCATCAGCTAGGTCCGAGCAGATGTAACATTGAATGGGTACCATCTCATGATCAAAACAAAACAGAGTTGCAGAGACAAACGACCAACACCAGTCATGGCCGACCGTTCGACTCATGCGCACTCTGGGATCCCTCAACAAGAACTTGCTGAGGACGGCGCCTGAGCAGGCGAGAGCCGAAAGGCATCAAGCCACTTCCCAAGCTGAACGTGTCATGCACTTGAACAACATGTGTGCTTGAACGTTCATAAAACTGAAATAATAAAAACCCTTTGTGTAATCAATGAATATACCAAAACCTACTACCCCGAGCTCCCCAGAGAAAAACAAGTGTAAGAACCTCAAAACGAACAACCGAGAAAACAAACGATCATGCCGAAACGGATGACGACCCAAATGAGTCAGTCGCTCCGTCTCACGCCGATCTGAGATTCCACAACCCTCTGAGGAGCTCGCCTGAGCAGGTTCGAAAATCAAAATGGAAAAAGGCAGTCCGGGTGACAAATAAAAGGGGGGAAAAAAGAGGAGCCTTACCGCAATCCAAGAGTGATCAACTCTGCACGGCATGAACAGCTCTCTTGTCCTGACACCATTTTTCCATCGTTGCGGCCTGGAGTCAGGCAAGTATTGGCTACCGAGCGATTACGCCTCTCTCTGCTGAAAAGGTCTGAGCAAAACAAATCTGATCTTAGATCAAAAATTAGTCTACACGTCGTCCGCCTCCTCAATGATCGGGGATGGACCATATGAGCGAGGGATCGACGCTGTGGAGCCACCCCCAGTCTTGAAGCCTTTGATCGCATTCTCCACAGAGGACACGAAGGCCTGGGGCGTCACCGCCGCATCTGCGAGCGATTCCGCTTGGCGCACTTCCAAAGAACGCCTCTGCCGGAGCCGCTTGTGGAGCCACCCCAGCCTCCGTTACCGAGATGGTCGCCTCGATAGGAGGGGCTGCTTGAACGGGCGCCACTGCGGGGCCCATCAATGCCTGCAATGGAGCAGCTGAGGACTTAGGAATCGCCGATGGGCCTCCCAGCACCGGTGGCACGACGATCGTCTCTTGCTCCTGTTCAGGGTCGTGGTACTGAAGAGCAATGGACTCCTTTGGCACGATCACCATGGGCAGCTTGAACAATGGGGACTCGCAAGTCAGGTGGAGGTTGGTGTGGTGTGTATCCACCGCCACTGCCCCGACCCGAGGCCCCGTTTCCGCGAGCGACAACGCTTCTGTAGCAGCCGTCCAATGAGCGTGGATGCCAGCCAGTTGGGACATCTGCATTGTCTGATCAGGCCCTTCGACACGAGCATTGCGTTCACGACACCACCTGGCATTCTGGATGAGAGTCGGTCCAGACACTCGAGAGAGCGTCAACCAGGTGGCCGGCACGTTCAACTGAGAACACGCCACGTCGAGCTTGTCTCCAGCCGACCTGAACCTGAACTCCAGGCGATCTGCGTCCACTCCGATCGAGTCCGCTGATGACAAAGCAGTCATTCGAACCTCGAAGTGGCACAACGGGTAGTCGACAGCCACGACCACCCCGCTGTTTGAGCAAACATAGAGGCGGCCTCCCACTTCAAAGCTGACCGCCACCACTCTCCAGCCAGAGAAGATGGTCACCACGACCGCCGGCACGAACAGCACCTCCTTCAACGATGGGATGAGCCCGTCATTGATGTAGTTGAGCTGGACTGTCATGTCCTGATCGGACCTGTAGCCCCTGAGCTCAAGGTGGAGCAGGAGCTGCCCTTCGATCTTCATCTTCACATCCACCCAGATCGAGGAATCATCCCGCATGAGTGGCCACCTGAACGGTTGGAAGGCAGGATGCGCCATCACCGATCCAGTAACTGAGTCCCACTGAGCACAAGGGACACTGCCGTAGCTCGTCATGCTACCCACGATGATGAGCTTGTACCCATCCATGGCCCGAACGTAGAAGATGTTCATGTGGTAGCCAGTGTTGGGCGATCGCAACTGCAACCGGTCCGATAGAATGTTTACCCCAGACTGAGCGTTCAGGAGGATTTCATCCAGCAACCAACCTTGGAACGGGCTGGTGATCCTCTTGTCTCGATTGTCCACAATGAGCACTGATCTCTCGCCCTGAGCTGATCCCAACTGTTGAATGAACGGGGGCAGCTGGAAGTTCTGCGGGCTAAGAGCATTGGCCCCGTGCATCTGTCCCCAGCGCACGAACTTGTGCCCACGAGCCTTCGCCCGGGCTTTCTGCTTAGCCAGCTTGGCCGACTGCTGGTGGATTTGACCTCCCACCAAGTTCTTCGCCGCTTGTGTGGCTGGAGCCAGCCCTGCACCTTGAGGAAACTGAGCAGGCCCTTGAGCAGGCAGGTTGTGGCCTGCTGGATCTGCAAACGTGAAATCAGGTGGGGGAGCTGGATCAGAGTCAGTCTCCGCATCCCACACAGTTGAAACTCCAGCATCTTGTGAACGCAGTCCCGGTGGAGGTGCACTTGACGCAGGAGCTTGCTGAGCAGGGCATTCGCTCCATGATCCCACTGACACGCCACTCACCGAATCTTCAGGACGCATAGACTCGGCAGCGCGACGAGCAGCCATGGCATGTTGCTGAGCCAATGGAGATGGGAACGACTGGGGAGCGTTAGACATCTTCAGGATTGATCACTCCCAGGCCCTAAAATTGATCTACCGCCAAGCGCAACGAAGGCAGAGCACAAAATGAAACAGGGTTCCTGGGATGATCAAATCCTCTTTGAGTCCAAAATGGCATCGAGCGGCCATCCTTGGTTTTCTGACCGCTCAAATCAAAAATGATGATCATCCACAATAACATGCTCAAATAAAGTCTCAAGTATATAGACCGTATTAATAAGATCATACGATCGCGGATATGGAGAAATATAAAACTAAGAGGAGGGTAGAGATCAAAATCTTGAAATGCACTGAAGAGTCCTTCACTTGTTCCAGACCCACCTTTCCGTTAACATGTAAACCTCCTAGCATCTTCTAACATCTTCTAGCTTCCCAGATCTTCCCAGATCTTCCCAAAGACTTCAAGTGGGAATTGATCGAAATGTCCGCTCTGTCACACTCTGAGGATGTGGCCATCACACCCCAGCCGGCGGACATGGAGATGTTCGCCGCCTCAATGGCCTGTTCCATCTCAGCGTAATGATGTTCATCTGCTTCAAACATTTCAGTTTCATGAATTTAAGAATGTATAGTATGTACATAATATAGATAATACATAAATTTTGTGATTTTCATGCCAAACTCACCTACTTTCCTCCAGTTGCAAATGTGTTCGCAACTGGCCAATTCCAAAAAAAATGAAAAAGCTACTCAAGTGTTGCACTTCCACGCTTATGCATCAAGTGCCAACAAGCACTGCTCAAGATTCGTCCTTTTGCCAATGGGGTGGCAACAGTAAGACCCTTCGACCCCCAGCCTCTGTGACGGAACCAATCTGGTTCACCTCCAAGTTGGACGCTAGCATTACCACGTTTTGATCGTTTTGCTTTGGCAAAAAACAATCCAAATTATCCTAAAGCAATGTAACCTATATGATCCTATATGTATATCTATAATTATCATTAATTATCTATATACATTATTCATCTAGATCCAGCATGCTGACTCCTTTGCCGCCCGTGTTCAGGCCTTTAGCAACAACGCGTTGCAAGCTTTGCAGTCCAGTGCTTTTCGCACCCTTGTAGGATTTGTGACCTGCCGTTCTCTTTCACTAGCACAGTCCCAACATCGTGAAAGTTGCATGATGAGAATCACACATCTTTCAGATCTCTCAGACTCAGAATCTCTGACAGGTGCACTAGTAGGTCATCGCCGACAATCTGAACTTGATCGCCAACAGCTGCATTGAACCTTGGATGGGAGTTGTGTCTTTTCCTGCTGCCAAACCATCGAGTCAGTCAATCCTGGTGAGTTGTGCATTTAATATGAGCCTTTTGGAAGTTGCAATGTATGAAATGTATGAAATGTATGTCTCTGCCTGGTAAATAGCCCTCTCATGGCCCTCTTACTCAAAGTTTTAGTCTGTCGAAGAACTTGGAATATGCTTCCCAGTCATCTTGGTCGAAAGGGTCCTGGTCGCTCGAGGACACCAATACTGACACACACTGGCACACATGCTGAAACTCCCAACACTCAAGCAACAAGTCATAGCAAGAGATTGGTCGCATCAAAGATCAAACAATGCCTGTAGAATCAGCATCCAGACAATTCAAACAATACGGGAGTCACCCATACACAAACACAATTCCAAGCACAAACACACTGTCAAATCATCACTAGACAGGCATCGCCTTTTGTCTTATGTTTGATCCAAATGATTGAAAGGACATCCATTTGTTAGATATGTGCAGCAAAGGATGGAGCATTGATGGATTGCTCAAAGCAGTTTCAGTGGGTGAGTCCTCGATGGACACGAAGGGATAGGAAGAAAACCATGCCTTGCTTCGCACCAAATAACTTTTCGGAGGACTGTGAGTTTTTGCAGTGGCTTTTCAGTCTTATTTTCCCATTGAAACCCATCAGAATCATTGAGTTAATCAGAAGAAGTATGCCAATTGTCCATGCTTTACTCTGGTCTTGGCGGTGGGATATGTCCCCTGCCCCATCTTGCCTCTTGCAAGGCAAGTTGAGACTTGACTTCTACAAGCTGTGCAAGCCCCATTC
Source organism: Cladocopium goreaui (assembly GCA_947184155.2). Taxonomy (NCBI): domain Eukaryota; class Dinophyceae; order Suessiales; family Symbiodiniaceae; genus Cladocopium; species Cladocopium goreaui. Next base: position 60,496 of record CAMXCT020001408.1, on the reverse strand, counting down.
TGCCGAAATTGATCACCCACAGGCTGTGCGGTTCTTCAAACGACTACAGCCAGCGTGAAAAGTACGCACTACTTGAAGTGGCCACAAGCTCTTGGACACAACGCTTCACCGCGCCTTGTAGTATTCAATCATCTCCTGGGACAGGGCAAAGACATGTGGCATGTCAAGAACACGTCTCCGTTGAGGCAAACAGTTGGGCAACATGGAATCACCTGTTGTTGCAATAGTTTTCCATGGTCTTAATGGTCTTTGTCTCCCCGTGCAATAGAGAAGCTCTCTGCGCAGGAGAAATTATCTACTCCACAGATCACTTCACCGTGTTCAAGTAAAAACACGTAAAAACTATGTACTGGATGCAGCTTAGGGAAGACCCTATCACTTGCTGGAATTGCGCCTCGGCAGTTTTTTGCATTTCCGCACTGCTTCCACTCTCCTTTGCTGATCTTGAAGTCAAAACCCCCAGTGCACACAACCCATGTTCTTTTGATGCTAAACGCCGCCCCATGGTTGCAAGAGCTTCTGTGGGCAAGAGCATGCTATCACTTACTAAAGCATCCGAAGGCTAAACCAAGCATTTTTCATCATCTACATTCTTCTGGCACAGCTGATTGAGGAATAAAAAGCCATCGACATATGCAGACAGTGATCTTTTAAGGCACTTGAACCCATCATGTTGTCACATGTGTATCTATCTATCTATCTATATCTCTATGTACGTACAGACAATTATATTATATATACATATACATATATTCTTGAAAGATCTTGAAAGTACTTGAGGATTGGAAACCGGTTCCAACAACATGAAACTCGTTCTTAATGTCAGGGCCGCGAGTCGTTCTTAAAGTCCAAGTCGTATTTCTTCTGCTCAGGCCTCCCAGAAGAATCCAAATCCGGTATTTCTCTGGGCAGAAATAGATAACAAAAGGGGAACTGAATACAGCTGGTCATGGAGTACTGCAAATAGTTCTGCCGATAGTTGAACAAGAACCATCTGATGTTAAGTGTGTATATTATTATATATATATTATATATATATATTGCATTGTTGTATGCATTGTTGTAAGTATTTGTGATTTGTGTACAAACTTGCATTTCTTTGTGACACCCAAATTTCCAAGCACCTCCAGAATTCAGAGGCGGCCACGTCGGTTCCGATCTTCACCTTTCCTTCGTGACCCGACTTTTTGATGGCCTGGGTAGAATCAACATCTTTCAGTGTCCCAAAAACATTTCAAACAATGTAACAATGGTAAGAAAAAAGAGGCTAAATCGATGGTATTACCATAATTACAATCGTAGTTTTTCACAGATACCATGAAGCAAACAGCAACTCACGGCGTTTCCTCACGCCTCCATAAGCACATTTAGAGCTTCGTTGTTGTCTTGGACGTTGGGTGCGAAGCCCTTAGCAGTGGAAGTGGAACCTTCAAGGCACTCAACAGGTGCTATGGGACGAGATGAGCCTGGAAGTGATCACTGTGCTAGGGTCCCAGCTCCTTCGTCTCCCACATTGCAAGCATCCTGGAATGGAAGGAGACACTAACAGCCTTTTCTATATAAGGATCTTTGGGCGTCAAGTTGTTGCAGAATCAAATATGCATCTCCTCAGGCAGAAGTCAAATCTTTCAGAAATGCTGTCAAGAAATATGTCTTAGGCGGCGTTAGAGATTGCAACATCCTAAATCACTACAACCGGCATCACCAGCATACCGCAACATATCGCAACATACCCAGTCTCCTGGCCGTACTTCTTCTTGATGACGCTCTTGAGATTATGGTATACTTCAGCACCTTGGCGAACAGCACCTCTGAGAATCACCTGTAAAAGCACTACCAGAACCTGGTATGAATATGGCTAGCCTAGTAACTACAGTAACTAAGGCCCAGTTGCACACCCCATATGACTTCAGGTCCCCGATCAAGACATGGAAACCGACGCGTCGCTTCACGTAACACGTTGAATCATCTTCAGAGGCTCTGGACCAAGGCACCAATCTCCATGGCATTTCTGAAGGATGTTGCGCCTGCAGATAATCTTCACATCAAGTTGTCAGGAGGATTTTGGAATTCGATTTGTTTCATATTTGGTCGTATCTGCATCATGTATGTGACTTCCGTTTATACTGTGAATCATCAAATAATCGTCCGCATCCTGAAAGATGCTGCTTCAGACTGATGACAACCCACATTGCAATTCTGCGTTCGAAGCCAACAGACTTTGTGATCTGCTGCAGTGCCTGTTGGAAGGATCATAAACTCTTGGCATGCCAATCCTCAGAATCCAAAGATATCCAAACACATTCAACACTGTCTGCAGATGTCTGCAAATGTCTGCAGCTTCCAAGTTTCCAATGAAGGAAGCTTGTGCAAAGGCTCAAGCGAATCAGCCAAGGCTCTGTTTCCTGCATGGCTTCCGCCATTGATGACGTTGAAGGAAGGAACCTCAGTGAATTGGTAACTCCTGCAGACTCGTGCACCACACCCACAAGAGACGCTTTGACGTGTCAGTTTGCCTCCCTTTCGCAAGCTTCAACAAAAGCATGGAGAGCATTTCTGAACTACAATTCAAGACTACGTTGTACATGCTGTACTAACTAGGGAACAACTCGGAGATTTCCCAGTACGTTGAATCAGCCAAGGTCAAGATTGAATCCGGACTCATTTCCGTTTCTTTCGGAAGAAAATGGATACCGGAACTAAGGAAGTCTAAATCACTTTAGGCAGCAAAGCACTTCTATGCATGGCATCGCATGGCTGTTTATGGCTAAGGAAGGTGCTGGCATGACAAACTTGTCTGTTGGCTTGCCCGCCAGCTTGGCGATATACCTAAGAGTTCTGGGAGACTGGGAAACACGTTGAGTCTCCGATCGAGAAAGAAAAAGCTTCAACGGTTCCATCCGTGACTCAGTCGACTCGGCAAGTGGCTGGTAGAGTGGCACCTCCTCAGCTGCTGCACCTGCACGGCAAATAGCCATGGACACCTCGACACGATTCGACACGGCATGCCATGGGCCATGATGGGCCATGGGGCCATGGGGCCATGGGCATTGACCTTTGATGTTGCTGTTTTCTGCACTGCCAATTTGGTGTCCAAAACACTTCAAAACCCAGCGGGCAATAAAATCCCCCGTGAACCAAGTAGTATAATTGAATCCATGTCAATTGTAATCGACCGTGTCATGTCATGTCTATATTTGCCAGGTTGGTGCCAGGTTGCTGCAAGGATTGCATTGGCACCTAGCTTGGATTTTGACCAGCCCCATTCCTTGGTAATCAGATTGTGCGGCAAAGTGATGTTTGAGTCTCTTGTCTTTAAATGTCTTTAAATCTAATCATTCTAATTTCTAATCATTCTTCAAAAAGCTCTTCGCGGCAAAAGACCAAGGCTCATCGTCTGAGAAGAACTTCTTGAATTTTTCTGACATATGATGACAATGCCACTCCACAGGTCACCGATCCAAAGCACACTAGGTCTAGGTGTCTAGGTGACCCAACAGTTCCACGAAGAGCAGGAATAATTTCACTGGGGGAACTGCGTTTGACAGTGTTGTATCTCACAGGTCGGAAGCGCTACATCATGGACTTCGTTGAGGTGTTCGGTGCGCTGAGTTGCATGGCCATGACTTGCGATTTTTTCTCGTGTGCTGTCGATTTCATTTTATCATTTTATTGCTTGTTATTGTGTTGTTTTCGACACTACCAATATCAACAGTGACCTGAGTGCAAGGTTCCAATTGTGCAACATGCACTAAACTCTGTGAATTTGTTTGGATCAAAGCCGAGGTTCATTTTTGGAGCCATCCAACTGTTCCACCATGAGCTTGTCGATTCCTGCCTTGCACCATGCAGACTAGACATTGGTAAGTCTCTGCAAACATTGTGTTCAAAAAACGATCACAAACGTGGACTCAATCTGAATCATCTCTGACAATTCGAATGGATAATGTGGCAGATAACGTGGTTCGCGCCACTTCGACCAAACAGGTACTGATGTAGAATGTAGAAAGTTATACATCTGTTTCGGGCCTGGTCAGTGACCTTCATGCCAACAAGCTTTGGTGCAATGACGTCGTTGATGTTGGCAACGGCCTTCAAAACGCCTCACTGATGGGACGCAGATTCAACTTCAAGCGCGAAACGGCCCGAGACCCTCCAAGACCCACGCCTTTGCCCAACAAGCGCTTCTTGTCATCATCACGCAGCTCTAAAGCCTGAATCAGGAACAAAGCAGTCTGTGCAAAAAAGTCAGTAAGCATCCTCCTTCTCCCCAAGTTGCTGAGATGCGACTGTGGGCCACGGGAAATTTGCAATGAAGTCAAATTGAAATCTCAAGGCACTTTGATTTCAACATACAAAGCATTTTGCTTCTCAGTTCAGAGACAAAGTGTAGAAAATGTACAAGCTGTACGTGTGTCAACCTCTCGCGCCAACTCAGCGAAGCTGGCCTCGTAGATTCCAGTGGAAGCACCGCTTGGCACAGCGGCACGGAAGAGGCAGTTGTCTGTGCAGAGATCTACCTGGTAAGCCGGACACTTAGAACATCTGAGAACATCTGAGAACACCCTCCACAAGTCTCCACAAGCCTCACTTTGTGTAGTGAGGTTGGCTGAAAGCTGGACATGCTGGACTTCTCCACAAGTGGAAATTATGGAGGCCTTTCAATGACATCTTTTCACCTTCGAGCCTCCACAGTAGGATTTCCTCGTGAATCGAAGATCTCTCGAGCTTTCAGCATTACAATCCTGCGACAAACAATTGTTTGGGCTCACTGTGGGTCATCAGGTTTCCACAAGGTTGTTCCACAAAAGACTTGACAAAACCTGGTCAAGAAGTCGCTTGCATTGAAGGGCCACTTGAAACTGCTCGAACCCAAAACCAAAGCTGCAGAAGGCTTCGCAATGCTGTTGCTATCGCGTTCTCGTACGTAGGCGATCCAAGGTGAAGGGAGATTCAGAACCGAAAGATTTAGAATGCATTGGACGAGAGTGAGATTGACTTTTGCATATCACGTCTCCTGTCACCCACAGCAGAAGGCGGCGACAACATGGCGGACATCAGCTTCCTCAGCACGCATTTCATCTCATCCCCTACCAGCTACCAGGCCTTGCCAATAGATGAAGTCCGTTGCAATCCTTTTGAGTCCTTTTGCATTTGTTTGTCATATACATCGTGCGTGTCGTGTGGATTCGTGTCGGTCCGTCGTGCTTGGGAGGGCATGCTGGGCTGTTCGAAGACAAGTCGCTGTGTTGGCTTTTGGAATCCGGTGGCATCTCCACCACCTGGCCCCATCTTGGTGCCAGGGGTACACGGACTATCAGAGAAGGTTAAAGAAAAATAGAACAACTTGGCCACCTCTTCCAGGGCCTCTAGAGCCCTACAAGTCCCAACTTTAAACCTGGACGATTAGTTTCAGATATCACAAAACTCGTGTCTCTTTCAAAACATGAAATCTTCAAGCTTCCACACAGCCAGATTCAAGTCTAACGCCGGCGTCCGCCTGCTCTTGCTTGGGAGAGATACTTTCGAACCTTCACGCCCAAGACCTTTCCAAGCTCAACGCCCCACTGATCAAAGCTGTTCACGTTCCAAACCTTGGAGCTGGTAGAGCCACATGAACTCCATGAATTCGATGAACTTCAGAACGCATAGAATGAACGAATGAACTGTGGCACTTTATGATAGAACATATAGAACACTTCCTAGAAAAATCAAAGCCTCTGGCAGCTACTATGATGACTGGAGCGAATCTGCGTCGAAGCTATGGTCCTGACCCAACCCTGCACTGCTGTTCGGTGCTCATAAAGTGACAGCAGCAGGCCCAGGTTGTACCTCGTGCATTGCTCGTGCATTGCTCAAACTTCGCTTCTGCTTTCCCTTGAAACCATTCAGTTTTTACCCGGGCTATGTCTGACTGCTATGAAGCTGAGTTGCGGATCGCAAATCGGCAACAACAAAGAGTTGGAGGGTCGATCGCCTGTGAAGACTTTGTGCCTGGCACAGACTCCAGTTGCAATCAGTTGCATGCACATGTATCACATGTATCACATGTATCACATGTATCACATGTATCACATGTGTCTGGTAAGATGTTGCATGGCACATGTCTCGAATTGTTTAGAGCTTTGATGAGTTTTGTTCGATTTGCCTCCAGAGTTCGATGATGAGGGAAGCCTTCACGATACTTGGGATGTCATGAACATGCCGACCACATTTGCCCTCGAGCAGAAAATGTGTATGATTCGAAATGTGTTGTAACATTGTACAGTACATATACAATCTGAATCAATCTGATAAATGAATGCAAATGAATGCCTGTTGATTTTCAATCCTAATGTTCCATCTGGGATAAGACGTTTTATTCTTCATACGCATTTTTGCAATCTCAAAATATCTCACCCAATTGTACCACTTTTAGGCTTCCCAGCGCAACCAGCTTCTCGGCCACACCTTCGGCCTGTTGCTTATGGCTGTGACTTGCTGTGAGAGCAGGGAGACCTAAAACCAAAAGACTCTGCATGTATCAACCTGGATGTCATAGTCTTTTTCAATTCTTGATAGCTTTTCTATGCTTTTCTCTATTTAAATCTATTTCACCCTCATACACCATATCTAACTGCATCTTCCTGCATCTTGCCAACTTGCCGTTGCATCCTGTGTCCAGTTCGTGTGCAACACGTGGCGTGGCCACCGGAGTGCCTTCAACTCTTCGGCCGTCTTCCCGAGAGCCAAGGCGTCAGGCTGTGCGAAGAAGTTGGACATCAACTCGTCATGGTTGGACACCGGCTCTCCATCCAGGCCTCACGATTTGAAAAACGACAATCAAACGACTGGGACGATTTGAAATTTCTGAAACGACAGAACGACTCAGAACGACCCAACAATTCACCATCCTTTCCCAGTCAGAGTTGCAAAATGTCTTTGCATCTGAAGACTTCAAGGGCATGTTGACACACCAGTCCACCAAGCTGCTGATGGGATTCTGAGAGACTTTGAAGCCAATAAAATCCGCGGGAATCACTCGACCTGGATTTTAGGGAGGCAGCTCATGGAGATTCACATGGAATAAGTGGCAGGGTTGCCATTGACCTGTTGACAACCCTAAATTCTTACTCTTACCTATACAGGTCACATGACAGTAATCAGCATTGCAGATCAAAGCGGGTCAAAGCCATGGAAACTTTCAAGATTTGAAAAACGACTAGCTCAGTTAATCTCTACGAGAGTCAACAAAAGCTTGCGGCTGCTGTGCAGCCAAGTCAACATTCTGAAATCAGAGTTGAGTCTTCCGTACAACTGTGGGCACGAACCCTGGCCTCTAAGACTCTAAGTAGAATCCTCTGATTGACTAAGTTTGTCAGTGTGTGACCGATCAGCTGTCATGAAGTCGCCTTGATGCATTAGCTGGTAGAAGGAGTGCTGTCCATTGGTTCCTGGCTCTCCAAAGTAGATCGCACCAGTGGGCACCTCGGTTGACTCAAAGAAATCCAAAATGCATGACCGATTTTGTTGGACGTTGAACTTGCCTCGACAAATTTGAAATGGAAGGGACTGCAGTTGACTAAAGTTGATTAGAGCTCTCGACTTTTAGAATATTTAGAATTGATTGGAACTGATTAGAATTGTGTTTCTCAGGTCTTGTTGGCGTCTGAGTGTGTCTGGGCTTTGCCAAGGAGCAGAACACTCTTTACCATCCATCTGCACTCGCTTTCCTCGGAGTGGCGATGCTATTGGCAAGGTGACACTTGCAGGGCCGATGCCAAGGATTACTGCTAGAAACATGAAAGCCTCACCAAGTGAAGATCAATTGCACAGCTCACTCATATGGCACCACCACGTCTGTCACCCATGTATCCATGTATGTATGTATGTATGTATGTATGTATCTATCTATCTATCTATCTATCTATCTATCTATGTATCTATCTATGTATCTATCTATGTATCTATCTATGTGTCTATCTATGTATCTATCTATGTATCTATCTATGTATCTATCTATGTATCTATCTATGTATCTATCTATGTATCTATCTATGTATCTATCTATGTATCTATGTGTTTATCTATGTGTGTATCTTTGTATGTATCTATCTATCTATCTATCTATCTATCTATCTATCTATGTATCTATGTATCTATGCATCTATGTATCTATGTATCTACGTACGTACGTACGTATGTATGTATGCACATTCATACATATTGTCGGGCTGTCTGTGTCAGTACAGAATGCGTCCCCAAACTGTCCCTAAATGTCCATGCACGGCCTTCCTATTCTGGCACACATCGTGTTCAGTATGTAGCTTGCTACTGGGAGTTCAAATTCTGACCTTGCGAAGTACACACCATCAGAACCCCTTTTCGGAGGGCTTTTATTTGACTGGTGATCTCATGGTGTGTTCACTGCTAGTTTCTCAAATTATGTTCCAACTTTATATTTTTTCCGAATTCATTCACAATTCTTTGCCCAGTCGCCGTTGCTCTCCATATCCAGCTGCTGGATATGAGCAACAAAGCGAACCAGAGCCTCTCAAAGGGGCCACAGGGAAAGGTCGGTTGAGACAAGAAACGATGACAACATATGACATATGACAACTGTTCAAGGAAAATTTAAAATGGTTGACAAAATGCATTGAACAAATTGGTATGACAAATTGACACATCAAAACCATGAAATATGCAGGTCTTCGGTGCCTGGCAGTATGGCAAGACAGCGCATCCCTGGCACATGGGCGGTGTCGTATGTGTCGTGGAATTCGGGTTGGTGAATCTGGAGATACGAATTCCAGGCTTTGTGCCGGGCTTTAGTTCATTGTCGTGCATATGCTGCAACGTTCTGACACTCACTGCACACCCTGACTGTTGTGAAAACAGAAGTCTTGTGTCTGATCCTGCTCAGTATCACTGACAGGATTTTCCCGATTTCTTGGCTATCCTCCATTTTTCTAAGTTGTAGCCACTTGTCTCTTTTAGGGAGCCCGTGATTCTACTCCAAGCGAGGGCTTCTTTGTAGCTGTGACTTTCACCCCACTCGTTTGGATCGGTTCGCTGCCCTGAAAGCCTCGTATCCCATGCAGGAAGCATTCCATACAGCCAACAACCCTAGAAGTGTGGGCAAGTTCCTGAGCAATGCAGGAACTCACCGATTCGACAATGATAGGTTCTGATAGATGGTAATAATATGTAATAATTATAATGATGATAATAATATATAATAATCACCATAAGCAGTAATAGCAATAATATCTGATACTGAGGCTTCAAAAGGTATAGACGCAACCGCCGCACATGTTGTAGACTCAATTGGAGATTCCCATGAAAGCAAGGACTCAGCGAATTCTACACCTCTCCTTGCAGCATAGGGCCAGTCCGTGGGTGTGACTCTTCCACATGCCATGCCAAGCATCTTCTCCATGGGTGCATCTTTGAAATGAAGGTCCATTGCACGTGCTCCATCCAAGAATTTCTTCACGACATCAAAGCCATACCTGGCAATTCAATGGATTAAACCAACAAGGCGTCATCCAACAATTCATGGTTTGGGAGATTTTCGGGAAGGTTTCCTGTCGATTGCAGAATCTTTGATGTGCCCTTGGCACGTCGGACTCCACTTTCAGAGGCTACCTCCGATCCATGAGCTCGACCAAGTTGCTGCAATGAAAGAGGAACCACACCGACAGCGCTGCAGACAGAGAATCGGCCACCTCAGTTGGAGCCAGAGCAGAATCCGGATCTCCTGGGCAATCTGAAGCAAGAAAAACATAGAAAAACATGATAAAAACATCTTCCGGCAGCGTCGAATCATTTGACCACGATGCAAAACAGGCAAATTGGTGACAGTTACACTTACAGGTTTGATCTCCCTCTGTGCTCCTCATTTGGAGGCTGTGTTGCCAAGCTACGTGACATGTTTTGCTTGGGGGATCTGAGAAAGGCTGGTAAAAGTGACTGAAAAGCCCCCAACTCAGGCAACGGTCGAATCAAAACCATGGTTTCATCTCAGCTCTCAAGAGTCATTCAACTCCAAGTCACACCAAAAAGTCACACAGAGAATCTCCAAAACCATAAATTCGCATGGATTCGCGATCTATGTGCATCTATAGTCTATAGATATATATTGAGAGATACAATACGGATATGGATAGAATTGGATAGATATGGACGGTGGCCATCAAGCTGCAGACAGAAGCAGACAGCGCCAGACACAGCCAAGGTACCAACCCAATCCCAGAAACCGAAAACATTGGCTGAGTCGATCCCAAAGGCCTTCGTCTTATCCTTGGCAAACAGCAACTGCTCCAGTGAAACATAGGGTCTGATCTCTGACAGATCACAGATGATGCTAGAAATCGTGTGGCACAGCCCTAGAGAGCAACTTCAAGTCTGAAGCATCTGAAGCTATGAAATCGCCGGGATCAGTTTTAGCCACGAAATTCCCACGATGGTCGAATTCCCCGACAGAATGATCCCGATGCCTCGAAGTGCCAAGCGTCAAGGGCTGTGGAGCAGGCGATGACGTGCTTGGCGATGGCCTGGGGTCTCGTGTCTCGGGCGAGCGAACAGACCATGATGATCCATGATGATCCATGAACAGAATAGAACAGATATGGACAGAAATGGACAGTAGAATTCAGTAGAGAATGATTTTTCTTTCTTCTGCAAAGGATATATGGAGTCACAAACTTCACAAACTTCACAAACTTCACAAACTTCACAAACTTCACAAACCACTTTTGTTCTGCTCTTTGGTGCCCCTAATCCCAGAGCCTCTTCACTTTTCAGCTCCTGTCCGACGAGAAAGCAACGGATTCCGTTGTTCTTGGATCAAGATCTTATACGAAAACCATGTGAGCCTCACCTGGACCTTTATTGATTGCAATTTCTCAACCGTGCGGTAATCAGGCTTCATTGCATCAACCAAAAAAGAAGGCAGAATTGAAATCCTACTGGAGAAGCCATGCCAGAACAAGTTTGCACTGCATACCTCCTCGAATTAGCCCAGCTTTGAAACCCAACAGCGAAAGGTTCCAGGACTGTTCCGGTTTTTCAGGGCGTGCATTTTCATGTCACCAGTCCCCGGCCCCAGAGATTGAAACCCAACAGATTCGCTGTTGGGAACAAGCCTTAACATTGCTGAACACATTGTCAAGCAGTGTAAGATGCCAAACAGAAACAATGCTTCTTTGCATGTGTGTCTTTTTATCCTTTTTCATCCTTTCCAAAGCCACATGTGCCGTCAAAATACGGTGTGCGGTATATGGTTTATGGATGTTTATGGTCATCCATCCCATGGGAATCCAGTGGGTTGTGGATTGATGCCCATCCCCAATTTTTGACCATGGCATGTTTGGGCCGACCCCTGCGGGAACGAGCTCCTTCAAAAGCCAGTCCTTCACAGTGCGTGCATTCAGCATCGTCTCTGCCTGCAGGCTTCGGGGCCGTGAGCATTAAAAACCAACGTGTGCTACAGACTGCTGCACTGAGCTCAACTCGATAATTTACTTGGCGCTGGAAACCAAGAAATTGTTTTCATTAATTTTCACAGTAGAACTCATTGCAAATGAATACAAATTATATAACCAGACTATAATCAATGCATAGTTTTCCTGGGCGAACAATGGTGGTGTACAATTGAGCCAAGGCAGCCAAGGCAGCCACGGCAGCCAAGGCAGCCAAGGCCAATGCAAAGGCTTAAGGTCCAAGAAGTCCAAGGGGCTGTGGTGAAGGTCTTGGAGATGACTACCACTAAAGTCGTCTCAGCTTTGAGTCCAGTCCTCGAGCCACACGAAATCCGAAGGGTTCACTGCTGCCCATGACATCACCCATCTCATGGGGCAGTGGCAGCCAGTCATATGAGTCATATGAGAAAGTCGTCTTGAAGTCTGACAAGACTTGAGGGAAGTGATGGTTTGTAGTGGATGAAAGGTGCGAAGGTTTTGGCTAGTGAGAAGCAGTAGTCCGTCTGTGATGTGGAGAAATCGGATGCCAGTGGACAGGGGGCTTCGCTGTCGTCAATCCACTGCGAAGTCTGTCAGACATGTGAGGGGGGCATTTCAGAAACCCAAATTGGATGTACCAAACACAAGTATAATCTACGTAAGGCCTACAGAATATCCAAAAAGTGGCCTTAGAAGGCACAGCATGAAAGGGAAGGACTGCAGGACAAGTCCTCCCACCCGGGAAATGCTTGCGCAAGCCATGCCCCGAATCATGCAAGGCCATTTTTGGGGAATTTCCCTGGTCACCCACAGGTCTTGATGGAGATGATATGAGATGATGACAAATCACACAAACTCTCAATAGCGTTCAATATCCTTCCCCCCTGGATCCACAGCATTTCCACCCGTGGAATCTTGACATCGGTTCATCGAAGCTGCAATGCGCGCTTAACGTCGATCGGATCCACATTGGCCAAGAACCGCAGCGACCGACCCTCTGCTGCGGAAGACGCAGCTGGATCAGTGCCTGCGAAACGGGGCTCGCCCAGAAGCCCAAACAGGGCCAAACGGGGCGAAACGGGGCAGCTTGAGATAACTTTTGTGCATGACACCTGTCCCAAAGGGTTGCATAAATTCTTTCAGCATAATCATCAGACACATGGAAGTCTATATTGGCTATCCCAGGGCAGTCAGGGTGGACGCTGAATAGGCTCAAAGGACCAAGTTCCCCACGAAACGGGTTTGAAAAAGAAAGCAAAATAACATTCAGTCTCACAATCTCACTTAAAAGGGGCTGAAACACGCAGTTTGTCATCTTGCATCAAAGACCTCCAAAACAGGCAACCACTGACACTGTCCCTTTCTTTTTCCACAAGCTACTTTGGAGGTTGACGTTGACACACGGATAAAGCCACTTGCAAGCCAAGTTTCGGAGTGCTTCATGAACAAATTCAACACCCAGGTAGGAACCTCCGATTCCTTGGGGGCGTCTCAATGTCAACTCAGATATCTCTAGCGCTGAGTGAGACTTGACAAGGAGGCATTACAACGTATCACTTGGGAAACCCAGTAATGCCTACGGGGGCCTACCGCTCTTGGGAGACCTCACACATGGACGACTCATGGACCTGTTGATCCTTTCTCAAGGTACTGACTCGTAAGGCATCTACCTTCAAACATTATACAAATACAGAAATGTACAAATATAGGGATATTGGGTACATACAAACACATATGTATGCATGTATGCATGAATGCATGTTTACATTGTAATACATATTTACATGTTTATTATGTATTTACATATTTAGATGTTTGCATACATGCATGTACATCCGTCAATGCAATACATACGTCATGTTCTTTCCATTTGCCATAGCAAGGCTCAACCTGCTTTTGGGATTTTAGAGACACCCAAGGATTTTATGCAGGTCAAGCATCCAATGCACAAGACATCTGTGAGCTTCTTGCCAGTGTACCCCACAAAACTGCCACTGCGCACCTTGTCGCAAAATGCCTTACATGGTGGCAAATTGCCAGCTGGATCTGGCTGAAAATCAAAAAACAGCTCACAAAGTCAGGCAAGCCATTTCATCAATTGGCCCATAGTGCGCAACATAGCAATGGCATTGTGAAGTTTCCAGTGTGCACAATGTGACCATGTCCTGCCAGCCTTGATGGCATCCAGCACCGAATGCACATCTGGAACCACATTCTTGCCATCCACATTGATCACCTCCTGAACGAGGTAAATTAAAAAATGTCAAAAGCCAGCCAGGTTGTTAAACTTTTAAACTGAGCTGCATGTCCTTAAAAGCCTTCTGAGTATAGTCTTGAAACCTAAGAAGAGCTCTCGAAACTCGGAGTGGCGAAGCCTTGAGTTGCTGGGATCTTGCATAAGAAAGCAAATATTCCTTGTTTTTCGACACCAAAAGGTCAAAGATGCGTGTATGAAGAACTGCACAAGATACCTGAGACACTTCACCAAATAGGAACAGCTCCAATTGCAAATCTACTTCGGGAGCCAAGGTTTTGGCAAATCGGCAAATGTCATTTCCACCCCAGCATTGGCCCATGGAGAATTCCTCTTTCGGAGCCCGTAAGGCAACATGCAGAACAGCCCGACCCTCGGTCTCATTGATCTTCTCCTTGGCCATGCGATGTGAAAAATCTCTACGACTCTACGGGAGAAATTGCAGCTTGAGAATGCTTTCAAGCATGGTTTGAGCTCTAGACAGACTGGTCTTTGCTCAATCACATAATGGTTCAGTGAAAATCAGTGAAACATCTTTAGTCATCTTTGGCGAAGTTGCCCCAGCAAAGAGGGCTTTCTTCTTGTCGTCAACACCTGCTGCCTGATCGGCTTTAAGGGACCGCTTCATGACACAGGTGGCTGGGCATGGCTAGTCTGGAACGAAGTGTTATCGTTAATTATTTTAGTCCAGACAGGAGTGTAACTGGATAGTAACTGGATAGTAACCGGATAGTAATAGTATGTGATAGTGGCAGTGGTGAGAGTCATGACGAGATGACACCGCCCCAAGTGTCGCATTGAGTGTTGTTTGTCGAGGCACCTTGGCTAGATCGAAGAGTTGGGACATGCACTCCTCGAACTGGTGCAACTCCCCAGGAAGCTCTGTTTTTGGCAAACCAAGAAGGCCCTTTTGGGGACATTTCAAAGTCTGGGAGTCTGGTATCACAAACATATAATGAAATCGGAGTTCTTGACAGACATTATGTTCAACTATGCTGGGTCTACCTGCAAGAGTTGCTGATGCTCCTAGAGGCTTCATATCCGAAGGTCACTATTGGCGAGCATCCCACCGGTGTTCTAAACTGAACAGCTGAAAACACACTGATGCTAAAGTACACATATACAGGTATGCAAGCGTACTATATATTAATGTATCAATCTATGTATATATATATAATATAGAAATTATATATATATTATATATATATACAAACATGTGTGTGTGTGTGTTGCTCTTTTGGTTTGCCTTGGGTTACTAAAATCAAATCTCCTTGGTGACCTTCTGTCGGCAATAGTCCAGGCAAATGCCTTCAGCCTCGACCATCATCCCATCGCACCTTGAAGCACTGTAAGGCAGCCCGGGGTTCAAACAAATAAAACTTAACAGGATAATCATGGATATATCAGGATATTACATAACTACATGACATTACTGACATTACATCTATGTCCTGAGTATATACGATTTCGTACATGTTGAAGCCAATACCTCAGGTGTTTGACATCTGTACCCCCTTGTCTTTGCAGTCATCTTGGGATGTCTAACATGATCCGTTCTAACTCTGCTGGTTAAAGAAACTGTGGAAATATATTTGGGAATATGTTATTGACATCAAGTTGAGTTCCTGAATGTTTGCCTACAGTCGTTATTCATAATGTGACGTGACTTTCACCCGAAGGTCTTGGCAAGGTCTGGGCAAGGTCTGGGCAAGATGATTCTACATGGTTCTACCATCAGCGCCTGGCTTCATCCTTCAGCAGTTCGCGAAGATGCGTGGATTTCAGGTCTTGGGCGCTGCCTTTCAGCGTTTCAAAGAGCTTCTCCGTCATGGCCTGAGCCGTTAAAACCACACATGGCCGGAAACTTGAGGAATGATTCCTGACGTCACCATTCCTGACGGTAACGGACAAGCTGCAGCACCGTTTTGGAAACGCCTTTTTGGATTACGGGATTGGTCAGCACATTCATAGCAGCACATTCATAGCAGCCGAGCTAAAGGGCTGTAGCTCAAGATACTCTCCCAAAACAGGATGAAATTGATGCTTCTCAGTTCTCAGGAGCACATCTGAGTCAAAGTGATACATGACAGAGTCAAATAGTGTGCATGACCTATAATCATATCAATCATGCGTAAATCATACATGAATCCTACAATATAAACATAAATAAACATAAAATCAGAGACTCCCGGTATCCCACCTTCAGCCTGTGCGGAGACAATGTGGATGGTAACTCTTGGCCGCTTGAGCCCAATGTAGCGCCGCAAATTGCAGCTGATTCACGTGGGATGGAAGTGAGGCCGATGCCAAAAGCTATTCATTGATTTACATTGATGACAGGTATGACAGGTATGACAGGTATGAGACAAGGGTACCATTCATGCACTATGGACCATTCAGTCAGGATGTTCTCGGGCGGTTCTTGCTGCGAAAAATGCAAAATGTATCAAAATGTCATCTATTGGAGAATTTCCTGTTCTCTACAGTCTCTACACTCTTCCTACAAACTTTTACATGAACGCTGCCACGACCCACTGCACCACTGGCAGCCCGTGCGAAATTGCGAGACAGCCAACTGTTTGGAGAAGGAGTCTCCACAACCCAACCTCACTGCTTTGTACCAACTTAAGGTTACTGACAGATCCTGCAGGCCGAATGTAAAGATGCAGAACATCATTCCTTGACTGGAAACAGATGATGTCATTGATTGAACTAGCTGGAGACTGGCACAGAAAATGCTTGGCAAGGCTGCGAAGACGCACAGGAGCTCCAGTACAATGCGTAGACCAAGTTTAGCAAGCTAGGGAATGAGCAATGTCATGCAAAACGTAAATGCTTTCTTGATGTTCTTGATATGTCATGATGTTCTTCATCCTTCTGACACACTCTGACCCAGTTTGACACATGACCAACGCAAATGTGCACCAAGTTGACCGCGGGTGACCCAGGGAACCCAGCCAGGCTTTGGCGTTTGAATCACAGAAGATGGACTGACTGCGGCCTCAGTTCGATCCAGAGCATCTCGTCCCCTCGTCCCCTGAGTGGTGTCAAGTCTGTGTCCCCCACTGTCCCAATCGAAACATCACGAGAGCCAGGAGAGCCACCAAGGCTTGGACACGCCGGGTGTCACGCGGTGGTGTCATGGGCGGCATCGGTTCCTGTTCAGCGAGGCTGGTGACATCTGGTGACCTGCAAAACCCGCCCCAAAGGTGTCGAAACGTTTTTTGTGTCGCATAATCCGGAAGCAATTGCAATAGCATCAATAGCTATTAAGTTTACATGGGGTAACATGGGGCCAATCTAGGGTAACGTCGGCTCAACATGGGTGCAAGTGGTCCAACATCGGCTCAATGTAGCCCGCACATGGCCAATTTTGGCTCAACATGTGCAATTTGCTCACCATATGCTATACTTTTACCTGTTCAATTCAATGCAATATCAGCCTACTGAAAAGAAATATCAAAAAAAGAGCACAGCTAAAAATAAGCTTATAGAGCAACTTTTGGCCGTGTTCAATTTTTTTTCAGTCAAAAAACGCCAAAACAAACACTTCCAGTGCGGGCCGTTGTCGCGAAGAGACCAGAATACATCTGATGTCATCTGCTAACGACACATTGCAGCACTCTAGCGGATCCACTTGATGAGACTCGGTTTACAGTTTACACTGCTCGGTTGCTCTCTGAGATATCTTTGTCCCAAATTCTTTTCTGCCTTTCAAGTGTGTTTCAGAAGAGGGATAAACGCATGGATTCTTCAGAAAGCACGTCATCAGATGAGGGTTGTAATGAGAAAGGTGAAACCATCCATGTTCCTTAGACACTTATAGACAACACAAGGATAAAAGGTCGCCATTCTTTCGTAAGGTTTGACAATGGCCACAAACGTTGAAGTCTGTGATAACTGTTCCAACAGTCCTTGGGGACGCTCAAGTGCTGTCCGCGATTTCCAGAGCATGGCGACATTGCGTCCTGTGAGAAAGCAGCCTGCTCTGAACAACCCGCTAGAGTGTAAGCAACGGTCTTGCACATCTTGCACATCTTGGATATCCTGCATATCTTGGATATCTTGTATGCCTTGGATATTTTGGATATCTTGCATACCTTGCATATCTTGGATTATATCTTCCAAGTGCTTCAACAAATTACGCCAGCAGAGAACCCATACACCAACAGTCAGCTAGGACATTTTCTTTCGGCATACTGGGAGACCATGTTGGGAGATGAGCTTGAAAACTGCCTGCCCAGAAAATTCAGCTCACCCCCTGATTCTATAAGAAATCAAAATCTCTGTAGCTTTCTTCTATGGGGAAGACATCGCAAAGAGCGTGTATCTGTGCAGTGAAATAACATACAGTACAGATAATGATATTGACTGCACGGGCTGCTTTATGGAGAAATACAACCCTCGCCTTCCGCGTTGCTATTAACACCCATACACACACTTTCAGGTTCCTTCGGCAAATTTCCTCGACGCCCTACAGTATGTCTAGGCAATCATGGCACCTTCCCACCGCTTCCCAAAACCTCGTATGTGAGCTTCGTTCCACGCTCACACCTAAGCAACATTGAAATGTGCAGGGTTGCAGGGTAGATACCCTAGCCTCACATATCCTTGTTCACACTCCATACCTTTACAGCGAGAAGATACGTTGCGATAGTGTCGCTCTCGGTCTGAGCGGTGGAGCAGCTTGACTCTCAGCTTCAGACTCCTCCGTGACTGCTCCAAGCACTGCTTTCCTTTGGACGAACAAAGGAAGATGTTGTCTCCACCACCACACTTCTATGATTCTATACCAAGCCAGGCTTTACCCTTTGTGGCAGCGTTTGCACAATGTGTTTGATCTGTTGAAACCATTTGACTCAAAATAAATCTAATCAGACTCTACTCAATATACTCAACAAAGTCAATAAAGCAAACAACTTAGGCATCTGATACAAAAGGTATGCACCAAGCATCTGAAACGGGACGAAATTGTTCTCAGAATTTGCCTGCACCGCCATCAAAGCGTGACAGCATTTCGATCTGATCCCATGTGTCCCATGAAAAGGAAATAACAGGAACTCGTTTGGCAAAGGATCTCGACCTGGTGGGATGTCGGTGTGTCCATGCTCCCAGCCAAAGGCAGTACCATGAAATGACAAATCAAACGATTGCCTAATACAGATTCATGCGGGTACACAAATGCAAATGCATACATATGTCATATAATCATATATCCATATATATATATATCCAAAGAAATCCCATCTGAGGGCACAAGTTCGAGATAGTTCGAGAGTCCTGCTCTATCGGACTCGCTTCTCCTACCTGCGCTACCGGCAGACCCAAAATTTGCTGCCTGGGTTGCCTGGGTCCAAAATGGGCATACGGGCGGTGGCGTCTCACCGTCATCCATTGGCATCTGACGTCCACGGAGCGGAGTCTCTGGGGCAACGTTCATCATTGGCCTTCGTTGGAAGCATGGATTCGCACTCTTTGAACAATCTTGAACATGAAGTCTTGAAGCACCAGGCATCGTGAAGTTTCCATCTTTTTATATTTGAATAAGTTTGAAATCTAAGTGCATGAGAGACTGGAATTTGTTCAGTATCTGCATCTTCTTGAATAGTTTCTGAACACTTTATGAGGTTTCTTTTCTCCTGCGAACCTAAAGACATGGTGTGGGTTGAGCTGCCGCACTGCGCCATAAAGCTGCTCGAAGCGGCATCACACATCATTGGGACTCCCTTGGTGCTGCCATCTTGGCAAGCGTTGCATTTATTTTTGAGCAACTCAAGCGGAGAAAATCATTGAAAACCGCATCAACGCCGTAGCAAACTCCGTAGAGAAGAAAAGATTCAGGAGAAATCAGGAGAAAATCTAATTTATCGGAAAGATGCTCTTGAGATATCTTGAGATATCAGTCTGTCAAAGCCTCTGCCAGCCCCCAGGCCAATCCCATTGGGCTCTTTGACTGGCTCCATATGTGGCACCTCGTACGTTGTCCGCAGGCAACGGGAAAAATGGCCAAGCAAATGCTCAGAAAGACCATCTGCAAGCATTTCTGGAAATCCTCTTGTCATTCCAAAGCGGTACTCAGCATCAGATTTGCATCAGGACGGATTAGCATTCATGACCTACAGATTTGTTTCAAAATTCCACGCCTACCACCACGACAGAACTTGTTCTTGGGCACCAGGCATACATCATGTTGGGATCGCATTGCATTTCACAGTTCCACGTAGGCCTTGGACTGAATCATAAACATCCCGGCGGAAGGGAAACCGCGCGAGCGTTTTGATTGGTTGTTTCCAGGAGAGTCACAATCACCTGTAATTTACAATATAAAATGCTCTTCCGATCAGTTTGGATGACTGAATTTGGGTTAAAAAAAGTGGATGCAAAATCTATTGATTTTTAACAAATCCAGGTAAACATCATGTGCATCAGACGTGGATGCACAGATTTTTTTTCACACTCTTCGTCGGCTCAGCGATCCATCAGTGTGGAAGCTGTCTTCGACAGCAAGTTGCCATTATGGCACTCATAACGCGTAGCAACCTGTAACGTAGTAAACGATCACAGAGATCTCAGCAGCGTAGCAACATGTAACGTAGTAAACGATCCCAGAGATCTCAGCAGCGTAGCAACATGTAACGCAGTAAACGATCCCAGAGATCTCAGCAGAGTAGCAACATGTCACGTAGTAAACGATCCCAAGGATCTCAGCAGCGTAGCAACATGTCACGTAGTAAACGATCCCAAGGATCTCAGCAGCGTAGCAACATGTAACGTAGGAAACTATCTCAGAGATCTCAGCAGCGTAGCAACATGTCACGTAGTAAACGATCCCAAGGATCTCAGCAGCGTAGCAACATGTAACGTAGGAAACTATCTCACAGATCTCAGCAGCGTAGCAACCTGTAACGTAGTAAGAAAGTCCCAAGGATCTCAGCAGCGTAGCAACATGTAACGTAGGAAACTATCTCAGAGATACCAGCAGCGTAGCAACATGTAACGTAGTAAAAGATCCCAGAGATCTTAGCAACATCGCAGTATATCCTGTACGAAGTACAAGGAACGTTAACATGCACCCCCACCCCACCCCACCCCAACCCCAACCCACACTAACATGGCAATATATATCCTGTACGAAGTACGAGGAACGTTAACATGCCCCCCCACCCCACCCCACCCCAACCCCAACCCACACTAGAGATCTCAGCAGCGTAGCAACATGTAACGTAGTAAAGGATCCCAGAGATCTTAGCAACATCGCAATATATCCTGTACGAAGTACAAGGAACGTTAACATGCCCCCCCACCCCACCCCACCCCAACCCCAACCCACACTAACACGGCAATATATCCTGTACGAAGTACGAGGAACGTTAACATGCCCCCCCACCCCACCCCACCCCAACCCCAACCCACACTAGAGATCTCAGCAGCGTAGCAACACGTAACGTAGTAAAAGATCCCAGAGATCTTAGCAACATGGCAATATATCATGTACGAAGTACAAGGAACGTTAACATGCCCCCCCACCCCACCCCACCCCAACCCCAAGACAAAGAGCAATACTCAAAAAAGAAGCAAAACGCACGTACGGTTTTCCTGCCGTAGGCATAAACATGCACAAACTATGGTAAACTGTCTAGTTTTGTCTTCAAGAAGATTAGAGACATTGACGTGTCCCGAAAAACGTGTTCCATGAAAACCTGTGTCAGTGTGACTCTTGCAAATCTCACTTAAACTTTGGAGCTCTGCTCTGATTGGCCAAATCTAATGACCCAGTCAGTTTTCATCTCCGAAGGTCCCGTTTCATGATGTGCATTGCCAGTACTGCCAGTGTGCTCAAACTTGTCTTGCACTTTCTTCTGTCGCAAATTGAATTGGTGAGTGTCCCTTGGACGGCTATACTTTGTGTATGTATCCCAAAATTGACTGTTTCGCTTTCTTGTGACTATCTACAGCATTTGCGACACATCTTGTTCTGTCTCATGTAAGTCATTCTTTTCCCCCAAGCTCAGGCCTCAGGTGGAACTATAAACATCGCACGATCATAAACTGTGTGTCGGAAATGGCCCGCTCCACCCTGTAAATCAACCACCTCAAACGAAAGCGCCTTGTTCTTTGTAAAGAAACTACACCAGGAACAAACTTGATGAAGCGATCAAACCCATGGGGTTTGAAGAGCCTGTGCAAATACCCAGAGGCCTTTCAGAAACACCTGAGTGCCCCAACGGCGCACATCCGCATGGTGCACAATGCTGGCCACGAAAAATGGCAGTCATTGCTGCAGCAACACCAATCGCTGCAGCGGACGCCAAGTCCACATTGACATGTGGTGGCTCAGGATGTGCCTGACTCAATCCACGATGGGCGCTAACAAATCTAACAAGCAAGTAAAGATCTGGCAAGCATTGTCAGAATTGGAAGATCTGTATTCTGCTTGATTGGTACTTTATTCGAGTCAACTGATTGATAGGCTAAGCAAAGACTTGTCAACACCTGACTGGTCGCGATTAGAACAATTCCGGCCTTCAAGTCGGTCTAGGACCCTATGACCCTTAGGTTTACAAAAAGAAGATATGAAGTTCACATGGGCTAAGCCGGCTAAGCTTCTACGTAGCATGAAGTTTGCCAAGTAAGATTGCACACAGTCAGCACTGCACTGCCTGCATGGGCGCTGGCCCTTGCGGTGCTTGCGGAATGGGTGCCGGCAGTTGATCAGCGAGGTGCAGTTGAACCACGCCTGACCACACTCTTCGAGCTCATGACCACTGGCTGAGGCACAGAAATTGCGGAGTTTTAGAAAAAACTCTCTGTATTAGTACAGTGTAATATAATTCTATATAGATTGTACAATATATATATACATATATGTATAATTGTATATATATATATACGATTAAATACGTATATAATTGTATGTGTATATATATATATATGTATATATACACTATTATATACTGCTTCTCAGCTTTTCTACTGGACGGAAGCTGTGTGTAGAGGCAGCTTCGGGGCTTGGGTACAATAAATCCGTTCAGCCGACCTCCATCCATCATTGGCGGTTGGGAGGGAGGAGGATGCTGCGGCACCAGGGAAGGTGACACCTGCTGCATGGCCATGGAGTCAAACATTCACATGAGTCAACGGAAAAACAGAAAAATACAGAAAGCATGTAAATGACGTAAAGGTACTAGTCTCTATTTGCGTTCTTGCACAAGAAGAGATCAAAAGCACGCTGTGGCGCACTTGTTGAGCTTCTTTTCCACACACAGTGGGAACGCGCTGACGGGGAAAGGCCTGCTTTGCGACATGGTCGCAAAGGGATATCAGCCTACAAGCAAGAATTTCTTGTGTACCCTTCTGACTAACTTGTCAGCTATGGAATGAGCCAACTACAGGGCCCCTATGCACTCAGCACCGCAGCGCACTGCTTCAGTAGCCGATCAACCTCTGTCCTTTGGCTCCTTCGGCTTCAACAGCTTGACGACATGTTTGTAGCCTCTCGTCTTGGCTATTTGGATGGCACCAGAAATCGCTTCGTTCACCTGTCTGGCACATTTTCTCCGTTGCCATAGATTCATGTCAGGGCTGCAGAGAAGTTTCTCAAGTTCTTTCTTGAGGCATGCTGCTGTCTCTCCTTGTCCATGCCTGGCCGCAAGCTGCAGGGCATTGAGACCCTTCATCTTGGCATTCATATCAGCTCGTTTCTCCACCAGCAGCTGAACCACCTCCGTCTGCCCTAAGATGGCGATTTGAAGCAAAGGTGTCATCCTATCCTCATTCCAGGCATTGACGTCGGCACCCTTCTCAATCAACAACTTCACCATTTCCATCTGGCATCCTTTGAGAGCAAGGAGTAGTGGGCTGTCTGCACCTCCGTTTCCATGGTTCAGGTTCGCTTTCTCCTGCAGGAGCACCTTCACAGCAAAAGTGTGCCCCTCTTCGGCAGCGAGATGTAGCGATGTGAAGCGGTACTTGTTGGCCGCATTCGCATCAGCACTCCACTTCATCAACTCAGTGATAGTGTCACCATTTCCACACATGGCAGCGAGCATGAGGGCAGTGTTGCCTTCTTGGTTTGTGGCATGCACAGAGGCCCTTTCGCTCAGGAGAAGTCTCACTGTTTGCAAGAATCCATGCTTGGCGGCCAAAAGCAAGGGAGTGTGACCTTCAGGATCTTCAGCTTCCTTATCAGCACCCTCCTTGATGAGAAGAATCACCACTTTTATTTCTGTTCGACGCTCTCTCATGCAGCTGCGATGCAGACACCTCTTTTATCACGTGGGGACAACAAGTGAGCATTCAGCCCTTTGGGCTGTGGGCTTGGCAAAAGCAATCGGTTGGCAATGGATTGCAAGGATTCTCAAGAGGTCTGGTGGTGTATGGGGAAGGTGGTGGGTGCGAAGATCAAAAAATAAGGGGATCCCACCCTCCCTCCTCTTGAGAAGTGATGGCAACGATCGCTTGAAGTTGCAGTCAATGCAATTCACTCCTGAAATAAAATATAGTCACATGTGACAGCAATTTATTTCTGTTCGACGCTCTCTCATGCAGCTGCGATGCAGACACCTCTTTTATCACGTGGGGACAACAAGTGAGCATTCAGCCCTTTGCCCCACTTTTAATTTCAAGAATGTGAACAGTTGTTGTATTGTATCGGCAGCAAGCTTAGAATCATCAACATATCCTGCATCCAAAAGTTCATTCACAATGCCTCTGGACGGCATATCTGCTATGTTGGAGTGAGAGGGTACTCTGGCTAACCAGCAGCTGGTTTCTGCAGTAACTTCCAGCTCACAAAATATTGCGCACAAACAATCTACTGTAGCATTTTCGGAAAAACCTTTCATCATACAAAATTTTGTTCCTTCATTGTCAACGTAGA
Organism: Cladocopium goreaui; assembly: GCA_947184155.2. Lineage (NCBI taxonomy): Eukaryota > Dinophyceae > Suessiales > Symbiodiniaceae > Cladocopium > Cladocopium goreaui. The sequence continues at coordinate 35,922 of CAMXCT020001408.1, read as the reverse complement.
GCGTACTGTTCCTGTTAGTCAGCTTTTTGATCCACATCAGGTAAGCAAGCACTGCACAAAACGTCTCCGCTTCGAAGATAATCTGTTGTTTGCTTGCTTCACCAAGAATTGCTCTTTGTGGCCCGTCCAAAGTGCACGAAAAGAAAAGTTTAAGGCCTGTAGATGGATCAAGTAAGGTTCCACCAAGTCCGCACACCAGATCTTTGGCATCCCTTTCATAACAGGCATCAGTAAAAATTAAGATTGGAGCATGCTCATCCCAGCTGAGGGTTCTGGGCTTCCCTGACTGCATCAGTTTCACAAACAGTCTAAGTGAAAGAACATGATGTGCTTCTAACTTTGACTTTCTGCGGCAAGCTGCGTCACGAAGGACTCTAATACAACGTTTACCAGTCCTGCCATAAAGTTGCGCCTCAGCAAATTGTAGCCGCCCTCTAAGCTTTTGGGCGTCAGATTGTAGAAGGTGGCCAGATTGGACAACACGTTCCACTTCAGCGGCTATCTCTTCAATCCGAGAAGTGGTATTGAACAGCCTACAGATGCCTTCCGCAGATTCTTCCAAGTTGAAGAGGACTCCAAGTGCCTCGCAAGTATATGCAAAGGGAATGCACTTTCGCCCGTCTTTTGCATATTCCCATCCAAGAAGCTCAAACAATGCCGCTGCAGTAATCTCCGAGCTGCGCACCAAATCTGGTGTGCTGAAAAGGATGTAGTCATCATAGAACGATGACCATACAAGAAGACAAGCAGTTGTACCAATCCACCATATTGCTCTGGCCAGACGCAAGAAAGAATGCACACTTTTAACTGCTCCAAAGGGAAGCACCTGGGCTTGGAAGAAAGCCCAGGTACCAGTTGCAGGACAAAAGACTCGGATGTAGGAGAAGGCACGCCCGGCTGGGCTTAGTCCAACCTGTCTATATGCACTGGATAAATCAAAAGTGCGCACCATAAGGTCTGCCGCCCTTCGAATTTTCTTGCAACCTCTCAACCAAAAAATCAAAATAGCAGCTGCTATGTCGACAGTGTGAAGAAGAGGAGTTTCAAACACAGTGACAGCTTGGTTAACTGAGGACTCTGAGAAATCGTCGATCAACCTCACCTTGTGCCGCTGACGAAGACCAAACCGCCGAGACACTGGTGCATCTTGAGGAATTTGTTCAAACGGTATGGGACCCAACAACCATCCTTTATCCCGCTCTTCCAGTGTCTGTCTCCAGACTTCATTGTCAATATCCGCATCGCCAGAACTGCGATAATCTTGTTCCACGTGTGGTCTTCTCAGCTTCGATTGACTCCGGAGTGCATCAACTGTCAAAAGAGCCGGAGTGAACTTTACAGGCAGCATTTGTGTTTTGGGCACCTCACCAACAAGGTCAGCTCCATAAACAAGTTCGTTGACCACATCCTTGTCGGGGTATTTGTAAAAATCAAGCATTTCAGAAAAAAGTTTCAACCTCTTTTGACGGACAGCATTGGCAACAACAGGATCCATTTGCGATTTAAGCTTCATCTCATCGGGGACCAGCTCTTTCGCTCTGATACTCCAGTATTTGAAAAAGTCTGCTCTTTTTGTGGCTACTTCGCTTGGAGAAAGCTTCAACATCTGTTGTACCACAAATTTCAGTTCATCAGGAAGCGTTGTAAGGCTGTCCATGGGATGCATGACATGTAGTGCTCTCTCCACAAACTCATTGGGCTCCCACTGCACGCCCAAAATACGCAAACAATCAAAATTTCCAGTGAATTGATCAAAACTCTCCCAGGAGAAATCTACCTTCCACAAAGCCAGTTCATGTAAAATGCGCTCTTGGTATTGCGGTCGCTCATTCACGCTCATGGTTCCCCCAAATTTAACTTCGTGGATGAGCTTGTGTTCAGCTGGAACTGAATATTGGGCAGGCCAAACTAAGTCATTGTTGAGTAAGAAGACAACATATCTATGTTTATATGGAGGCACTGTAGGTGGCAGTTTCATGGAAACAGCTTGCGTTCCAGTTGAGGCTTTGGCAGCATGATAAATGGAAGGTGGTGAAGCGTCCATCTGCAGACCCAGCTGAATGAACCTCAAAATAAAGGCTTTAACTATAGCTTCACAAAGCGCCTTTGGGTAGTGTACTTCAAGAGCAGTTGCAAAAGTGCGTTTATTTCCAGTACGCACAATTCCCCATGGTTCATGCTGGTGACCTCCATCACAAACTGCAGAAATCGTATGGACTTGTTCGAAATTCGCAACTAAACGTGTGAACTTGGGCCTTCTGGATCCATACATGCATGCGTGATGATCTTGCACGAAAAGGTCTGCTGTGACACTGCTTTCAACCCAAACTGTTACAAACCAAAATAAACTGTTCCTCGGATTTTCAATCATGCACAAAATAGAAAGTTTGCAACACCGCTCCAGCACCTCAACAGTGAAAGCATATAAAATATTTGCCGCACTAACCCTGGCAAGCTCATTTGCAGTAAGACCCTGTATGCCATCTGGCTCATCAAGTGTCCTTAATGGTCGTGGTGCATTTTCACCCGGCAAATCAATTGCTCGAGCTGCGCTGGCCGTCCCACACGGCGGAGCGATAAAAACAGCTTTCACAGCTGGATGCTCTAGCCATTCTAAGACCAGTTGTTGGTCAGCAGTCGATGTCAAATCCAAAGAAATTACACCAGCCAGCAGACCTGGGTGTTTTGTCTTATCAACGGCCAAAGCGTTTGAAAAACCGTATCTTTTAAAGCATGCGGTTACCCCAGCTGTTCCACAGAAAAGTTCAATTACAATTATATCTTGCATGGTGAGACCTTGAAGCGGTGTATCCGAGAGTCAGCTGGAAGTCTGCTTAGGCATCTCATCCGGATGAGAGGCATGGAATGCGTGTGGCTTGAAACAATTGGCCTTGAAACATACGTGCCGGCCACGGCGACACGTGCCACCTGCAGGAGCGTCTGAACATTCGCTCAAATTGTAGTTGAAGCATATGGCTCGACCCTTTGCATCCCTTCCAACTGCTCCTTTGATACCACGCGGGGCAACGCTTGACCCCTGGTTTTGTCCTTTGTTTCTGCCTTTGCCTTTCTTACCAGCTGCTTGCCCCTTGTACCCAGAATCTCGGTTGGGTTCATCTCTGTTTCGCATCGGTGCATAGCTGCTACTTGGAGGAACAGGCAAGGGAAGCATGTGAAACACAACGTTGTAGTCCGACAACGCCTCATGTAAGGCTGCATCCAGTGGCTTGGTACCATCTGCCTTTGGCCTGATATCAGAAACCTGCTGTGCAAGAAAAATCCAAACCTCTCGATCTGCTTTCAAGATCTGGCTCAAGCTTGTCTGCTGGTAGTGTGGAGGCGGATCTGTATTGAGTCTCCTCATGAGTTTATCTATGTAACGCTCATGCACTGAATAGGAAATGAGGCTGGCAAATTCATATGCTATTGCACGCCTTTTCAGGCAAAGTTGCAATTTGTACGCTGAAGAAACATCTTCCTCAGGAGTATTTTTCGTTTCACGGATGGTCAAAGAATTCGTCTCGATCCTCAACTTCCTATCAGACTTTCCAACGGAAATCTCCAGTTCTCTGGAATTGCATTTGGCAGGCTCTATGTACCTTATAACCTTGGTGTCATACTGATGGGCACATTCGTCCAACAGTGCTTGGCTAGGCTCATGAATGCCTTCCATACTGAGGCCAGGAAATTGTCTTCTAATCTGATCCAACCTGGCTGTCCTTTCGGCATGGGGCATTGCTCTGGGAGCACTAAGGTCCTGCGGCTGCTCAACTGACGCCTTGAGCGTAGCAGTAAGGACAATTTCTGCCTCATAATGCAGCCTTCGGAGTGCTGCCATTGCCCCCATGGATGGTGGGATATTCTGATTCACCCTCAACGCCCAGTCATTAAACTGCTGTTCATCAAAGTCCTGTCCCGGGCGTTGAAATGCAAAAGCCAAATGAGCAAGTGTTGTAATACCCGCAACTCGCAGATTGTCCATGACCAAGTCCGGGACTTCATATTCCTTTGCCCTGGCCTCAAAATGGGCCTTGCTATCCGACAGTGAAGCCATGGAACCACTTGCGCAAATCTATCCAAACCTAATGTGTCTTGGTTTCTTGTCATTTGTATTTTTCTTTTTGGAAAAGTTCACACAAATGAACAAAAGGAGAACGTACATGCATGTACTTGAAAAAAAACATGGTTTGACTCTTGCATCATGCTTGAGTCTGAGTGCGGCATGCTCACAGACATGCTCGTCGTGACATCTCACGTGAATCTGTTCTTCAAACAGAAAACAATTGGCTGTGTCAACAGCCTGTGACATCTTCAGATGTCACCTTTGGAATGCAATCCATACAAGCTCACATGTATGGAAGTAACTGATATGATAGACAAGTGTTGAGAAAACTACTCAAACAACAACACCATCAGAGTGCACGATTTCAGACCAAGTTCACATGGTCACAAACTTCAATCACCGTTCGCTCAGGAACTGGTCACAAAAGCACTTCTTTTTCGACCCAGGCGCAGCAGTCTCTCAGACATCAAAACATCTGGAGCAACGTATGCCACTAAGTCCATGGATCGGTTCATAGGTTGGTGTGAGCTTGCGGCCACAAGTCAAAAGGCCTGGCGACTTGACTCGATGCACAACCAGTGACTTCCTGTTGATCACCAGCTCCGACTGTCCTTCGAGCAAGTCTCTGTGCTGCTCACGTTCCTCATAGTCATCTTCACTATCTGAAGTGCTTTGTTCACTGTTCTCTTCCGTTGTCTCTGAAATTGCATCCTGACCTTCCAGATCAGGGCCTACAGAAGGAGAAACAGTCTCTGCAGCTCCAAATAGACGCATGTCTTCCGCATTCCTTTGCACAAGGGACCACTCACTGCATGCACTGCCAGTCTCAACGATCTCAACTTCGTCATCCTCATGCGGCTTTGTTTTGACAGGTGTTGGGGCCACCTGCATGTTTGCAAACGGCAGTGGCGTTCCACCCATATACGGCAATGCTCCTGGGGTCAGCATCCCAGAACGTGTTGCATCAGGGCAGAATGATCCATTGTAGATCGCATTGATCACAAGATTCAGCTCCCTCAAGATTGGCGACAAAAGATCTCGTGAATAAACTGCTGTCGCTGTCGAAGCCTTGGACGTGTGCCTGGCTAAGACTGCCCTTGAATACTCCGACAAACCAAATTTCGAAGTCCAGGACATGACAGTAGATTTCAGTGAATGCGTCGAGATTCTGCGGTCCTTTGTCTTTGGCGCCTTCAGCACTTTGCGAAGGAACTCCGAACCTTCCTCGGATGTAAGAGCCCTCTGTGTCCAAGCAGTAGCTGAGGAGTTTGACGGTGCACACATCATTGGTCCATACCCATCAAGTGGAAGCCAAAGATTGCATTGTCGTCTGACATCCAAATAGGTTTGGGCCCATGCACTGCCATCGATACCAATTGCAGGAGCAACAATTGGCAAAAGGCGGGTCTTCATCTCAGCTGAACGAGCGCCCTTATGCGCCCTCGTTGCAACTTCAAGAAAATGACCTTCAGGGTCCATGTAAACTCCATTCACCATAGTCAGATCGCTCCACCGGCTTCTGGCATACAACAAATGGAGCGCATGCCCCGCTAGTGCTCGGTCACCAAGTGGTTCAGACTCATCCAGCAACAAATTGTGAAGAGCTCTGACCTCAAGCGCCGTGAGCAAATCAGCGGGTTTCCAGGGTCGCTTCGATGCACGCATCTGTGAGGACACTCCCTTGATTCGTAGGCTGGCTTCAGCTTTGTCAGCCCCTTCAACTCCAAGGAGATACCAACTGAATCTCAAGGCCTCCACCAGACTCGACGGCTTCGTTGCTGGAGCTCCATCCTTCTGCAATTGTCTGACATATGTCCATACATCAAACTCCGATACAGGTATCCAGTGTTTCTGCAGGTGCGCAACACACCAATCCTCATAGGATTGGATAGCATAGAGACGCCTGAATAACGTGCCTGCACTTTTGACAGCGAAGGTCGCATCCAGAATTTCGATGGCGCAATCCAACACTGTATCTGCTGTTGCTTCCACTGTGACTTTTAGTCCAATTGCACTTGAAACTAAGCTGTGTGCAAGAAGGCTCCACCAGGCATGCAAAGCTTTCTGTCTGCGTTCTGCACGGTTGTCTGGCTCTGCAACATCTTGTACGCTTTTTACAACTGTCAAAAAGACTGCACGACCATCAGCAACACCTACAGGGCGCACAACTGGTGAAGCTTCTACCTTGCCTTCCTCAGTGACAGTAAGGCCCATGCGTAGCAAGCTCTGCGCTCCCATCTTCAACTGAGGTGTCTTCACAGTGATTGCAGGACTGTTTCCAAAGATTTTTGCTAAACGTCCACGTTCCCAAGGAAATTTAAAAACCTTCATGTCAGTGTTCACAATTGCCTGACGCTCGCTGTGTGCACTCAATCCAGACTCAACGGGTTTGCTCAAAGTATCAACCTCGGCAAAATCATCAAAAGTCTTGTCCAGAATTTCTACAGCATCTTGAAAGGAATGTTTGGACCTCTTCTCGCAAGGCTCATCGGCCTCCTGTTGTGACCCCATTGCAAAGCTGCAGCATGAAGCGCCACCTTCATCAGCTGACAAGCCAGATCTCTGAGACCACCGTTTTCGGAAGCCACGCAAGGTACCTCCTGTTTCATTGTCACCCAGGCTTTCGACATCATCGCAAGTGTCTGTGGGCAAGACAGGCATGGTTTTTGTGGCTTTCTGGGGGTCTGCAGCAGCGTTCATAGCAGTGTTTGCAATGGTAAGGGCGCTCAAAAGGAGAACGCAAAGAAGACAGTGGCCTATCTGTTTGACCACTGCTCTCAGCCCTTGACGAAGATGCATCCGCTGAGGCCTCAGGCTCCACCACACTGAAGCTAGCCACAGAAGCTGCTCCTGAATCCGACACGTCACCTGTCAGCTTCTGTCTCAGCAAAGCAGATGCTTTCTCAATCAACTCCGCAAGTTCAGTAACTGAATAATCGCTAAGATCCGACACAGCTCTGAACCCCATGGCATGCGAAGATCAAAAAATAAGGGGATCCCACCCTCCCTCCTCTTGAGAAGTGATGGCAACGATCGCTTGAAGTTGCAGTCAATGCAATTCACTCCTGAAATAAAATATAGTCACATGTGACAGCAATCTTTGTGACCTTTTCTGGCCGCCACATGGAGAGCTGTGTTGCCAACTTTGTCTGTCTTCTTGATATCAGCGCCTTCCTTAAGAAGAAGCTCCACCTTTTCGGAATATCCCCGCTTACTTGCCACGAAGAGAGATTTTGTGCACCACTCCTGCACTTGTGGCTGCAGTAAATGACTCTTCTTCATGGTGTCTAACGAGAGCTCCATGCTCTGAATCTCACCCTTTTCAGTGGCCTTGATAAGACCACAGTCTGTACCTCCACAAGCTAAAAAGTCAAGCTGAAGAACTTTGGAACCTGGTTCCTCTTTTGCATCTTTTTCCTCGTCTTTGTCTCGATCTTTTTCTGGACCTTGATTTGGTTGAGGATCTGGGTCTGTCAGCTCTTTGTGCAACACCTTGATGGTTTGTCCAAATCGATCTAGAGTGATCTTAGTGTCTTTAAGATAGAAGTAGATGGGCTCATCACTGCATCGGAGATTCTGAGCGATAGCTTCAAGGGTGAGGCTGCCCTTCACAGGACCGTTCCAGGCTTCAATGGCAGACAGCTTGGTCACGAGCTTCAAGAGAACGCCATTGGGATCATGAATCTTCGCAATCTTGTCATTGTAGCGTTGAGGTTTGTAGGGTTTGTCGTCCATGGCAAGGCAAGGGTGCTATCCGCAAGGTTCAAGCCAGTGAAAAGTATTGAAAAGTAACCCGACTATCACTGACTATCACACTTTGATTCAGTTTGAAGGCCTCCTACCCTATTGCGACCATGTGGTCATCCATGTGGTCATCCATGTGGTCATCCATGGTCCTCATCAGGCGGTGAATTGTGCTCACCGCTCACCGTCAATTTGCCTGCTTGAATCTGGAAGTGCCCGCGGCAACTACAAGGAGTATCTGCACATCTGGCAGTTACTATTCCTGACAAGCCTTAGCAGCCTTAACAAACAGTGTGTTGAACAGTGAAAAAGATTGAGAAAGCACATGCAGACGAAAAAAGACGGCGAAGTGGTACCAATGGCAGACTAAATATACTAAATGGATCCATAGCATATTACCAGCATACCTGAGGTCCATAATGCGCTCCACTAATGCAATGACATGCAATGACGGTCTATGGGCGCGGCCATGCCTGAGGCACAGTGGCAGGAAGCTTCTCTTGTGGCCGAGGTGGCCTCGTGAGTCGAGTGAGTCTTGGGCCGGAGGTCACGGAGGTCCAAATCGAGTTTTTACTCCCAAATCTCCCAAGGTAGGGTTGATGGAGTTTTTATTGAGTTGATGGGCCTCAGAAACGCTCAGATTGAGTTAGAAATAGCAGGCTCCCAGGAAGGCAAAATGTGATGCTGAAGACTGAAGATGTTGCTTGTCCCTACTCTGCCATAAGATAGGTAAGCCTGGCTTTAAGCCTCTGTAACTCCTATAACTCCTGTAACTCCTGTAACTCCTATCTTCACCAAGTGCTGCCATGCTGCGACTTTGGTGGAGGTACGGCATGACGTGGCAAAAATGCTTCGCCTGGAAGCTGTGACGGCCAAATGTCGAACCGTCTGGCAGCTTCAAGGTACGAGATACCGTGAGGTGATAGCAGCGATAGCATGTGAAAATGTGCTCTTTCAATCTCTTTCAAGGGTCAACGAAACCCAGTTGCATCACAAACTCAGGGATTACTTTTGGCTTTGATCTCTCATGAATTGGTAACAAAAGTTTGAGTCTGGCCTCCAAAAGGGCCGGGCCTGAGCAAATGAGATGCATGTTTTTTTCATGATGCATGTCCTGGCAACGGCTGAATCTTTAAAGTATCCATCACAGTCGCAGAATGTCACAACAAGTGTCACGACCCAAGGAAAAATACTCTTCTGAGTGTAGTAAGCAGTGTCGTTCGCCATGATCGGATGTTTGTCGTCATCTTCAAGCTACTTCATCCAGGTGTCAAAGCATTCCATTTCTCTTTCTTGGCTCTGTCACAGAATATCTTACAGTCTTACAGCCTGAAGAAAAGCTCAAAAGGTATGCACTGAGTATTCACACTCAAACAGAGTGCCCAGCGTATGTGTCGGAGTGCGACTCATTGCTCCTCAATTTTCAGGTATGAGAGGCGTATGACTGGCCCAGCTTGCAGCAAAGCTAAACAGGGATTGTTTCTGCCTCGTGCCCCATGCAAGATCATGCAAGAGTACTGAAACTCACCACACCTCAGAAGGATATCTCCATCCAGATTCCTTTGTTGTATGTGTTCAAATCCTTATCAGACTGAAGTTAGAAGCCAATGGATAGTTTGTACTTTGCTCTTTCACAGCCACATTCTACTTGATTCAAGAGAAGAGATGATCGCCAGAGTACATTCTTGAAAGTCTGCATCTACGTGAATTCGCTGAACATGTTTCAAAAGATTCAAAAAGGTATTTTCAAATGTCCACACGATCGGGATTTGGGGTTCTTCTCCTGGCTGAACAGGCCCCTCTGCAGATGGTGGCCTTGCGTGGGCACTTTGTCTCTTCAAAGCTCGACCCAGAAATGAAGCAGTAAAGCATGTGGAAGCATCATACAGATTTTCTAGTGTAGAATTTTGCAATTTAAAGAGATAAGACAGAGCTCTTGCAGGTAAGAGAAGTAACTTATGCTTGCAGCAAAATCAAAATCAAAATTCGCACATCTTCTCACTAAAAGTTTGAAAGCTTTGGCGGCTTGCCTGGTCTCGTCAAAGCCCAACTCAGCGTCAAACTCGTGCAACCGTCGACGCCTCGACATGACCAAGGTCGGCCAAGGCAGGATAAGGCGATATGACCATTGTGATCATTGTGGGGACTAAGGGAACTGAAAAGCTTTCTGCAGCTAAGCACCAACAAACCAAGAACTTATCAACTTATCCAAAAAAATGCGGTCAAATCACACCCGAAACATTGACCGTTGCAAGGTCGAGTGCTGCGGCGTTTTGTCTGAGAGGGAGCTGTGTTTACAGAACTGGCCCAAGCTGATACTGCGGCCAGAAAATAGCAAAACATAACAAGTAATTAATTACATCAACCACTTGTCTTCACCTGTCTTGGTAGGCTTCACTTTTCAGCATTTGGCCTAAAGCAATGCTGCCAGTGACCCTTCGCACTTCACATTTTTGGCTTCTAGATCCATTCGATATCTCACCGATCTCAGTGATCTCAATATCCAAACGAATTCAAACCACTGCTTCCTACCACATAGTCCACGAGGGCGACAGAGGGTCGAAAGAGGGTCGAAAGAGGGTCGAAAGAGGGTCGACGTGTCGAAAAGTGTTGCGGGTTGCCAGGTCCCAGGCCAATCTCCCAATGCACGATCAAATTGGCGTTTGGACACACGATCCTCCCGGAGTTCAAAGCCCCTGAATGTTTTCATATTTTTTCATATGTTTTCATATGTATTCATGCTTCAAGCAGATGCAAAAAGTTTGAAGATTCTGGGTTTGGGGGGCCTTCTAGCTCAGAATTTCAAGGATCTAGAGAAATGATACGAGGCATCAGTACCAACAAGCAGCTGCATGTCGATGCATGTTGACGTCTGTTGATGTGTGCAAAAGAAACACACCAAATTTGGAGCCCACAAGCGCCTTGGGGTTAGGAGTGCTGGGATGCACCTGAGCTGTCTAAAGCTGAAGGCCAAAATGTTCTTCTAAACTGTGGAAGTCTTGGGAAGTCTAAAACTGCTGCTTTGGTTTATGATGGTTTATGCATCAAATGTGGGATCAACTGCTGGGAGTACCTTGTTGACCACCGATGTTGACGTACTCAAACACAGATATGACATCGACGGACATGTTCATAAGGCTGGGGATTCGATAGCACCCGAGAATCAAAACAGGGCTGCAAAGGCTGGGACCGGCTCTCGGAGATTGACAGGCACCTGCATCGCTAAGAAACAACAGTGCCATTTTCGCTTTCGCATTCTTAGAAGGTTCGAACATAACACCTCCCCACCATATCATCCATATCCATCATGGACTTCAAATGACTTCAACTTAGGTTGTGTGTTTTGTGGCATAAGCTGCTGGCATTGTATACAGTTGTGCAATGTTGTGCACAAAGGCGGAGGGATGTTGTCTCAGCTCATGTGCGGACTCCCCATGGCTATGAATAGGCTGATTTGACATCCGTTTAGCATGCTACAACCTTTTGTTCAGTCACGGATATTCGTGCAGGAGTGAGAACCCTGAACATGTCTGTAAAGACAGAAATTATTGATCGCCAACCCAAAGTATTGAACATCAAGTGTGTTTGTATAGCCGTTCGATCTTGATATGGATAAAGATGACACTTTGTGGTAAGTTTTGTTTGCTGCAAACCACCACCATAGTCAGGAAGCCTTTGACAATTTGGAACGGAGACTGTTGCAGTTGCTTAGAAATCAAGGCCATATGCTGATCTTGCTGACCACCATTTAATCTGCCTCAGCAATGTAGCGACGATATTCAGGTCGAGCCTGTTCGGCAAATGGACATGAGACAACCATAGGAGACCACCGAGACCGGCAATCTACGCTGAAACCGCAAAAACCCGACACAGAAACCTGGCAGCACAAATCGCACACATTCATCGCAATCTCAATGGCCAGTTGGTGGTCAGAGCTTTGGAACAGAAAAGTCTGCCTTGCCAATCGCAATCTGGCGCATCCGAGCTGCCTCCAGAAAGCAAGCTGTGTCTTGTAAACCACTCACAGAGAATTCTCCCGGCAGAAGTCAAGCAGGAGGAAATGCAAAGGAAATGTATTTGGAGAAGTCAAATGCTCGGCCACAAGCTGTAACACCATGCTTCGAAGTTTCAACATGTTAAAACGCTGTGCTGAAAGCTGATTGCTACAACCCCTGTAAGTTGATTTTTAGGCACCAACCACTTTATGCGTCAAATCAAGCGCTTCATGTGTTTCAAGCCATGCCTCGCGACGCACCCAAACCGCTTCTGTGTCCTCCTGGTCATGGGAGACACAGGCATTTCAGGTGCTTCACACGCAATACGACGAGATTGACTATTTTTACATCTGATGAAAGCACTGGTTTCACCAGTGGCTAAATCATTACATGAAATTACCCCAAAAAAATCGCCCTCTAAAAATCTGATCATGTAACACTTGGGATACCAGCAAGATTTCTATGCATTAAAAATGTCGGCCACCTATTTTCAGCCTGCATCGCCTCATGATAAATCCCTCAAATCCCTTCTGCGAACAGGAAAACAACTCAGTCGGTCGATCTTTACAGGCACAAACAATGACATTTATGGGTCTACCATGTGCTTCAAACATCTTCAAACTAATTTTGGAGGTAATTGGAATGGGCCAAAGATCCGGCCTTCTCAAACTGCAACTGGCTGCACAGACATGCAAGATTCAATAAAACAATAACCATACAATAACCTTCACTTCGGACTTGTTTCCCGCCCTTGTTCCATTCTGGGAGTCCTCTTCTTCCTGCACTGGAACCTTTGACCACATGTGTCAACTATGTCAACTTGCAGTGCAACTTGTGCAACTTCTAAAAATGTGATCAGATTGTCATGTTTTGAAACCATTTTGAAACATACCTTGAAGCAAATAAAACACAGCTGGCTCGGCAACCCCTTGGTGTCCCAATGAAATATTTAAACGCAATGCATGGATTATATCAGCTCAGTACATACTCTCACATATGAGAGTTTCTGTGCACACCGATTTCCTATTGCCACTATCATTGATGGCTGCAGTTGTTGCAAAACCACATATGGTCAACCAGGACCCAGGAGAAATTTCACGAGAAACTGGCGGTCTTATTCCTCGCATCTGCACTTCTTAGCCTCTCTGGGAAAACTTTGCAGTACATGCTATGGTTGCTTCACAGGTGGGCTGACAACAGTTTCCTAAAACGCTGTAGGTTTTGCCGGGTCATACTGAATCACAAAAAGTCGACACAAAACAAAATCTATGTGTTTTTCTGAATTTTGTATCGTTTGGTCCAACTCCAAATAAGACCGAGAAACGTTTTGCTGCACGAAGTACTGACTGATTTGCGACCTGACGTCGGCGTCACAATGAGTCTTTGGTCTGGTCGTCTGGTCAGTCCAAATCCTTTGATATTACCTTTGGCATAACGGCCGGCATAGGATTGCTTCGGGGACATTTGACAGCTGCATTGACCCCGAAAGCATCCCGAAACGTTCCACTGGAGAAGGCGAGGGACAAAAATGCCAAAAGCGCACCACGAAAGTTTGTGAGGTTTCACCTTTCCGTCTGTAATATGGCATGAAGGTTTCACACAGATAGTATTGTGGTTTTCATTGTTGTTTGCCCTTGTTTATCCTTCATAGAGACACCATCCCAGACAGCCCTGCCTGGACTCCATTTTAGGGAATTGCAGATCGCGTTTCAAGGAGTTCGAACCCAACATGCACTACAATGGGACAAAAATGATCACGGGCCTGTGGAAGTTGTGGCAGATTGCATTCCGGTTCTTTTCTACCAATTGTCCATGTATATAATTGTTTGCCGTCTCGCAAGTGCGAACATGATGCCAGTTCACTTGTGTTGCACAAAAACAATGAATACAATAACCGCAATAACCAACACATTTTGAAAGACGGCAACTTGGCTGCACGGCTGCACCTCACATTTTTTTGATTTCCAACCAGGTTCCAAGTAAATCGAAATCCCTCTTGCATTTGTGAAAATGCTCGCCGTGCACAAATTCGGCTTCAAAAATATGATTCTATATACGTTCCAAATTGTAATCTGGGTGTTTTCATGGCATCACTTCAGAAATTTGGTCAAGTGTTGTGATGTGAAAAGGAACAGATGCACAAAAACAACATGGGGACTACCGTCACTTTGCAAACGTTATTGTCTGTGAAGGTGGAAATGCCATGTAGACACACCCATTCAACATTTTTGACACACCCGCTGGCGATTTCACTGAAAAGGATTGAAAACAGTACCCAGCAGGATCAGCGCAACCAATGCGATGAGGTACTCCGTTTTGTATTCACTCACCAGGCCCTGCTTCTCCTGAAATTGTTTTTTTGCACATGGATTGCTGCCCATGCATGAACTGAAAAATAAAATGTTCGGTTGTGACATGTTGTGAATTATGATCGACCACAAAATAGTTCAATCATGTTCAATCACTTTTATTAGAACAAAACAAATGATTTTTTGATGTTTTGTTTGAACATTTCACTCCTGCGACTGCTGAATTTCCTTCTCTCGATCAGATGGGGCACGCCCACCAGCGGCCACAACAGTCAAACGTCTCAATGCGCACCGAGTTGGCATTTTTGGTGGAGATGGACCACGCGGGCAAACCCAGGAAGGGACGAAAACATACAGCATACAAAAAAAACAGCAAACGAACATTCGACGAGCCATGGCAGTTTCCAGGCAAGGCACCTTCGTTGAAGACTGAGTTGCATGGAACAAATCATGTATTTTTTTTCCATGCAGGCAAGAATCGTACAAACATGTTTTGCGAATCTGCAGAATCGAAGGACCACACTTGAAATTTGTTTTTTAGCATGTTCATCCAATTCCATCCATTTGCACGTGGTGTTGTGCAGCGTATCCTATTTTTAAGTTTTGAACCAAATTGTCCACACGAATTGTGCGCCGTTTGTCTGACATGGATGACAAAACAGTCACGTCTATTGGCACTGCGCATGTTCGAAACATAATTTTGAGTTTGGTGCAGTTGTTTTTGCAAAGTGTGTTGTGAGTGTGTTTTCCGAACCATTCGATTCCAAAAAAATTCCCGTTTGACCTGTTTGGCAAATGTTCCCGAGAAACATGGGTTCACAGCAACCATTCAAAATCAACACATTTTGCACATTTGGAAACCATTTCCATCAAGAATTGTTGTATCAATGATTTCTATTGGCCACAGGCGCGCGGAATTTTTCCCATTGGTTTACGTTTATTTCAACTCCCAATTTTCGCGATTTGACCCTCCGCATCACCTGCATGTTCATGGTTCACGTGATGTTCTGAACGCAAACAGACCAAATGCGAAGCAGGAGGTTTGTTAATGGCACCAGCGACGCTGTCGTGATGGCAAGAAGTATTTGGACAGTCATGTTAGTTTCCGTAAACAAAGCGATGTTCCACCAAAGTAGCTGCACAATTTCCAGCACATATGCCTTGATTAAAAAGCACCGCGTGCTGTTCCAGTGATCGATGGTTTTTTTTGCACGGGTTCTGCCTGTGAGGCTCTTACGCCAAGGTCAGACATCAGCAGTAATCGCAATGGGTGAAACAAGCAAATAATTAGGCTCAGACGGCAGGAAAGCAACCAACAAAACAAGGGCCCCCACCAGACAAAGAACCAACCAGACAGCGAAGCAAAAACCGAGCCAACTACCGCGTTCCGGGCCCTTAAACACTCAGTTCATTTTCTCCACGGATCTTCCCAAACAGTGGATTTTCCCAAACATCGTTCCAGTGCAACCAGCATCATGCAATCCCCAGAACGTCATCACAGAGTGCCAACAAAGCAAATTCTTGTCACCTATCCTTTGAACCTAAAAACTTCTGAGACTTGTATTGATGGGTTCGTCACATCAATCGACATGTTTGAACTCTGAAATTCAAGCAGCTGCCATCCGCATCTTTTTCCATATCGGGGGAAGAATCGAGGTTTGAGATTCTGATATCTCATTTGATGTCTGTACATTGATCTTTCCAACCTGCTGAAAATGATCCATCGGTTTGGAAGTCAGGTTGGACTGGTTCGGTTTCCATTTTCCCCCCGTGTTTTAAGGAGAGGGAGGGCGAGAGAAAAAACAAGAAGTAAATTGAAGTGTTACATCATGTCCATGTCATGTCATGAAATTAAATCTGAATTTGACGTGACATGAAAAATGACATCTTTCACTCCAATTTGTTAAGGAGGCTTTGTTGCCTTCCTTGCCTTCTTTGTTGAAGGTCTTAAGCCAAACGATGCAATCATTGAATTCATCTCTGAACTGGTTCAATGAATCATGCTCATCCAACTCAAACTTCAACTTGGAAATTATTCTGAAAAAATATTTCGTTTTAACTCCTTGTTTTTCAACCCTACAAGTTTTTAGGTCGTTTTGTGATGTGTCCCAAAACTCTCAAAGTACGGTTCCAAGAAAGTAATCTCCACGTTGTGTAAAATCCCTTCTTGTCACCTATCCTTTGAACCTAAAAACTTCTGAGACTTATATTGATGGATTCGTCACATCAATCGACATGTTTGAACTCTGAAATTCAAGCAGCTGCCATCCGCATCTTTTTCCATATCGATTCTGATATCTCATTTGATGTCTGTACATTGATCTTTCCAACCTGCTGACAGTGATCCATCGGTTTGGAAGTCAGGTTGGACTGGTTCGGTTTCCATCTTCCCCCTTCTCTAAACCGAATCTGTGGCGACTGCTTCGGCTCCGTTCTTCGCGGCTTGGACTAGCCATTCAGCTACTTGATGTTGGCACTGGAATCCCTTTATGAAACGGGCTCCCCATCTGACGGATGCCTGCTCTCCTGCCAACCTGGAGGGTTCGTCTGCAGGATTGCTCTTGCTTGGCACCCTTTCTATCCACCAAAAAGACGGCAGATGAACTTCAATCGAGTAGAAGGCCTTGACCAGGTCGTCCATTGAAGGACTGTTGGATCGACCTTTGATGGTCCCCCCCTTGCTGAATTGTTGTCAACAAAGAGAAGGACGCGGCGATTATGAAGCTCGTGCATCCATTGCCATCTTACTAGCATCATCGCAAGGAGTTCAATCTGACAGATGAGTTGTTCTCCGAGTGTCCCTTTCCACAACGACAGCAGACTTCCATGCACCTCGTCCTGTATCACCACGCTGGAACCTGTGGACTCATCCAGAAGCACCGCTCCTAGGCCTCCTACTCCCTTTTCCCAGGAACCATCTGTGAACACAAGTGCGGTCTTTGTGTTGATGGTAATTGGAATGGTCCTGGGCCGGACACTTTTGAGCAGAACAAGAACTTCTTCACACCAAGCTTTCAGTTGCCTGGATTGGAACTTGCCCTTGTCTACCAAGGAAAAGATGTTGAAACATGAGTACTTCAAAGATCTCCCTGCAAAGTATCCTGTAGCGAAGCTCAAAAGGCCATGGATTTCCTGCGCCTCCGCCAAACTCATGCTGCCAGACTGTTGGATTCCCAGAATTTTGGAGGAGATCTTATCCATTTTTCAAGGTCACAACTCCGGCTTGCTTCAAGTTGGTCAGGTCTAATGTCATTCCCAGCACATCAAACGATGGCGCAAACGGTTTTCCTTTTGGTCCCGTTCTGTCATGACGCCACCCCAAGAGATCTAGGAAATCAGACACCAACGCATCAGTCTCTGGCGCAGCTTTTTTCGGTGCAAACATGGGGTAATCATCGAAATACACCGCTGAAGGTGCTTTCAAAAGAACATTAATCAAGAACCAGATTGATCTACTGACTCGGTTGAATGCGTACACTGCGGCCGTTGACCCAAACATTAAGGCATTGGGAATATAGTATCTGGCTTTCCCTTGCTTATCTCTGAAGAACACCACTGCCAGATCTCTATGACTTGGCCTAATGGGCAATTGCTTATAAGCCTTGGACAGGTCTAAGGTTTTGCCTACCCAATCGAAGCCTTTAGTCTTCCCAAGTTCTAATGTCAAGGCAATCACATAGTCTGCATCTTGCAAGTCAAGTCTGATCGTTGAAGTGTATGCCGAATTCAACTGCGCCTCCAGTCCGTCATCTATGGGCCTCAGTTTTGCCCCCTGCTCTATAACGAAACGCCTCACTATGCGCCAGTTAGGATGGCCGAGGGCCTCTGTCACTTCTGCAGCTGACTGGCAAGGTCCTTCAAGAAACGACATGTCAACCTCTTCCAGTGCTGTTTCCTCCAAGTGTTCAGCAAAGCCCGGCGCATCGGTTTGCGGCCTCCTGTTTTCCATGGCCAACCTGCAAGGCACTGCCGAGTCTCTAAGCTCTGTTTCTGTGGTGGATGCAAGCTTGATCTTCAGAGGATAGCACTTAGGATGGTCATGCGTTCCTACGAGGGGAACTCCTTCCGTCATGAACTGCACCACCTCCATGTCATCGTACCCATTCTGTTCCAGCAACTTTTGCCAAAGTAATATTTTCTTTCCTTGAACCACTTTTGCTATCGAGCCAGGAAGATTGTTCTGCAACGTCTTCTCCTGACCCTCCAGTTGCTTGGCCAGGATTTTGGCCTTCAACAAGTTCTTTTTCCTTTCTATCGACACAAGTTCTGGGGGATTACATGACACAAACTCAATCGCCTCCTTTGTAATCTTCTCCAACGCATTCTCATCCATAGGATGGCGTGCATTTTGAGCTTCATTCACAAATTGCGTTGGTGTGTACCAAGTCCCCACCAAGACGTCTCCGTTTGACCTTTCTTCTGGATCCCCTTCTTGGTATTCCCCCCTTAAGGATGAAGGGATCAGTTTTTGCTGGTCGGTGAGGCTAACGGTGGACAGGAGCCACCTGATGGCGGCAAACTCAGGAACAAGTTGGGAGCGTCTTTTGTGCTGCCGGTGCTGAACAGCCAAGGTTTTAATCCTAGGGTTGGGGGGAGGAAAAAACGAAATGTTTTTGGCCTGCAAAAATTTTTTGACGGCTGCGGCAACACGTGCTGCCAACAAGGCTGGGTATACTGCTTCACTGGATGTGTCGAAGGTCCATGTGCCATCATCGGATCGAACCTGATATGGTAAGTGGTCATGATCATTTTGGCAATGTGCTGTCAACAAGTCAAAGACACCCCGAGTGGATTCCCAGCGGGTTCCCTTCTTTCTTTGGCCGCCGTGGCAGCAGTTGTGAAAGAAAATCTCTGTGAGAGAATCCCAAAATTTGTAAGATCAGAATTGTTCTGGGCCTGAACATATGCCAAAATGGCTGCCCAAAACCAAGATCTATACGGGTTTTCCAAGCTAATCACTGAGTTATATTTCATAGCGATTAGGAGGATGTCTATAGCAAATCTGTACAATTGGTTGGCTTTTTTCAGCCTGATGCCTGATGTTGAATCTGGATTAATGTGGGGCAGGCCTAATGGATGATCTGCAGAACGCAGTGGTGGGGGTTGTGGAGCCCCCTGTCTAATTTTATCCCTAGCAACGGGCTTTTCCCTGGCTCGGGATGCGGTGCCGCATTGCATGCCCAAATGGATGTAGTCTGGCGGCCGGTTGGTCAAAAGGTCAATTAAGATTTTCTGATGGTCGGCTTGGGTCAAATCCAAGAGGGTTACTGGCACCTGAGGGTCATGCATAACATGGTCCACTGCAAAAACCGAAAAACCTGCATCGATCAACGCTCTGGACAATGAGGCCTGCCCACAACAGATTTCGACTGCAAAAGGCTGCTGAGGTGACACTTGCATCTGATATGGATGATGCTGAGGTGAAACTGCACTCGGCTTAGGCGACGATAACGGCATTGGGTCCCCGCCTGAGCACTGCATTTGTCACTCGGCTGAGTGACTGCACTCGTGATAGGGCTTAGGTTTGTGGCATCCCTGCTTGTAGCACAGATGGTATCCACGTTGGCATCGGGGCCCCGATCCCCTGAATCCACAGACACCTTTGTTGAAGGCGAAGCATAACGGCTTTCCGTCTGGTGTCTTTGCCACACATCCTTGTGGGATATCTATGGATCCTGGTTTTGATTTGGACTTTCCTTTGCCTTTGCCCTTGCCTTTGCCTTTCTGGTATTTGGTGGGACGATCGGATGCATCGGATGTGGGCCTCTTGTCAGGCTTAGGATTGGTCTTTGGTGCTGGTCTGACCGGCATGGGCATCAGATATGGCATCAACTCGGGTGATGTACGAAGAGCTTTGATCTCCTTGTCCAGCGGTGTCACTGCTGATCCTGGCTCAGTTTGCAGTTGACCAACTAGATTGTTGGACGCCCGGATAAACATCTGTTTATCGCACTCGATGATCTGCTGCAATGTCACTGAGGCAAATCCGGAAGGCCGTGCTCTCTCATGCGACAAGAATAGGTGTTGCACCCACATCTCTATTTCTTTGAAGGAGCAAAGCTTTGCCTGATCCATTGCTAAGGATCTTCTCTGAAGGGCATTCCTAAGATCCAACTCAGAACTAACGGCGCAGGTTGTAGAGGCCGCCTTGGAACTGATTTTGATGCTACCATTGGCATCCAATGACACCTTTGAGTCCCGCTTCAAACTTTGGATTTCTTGAGACCTGGATGTGCATTCTTCAGGCTTGATCCATGTCAAGACGTTTTGCTCCAACATATTCACGCACAGGTCTACCAAAGCGTGGCTTGGCGTTACTTCTGGTGAAAACATGATGCCTTCCAGTCTGGCTTCTTGCTCCAACTGTCGGGCTTGACGTTCTGCCATTGGTAGCTTTCGTGTGGCCAATTGAGGGTCCGAAGGCTGATCTACTTTCCTCTGCAAATCGTTCAAAGCCAGAGCATGGGATTCCACAACTAATCTACCAATGCAAGAAGTCTGGTATGGGCTCAAGTCTCTGTTCGTGACCTTCAACAACCAAGCATCCAAAATTGCATCAGTGATCTGCTGGGGAGTCGTTGACACTGCGAAAGCTAATGATCCGAAGGTCTCAAACCCTTTTGCTTGTAGCTCGCCTCTGAGCTCATCCTCCACCCCCAGCTGTTTCATTCTCTCCGCAAACGCGGCCTTGCTGTCAAGAGCGGACATGGCCGATCTCAGGGTCTAAGGCGAGATGAAAAAGGGAGGTACGGATTGATTAATGATAAGTCTAAAGTCAAGACAGACATGGATCTGAAATCACGCTGGACACCCCAAAGATCTGTCCCCTGTTGTTCGAACTTTAGTTTCTGTGTTACCATGATAGTACATCTGATGCCAAAACTGGGAAATCAATCTCTTGACCAGTGATAATACAATTTCTTTAGAGAAGGATGGTAGAGCTGTGTCGTGAACTTTGCCTCTCAGTTGAGGTCCTGGCTTCCCCGAAAATCGGGCTGCGGAGAAACACAAGATTCCACCGATCCCCTGGAAACCTGATCATGCGTGTTTTCTGATTGACACCTGGCTCTGATGCCATGCATTTCATCATGATCTGGTAGTGTTGCTGAGCTGCAAGACACTCCTTTTTTCTCGACTATCGCTACTCGGTAGCAGCAACTGTCGCCCACACCCTAGAACTCTGTTGTTCTACCAGGGCTCTCGAGTTGAAAATCAGGCTTCTATGATCGTCCGAATATCTTCAAGAGTCTCTTGGACTAAAGAGATGATAAGCGGCCCATTGGGAGGACATGCTAGTATCCATTCCTCCAACACCGTCTGCGACAGATCGATCTCTAGGACCAAAGTTGTCTGGTCCAACTCCGTCAATGCTCTGTATCCCCGGGGCCTATGGCAGATGGCACCCATTGATCCAATTGTAATGTTGGCTGCATTTTCGACTGGTATTATTCATTTTGGAAAACGCAGTTGTGTTCTAAACGCACACGCGGAAAAATCCTCGGAAACAAATTAAAGTCGTTCTGGAAAAAATGCAAATCAAATCAGCTGAAGTCAGAAACGCACACTCCCTTTTTTCCAAAGCAATTGGGGAAACGTACGTGTGCCCGTGCACTTAGGCTATGGGCTAGGCAAGAAACAGAAGACAAAGGGGGGCAAAAAACCATTGAGGTTTTTGGGTGGGTCTTGCTGTTCGAAAAACACGAAGGTTCCCACCACTCCCTCCCTTAAACCAAAATGTTCCGAGAGAACAAAATTGAATAACAATGACTTGTCACAACAAGTTGATGAGCGCAGAACAGAAAGATCAAACTTCATATAGAATTTGATCCAGAAAATAAGACAGTGTTTGTCTCAAACAAAATTAAAGAGCTTCGGTTTCCGCAACCCTAAAGGTACGCGTGAGGAATCTGCAACGTATTGCAAAACACATACTAGTAACTGCTAATTTTGGCCAAGCCAAAATTTTTCCATTTGTTGAATAAGGTTTGTATCCTCCTTACAGGAGGAGTCCCAACTTATTCATTTTGGAAAACGAATAGAAAATAAAATCGCACAATCACAAAAACCAAAGCGCAAAGCTTGCCACAACAAAACACATTATGAACGCATCTTACAATGGAGAAGACGCATATGCACGGAGCAAAAGAAAGTCGCACTTTGTTAATGAAACTGTCCAATGCTCACAGCCGGGTCCGGAAGAAGAGCCTCACAAAGCAAAACTGTTTCAAGAAGAACTATTGAGAAAGAAAAACATTGCCACACTGCACACGTTGCTCATAAAGAACCATGAGTTTTAACTTTTCGGAATCAACAGATCCTTCCACTGGTAACGTATGCTTCTTCAGGTTTGGAACCATGAGTGTCAAGCTTCGGGAACCCGAAGTTCCTTATCATGATAGCCGCTTAGCTTCGAAAACATAAGTTCTAACCTCTGGGAACCGGCAATTCGTTGCAATGGCAACCTCTAGTCTTAGGTTGGGAACCGTAAGTTTCAACGTCTGGGAACCGGCAGTTCCTTGCCATGGTAACCTTTGGTTCCCACAATGGGAACCATCAGTTCCAACCTTTAAGGCCGGAAGTTCTTTGCAATGGTAACCTATGGTTCCGAGGTTGGAAAGCATGAGTTCCAACCTCTGGTAACCGGCAGTTGCTTAATGGTAACCTCTGGTTCCCAGGTTGGAAGCCATGACTTCTAACCTGTGAGAACCGGCAGTTCCGTGCAATGGTAACCTGTGGTTCCCACGTTGGCAAGCGTGAGTTCCAACCTTTGGGAACCGGCAGTTCCTTGCCATGAACCAAACGCAAACATTCCGGTACCGGTCCATTCATCGAAACAAAGCGTTCTTTACCGGTTGATTAAGCGAAACCATAAAGGTGTAAAGAGTTTTCATATCATTTAAACATACACCTTTTTCGTTCAAAAACATTTTTATGCCGGCCCAACAGCCAAACGCAAACATTCCGGCAGTTCCTTGCAATGGTAACCTGTGGTTCCCACGTTGGCAACCGTGAGTTCGAACCTTTGGGAACCGACAGTTCCTTGCCATGAACCAAACGCAAACATTCCGGCACCGGCCCATTAAGCAAAACAAATGTACCGGTCCATTAAGCAAAACCATAAAGGTGTAAAGAAATTGTTTTCATATCATTTTGACATGCGCCTTTTTCGTGCAAAAACATTTTTATGCCGGCCCATCAGCCAAACGCAAACATTCCGCTACCGGTCCATTAAGCAAAACAAAAAGTTCTGTTACCGGCTCAGTAAACAAAACAAAACAACATTAAGAAACATGAGTTCTAACTTTTTGGAATCAACAGATCCTTCCACTGGTAACGTATGCTTTCTCAGATTTGGAACCATGAGTTTCAAGCTTTGGGAACCCACAGTTCCTTACAATGATAGCCGCTTAGCTTCGAAAACATAAATTCTAACTCCTGGGAGCCGGCAATTCCTTGCAATGGTATCCTCTGGTTCCCAGGTTGGGAACCGTAAGTTTCAAGGTCTGGGAACCGGCAGTTCCTTGCCATGGTAACCTTTGGTTCCCACGTTGAAAACATCAGTCCCAACCTGAAGGAACCGGAAGTTCTTTGCAATGGTAACCTATGGTTCCCAGGTTGGGAAGCATGAGTTCCAACCTCTGGTAACCGGCAGTTGCTTGCAATGGTAGCCCATGGTTCCCAGGTTGGGAACCAGGAGTTCCAACCTCTGGGAACCGGCAGTTCCTTGCAATGAACCAAACGCAAACATTCCGGTACCGGTCCATTAAGCAAAACAAAGCGTTCTGTACCGGTCCATGAAGCAAAACCATAAAGTTGTAAAGGAAAATGTTTTCATATCATTTTGTATAGAGATGTGAACAGTGCACTCAACCAAATACATAGCCATTTGTAATGGTTTGCTAGTTGAAAACTACTCCAAACTGGAACAGACAGTTTGTGCAGAAACCAAATGCATGCAAGAAGCATGCACCAATACGTGCGCAATTTCCGCAGGCTTTGTGGTTACAAAAGTTGTTTTTATGGTAGAACGGAGCTTGATGATCCAGCGTTTCTGGTGAGAGCTCTGAGTTTGCTAGGTTTCATTTCGTCCTTTGCCGTGGGACGCGCAGCCATAGTTTGCAGTTTCTGGATCTAGGGTTCACCTCAAGGATTTGGAATGAGTGCTCATGGAAGCCCAACTGCAGCAGCTGGAGATGGTGGTCTTTCAGGTGCTGATTTGGCACTTCGGATGATACAGGCGGCTGAGGCGGCAGCAACAGCTGCAAATGCAGCATCGGCTGCACTCAACAATATGACCTCTACTTCTTCGACCACAGGTCAAACTGGAAATACAGGTGGTGACAGCAAAACAGAGTGGTACAAGGTGCTACCGAAGCCAGGTGTTTTTGAGCCCCGTGACAGAGAGGCCGAACTGGCCACATTCAGAGATTGGTGGTGGCAAGTTGAACAATAAATAATGGCTGTGGATGCTAATTATGGGCATGACTTGCAGACCATCAGAGCGAATTTGGACGATGAGGTCCCATTTGTGGAGCAGAACATCGAGAAGACACGTCGCAGTGCATTCCTGTATGGCTTGTTAGCCTCACTTCTTCGAGGACGTCCACTTCTTCTCCTTAAAGGAATTGAACAGGGCAATGGATTGGAGGCTGTACACCAACTGTTTCGCACTTGTCAACCGAGTTCAAGAAACAGAAGTTTGGGTTTGCTTCACTTGATCATGCAGTGGCCTAGCTTCGATATGAAGAGTGCAATCCTTCCACAAATTTTGAAGCTTGAAGACAGTTTTCGAGAGTATGAGAAGATTGCATCGACGCTTGCCGAGGAAATTCGTTTTGCTGTACTTATGAAGTGCTTAGGGGGTCAGTTGAAGACCTATTTGCAGGTTTCCCTTCGAGACAGTACAACGTATGATGAATTACGTGAAGCAGCGATCAGATATGATCAAAGCACTATTCGATGGACAAATGCGATGGCCCTTGGGAGCGCAGTGGCTTCACCAGCCGACACTGCCATACCAATGGATGTGGACCGCATTGAAAAAGGTGGAAAAGGAAAGAAAGGGAAATCCAAGTCCGCTGGCAAGGGCAAGGACAAGAACAAAGGAAAGCAGAAATCGAAACAGGGTGACAAAGGTTACCATTCTGGCAAAGGGTATGGAAATCAACAGCAGACTTCGTGGAGTTCAAAGGGATCGTCATGGCAAAAAAATTCATCATGGTACAACAATTCAGATGGTTTTGGAAAAGGTGGAAAATCCCAAAAGGGAAACAAAGGCAAAGATTCTGGAAAAAGCAAGGATGTGACCTGCCACAAATGTGGTGGACAAGGTCATTACGCCCGAGATTGTCGAGTTAGAGCCGTTGGACAGTCTGACAATGGTGCAAATGCAACAGATGGCAAGGCCGACAACACTGGCAAAGGGAATTCCACTGGCAGTGCTCAGGTCAATCGAGTGAGTTTTGCACCAGATGTTTCAGCTGCAACTGTTTATCGTGAGTTCAATTTCGACATTTCTGGCAGTGACCATTTCCGTGATTTTTCCAGTTTTCATGTGAACATGATTTCAAAACACAACAAACCTGAAACCAAACCCACTGTTTTGGATGAGTTTGTGCAGACATGTGAGGGTGATGAACAACAGTTTTTCAATGCATGCGCAGATTTTTCAGCTTGTGGTGATTTTTGCAGTTGCCGTGGAGTGCATGAGTTTGCAAAGCGTTGTACAACTGGTGACAGTGATGTTGAGCAGTACAATTTGCAACGACTGTTTCAGCTTGACGACATGGAGCACTACTCTCAGCGTGTTTGGGATGATTTTCAACTTGGTTTGTATGATGTTGCAGAACCTCATCAATGTCACAAACATTTCATGAGTCTTGGTGATGTCAACGATTTTCAACCATGTGAGCAGTTTCAGAAGAGATGCAATGACCTGCAGACACATTTGAGTGTGCGTGCTGTTTCAAGTTGCAACCATGTCGACATCTGATTCAGGTTCAGATGCGACACTCATCCCAACATGTATGTCAGGGATTGGAATCCAGGCACAACCCACTCCTGGTACCTATCTGCGTGAGGCTCAGGGCAAAGAGATTACTACAAGTGATGTGCGTGATGTCAAATTTGAGTTTGAAACTGTGAATGGTGAAACAGTGACCATCAAAGAGCGTGCATTTTTCAGTGACCGCATCGACAATCCACTTATTTCATTTGGCAAATTGTTGAAGACTGGATGGAGCATTGAGAGTTCAAACATGTCAGGTCCTCCCATGCTTTCACATAAGAACGGTGCAAAAGTTGAACTGGCATTTCGAAACAACTCTTTGGTTCTTGCAGGTGATGTGAGGATGATCCAAGATGTCAGAGCAATCAGCGTAGATGTGCCCCGGTCTTGGTTCAATTTAGCCAGAGGATGGTATTCATTTGACAACTTTCAGATTTGCAGTTCAAGTGCATCCCATTTCATTGATGCAACACGTGAATATTTGGTTGTGGAATGGCCTTATCGTACAACAGTTGCATTGCATGACACGTTGGGATGGCAAGTGATTGAGCTGTGTGAGAAGCTTTTCACCATGGATGAGCGTGCGGCACCTATCACTGGCAATTATTCAAGATTGTTGACAATCCTGTCAAAAGAAGTTATCAGCATCAGTCATTTTGGCATGGTGATTTCAGATGCAGTGCATTCAGAAGGCGATGGGTTAGAAAGGTCAACAGGTTCAAGAGCAACTTCAACTAGTGCAAATCTTGGTGCAAGAGATGTTGCAACTGGTCCTGCAAGAGTTGCAGAACAAGCTCAACGCCGTGAACAAGCTGATGAGCCCATGGCACAAGTCGCATTGCCTCAGACTGTTGCAGTGGAACCGCATAAAACTATGGTGAAAATTGCAGGTGTTGAAGTTTTGGACACGTCATCCATTTCAGTTCTCAAAGCAGCATGTTCATTTTTGCAGGTGAGCCAGGCTGGAAGTAAGAAAAAGTTGTGGTCAAGAATTCTTGCAACGTTGGACAAACAAGCAATTTTGGCAGAGACAGAGTTAGCTGCAGTGGCTTTGGATGAGACACAACGCAGAGCAAATCCTGTGCACACTGCAAGCCCTCCAGAGGATCCTGCTGAGATTGATGCGCATAACCTTACGCGTCTTCCTTACCAACCGTGGTGCCCAGCTTGTGTGATGGCTAAAGGAAAACCAGAACAACATCGATCAGACCCTTCGAAGTTGGTGCGCAGAGAATTTCCTATCATTTCTTGGGACTTTTGCTATACTGGTAAGAGCTGTGAAAGCTTGACAGAAAAATCAGAGCAATCGAAGTTGACTGCATTGGTTGTACATGATTCTCACACTGGTGCAGTGCAGTGCATTCCAGTGCAATACAAAAGTCAGACGAAATACATGAGCCAAGAAATCATGCGCTTCATTACTTTTTTGGGTCACAGTGTGGTGATGCTGAGATGTGATCAGGAGCCTTCAACGCTTCAAATCCAAAGACTTGTGCAACGAGCTCGACAACGCCTCAATTTGCGTACAGTTGTCGAGGATGCCAAGGTTGGAGACCATGGAAGTAATGCTGCAGTTGAAAAGGCAAGTGACAGAATCAGAAATCAAGCATCAGTTTTCCTTCATGCTTTGACAATGAATATTGGTTTTCAGATTTTGCCACAACATCCTTTGTTTGCTTGGGCGTTTACACATGCTGGATGGACGTTGACACGCTTCACGGTCAAGGCTGGAACAACACCTTTTGAGTTGATAGCTGGACATGGATACAATTCAAAACTATGTGCATATGGATGTCCTGTCATGGTTTTTGTTGGTGATACAACACAGCAGAAGGGTGATGCCAAGTGGCAACGTGGAATCTTTCTCACAAAGACATTGTCCAATGACATGTACTTGACAGCGGTTGGTGGAACACTCAGACTTTCTCGATCAATCAAGATGCTGTATCCAAATTGGAGTGAACACTTGGAAGAGTACAGGCAAGTACTTACTTATCCATGGCAGTTGGAAGGTGCAATTGGCAGTCGCACATTTCCAGTTGTGCGCAATGAGCTTGTGACACCTTTTGCAATTCCAGGTGTTGATGATGAAGCAGCAGAGGAACCAGAGGACGAAGTGTTACCACCACCAGTCATTGCTGATTTGATTCCAGTTGTTGAAGACAGACGTAGAATGGCACCTCCTCCTACAGCTGTGGCTAGTGCAACAGCAACCACTCCTCCAACTCCAGACATTGCTGCACTTGAAGCTTCAGAACAGATTGATTTGGAAGGTAATGGTGTCGAGCAGACCACACCAGGAATGGAAACAGCAATGGATGTTGGAATGGAAGCTGAATCAACAGCTTTGAGTGAACCTGAGACAAAACGTGCAAGATTTTCAACTTTGCGTGTTGGAGCCGAGACCTTAATGCATGTGGATGAGGATTCCAGTGAACTATTGCAGCAGTGTGGTGACGGTGATTTTTCTTTTGCAACAAGTGATTCAGTTGAGTCTTTTGACATTTGGAATGATGATGATTCAAGTGCTGGACGTGAGATGACTGAAGATGATTTGTGGCAACCGCAGAGTGCTTTGGAGCCACAACTGGATTCTGAACGTTTGCAACGCATCGATGATTTTGCAGATTCAGTCGAGATTGACAGACTGCTTGGTATGAAGGTGATACAATGGAAGAACAACTACAATGGTGAGCTTGGTACAGAACTCAGTGCCAAATTTGTACTGTCATGGAGAAAGAAAACAAGGAAGGTATTTGCAGAAGATGGCAAACTGATTTCAGAAACCCCTGGTTGGCTACGACGCTCCAGACTGGTGGCCAGGGAATTCAATGGGTTAGATGTGCGGGATGATGTTTACAGCCCATCTTCAAGCAGCTCAGTCGTAAAGATCCTCCCAGCTCTTGCATTGGGTTTTGCAACCAACAGCATATTAGGCACATTGGACGTGGCAGATGCTTTTCTCCAAGTTCCCCAACCAATGCCGAGAGTGATAAAACTTGGGTCCATGGAACTGGTGATTTTGACGTGCCTTCCCGGGCAACGGGATGCTGCAAAACTTGGGTATCAATACTTTGTTGACACGTTGAAAACTTTGTTCAATGCTGAAGTGTGCATTGAACAACCTTGCGTGCTGAAGGTTGACAACAAAGTTGCAATGGTTTTACACGTTGATGATGTGTTATTCATGGGTGATGAAGGCTGGATAAACTCTTGCTTTCTTCCTGAGCTGGAGAAAAGGTTCAAGCTGAGTTCAACAGTGGTAAGCCGTGCAACTGGTGGTACTTTCGAATTTCTCAAGCGTTACCATGTGGTTGATGCTGGATATACTCAGATCACAGTGTACCCTGAAGCAAAGCATGTTTGTGCGATGTATGAAAAATTTGCTGAAGCCAATGGACGACCAGCAAAGTTGGCAAAGACACCGTGCTCTCCTGGAAGCCCTGCAAATGATCCAAGACTGGATGAGTTGCTTCCTCAGAAAATGGCAGAAGTTTTCAGAAGCCTTGTAGGCATAGCAATGTATGTGAGTCAAGAGCGCTTTGATTTGCAGTACGCAACAAAGACATTGGCCTCATTTCTCAAGCAACCCACACGCTGTGCTTGGTGTGATCTTGCCCGCTTGGTTGGCTACATGAAATACAGTGAGAATTTTGCTTTGAGGATGAAAAAGACGCACGGGGGTTCCACTTTTCAGCAAGTATTGCATGGTGGTGAGAATGAAAGTGAGTTGAATTGCATTGAAACGTACACGGATTCAGATTGGTCAGGCAGATCCACGTCGTCAGCTGTGCATTTGATCAATGGACTGGTTGTTTGGTCAACTTCTAGGACACAGAAATGCGTATCCCTAAGTTCAACAGAGGCTGAATGGCATGCAGCCACATCAGCGGCATGTGATTCACTATTTCTTCATCACGTGATTAGCTTTCTCACCAATCAGAATGTCAAACCAATCACGTTGCATACAGATAATGCTGCTGTCAGAATGCTTTCAAAGAAATTGGGAGCTGGACGTCTCAGACATATTCATGGACGTTTGCTTTGGCTGCAGGAAAAGACTGGGTCTTCCGAGATGATCCTCAAACAGGTGAAGACCAATTACAACTTGGCTGATTTGAACACCAAGAGCCTCAACAGGGATCGCTTCAACAGTTTACTTTTTCTTCTTGGTTTTGTTGTTGATGACGAACCAGTTGGTGAACATGAATTTTCACGTATGGAATCCAAAGAACTTCTCAAGCAACAAGTCAAGATGATCCGTGAGACAATGGACACTGGAACAGACAATGTTTCATGTTCCAAGTCAAACAGATTTGCAAAGCAGTTTCTTAGGGTTCTCTCCATTTGCAGCCTTGTAGGGATGGCCGATGGATTTTCACTTCGTGGTATTGCATCACGAACCTTCGAAGCCTTGGGTCAGTGGCACGGTGCTTTGAGCCCAATCCATGCTTTGATGTTTACAGTATTCTTTGTCATGACCATGCTCTATGTGGTATTTATGTTTCCTGGATCAGGTTTGAACAGAAGCCGTTCTAGGTCCAATCATGGAGAAGTTAAACCTGGAAGTGAACCGCCACCGAGCAGATATCCAATGAATCAGCGAAGTCTTGGAGCCCGATACCCAGGACTATTTGAAAGCAGTTCCTTCAGGCCAGAAGGGATTCTTTACTGGATGTTTGATCGATGCCACAAACGCGTGGTGAGAGGCAACAGAATGATGACCAACAATGAAAGGAAGTCCGGTTTGCAGGATATGCTGAAACTTTGTGTGCGTGGTCTTCCAGCAGATGAGCAGCGCAATATGGCTGACAATCTTGCATCGTTGACAGATCTCACCGACGATGAATTTTCCCCACGTGCTCATTTGACAGAATCAATGGTGATTCATCAATGTGGACAAGGAGCTGTTGCATTTGACATTGCAGCGCGTCAGGTGCGACAAATGCGTGAGACTGAATTTGACAGCGGTGGAGAACAGATAGAATCTGCTGAGGGAAGATTTGCAAGGTATCAACAATCAACGGTATCTGAAGTTTCAGACCCTGCTTATTGGCATGATGTTCATGGAGAACAAAGTTCAGAACGAGATGTTGCAGATGAAAATGAATCGAACGAAAGTGAACCAGAAGGTGAAGCAGCTACAGACCCATCAGACTCAGATGGACCGGACACCATTGAAGAGAAACGTCACAGGTACAGTTTCTTGGAGCGCCATGAGGTATCTGATGGTGAGCTGTGGCAGCAATGGCACGACGAAGCCATGATGCCAGTCAATGGGGAACAGCTACTACAAGCTTCCCATCGATTAGATTTCCGTGAGTATCTCGAAGACATTGGAGATGCTGAGAGAAATGAACCACCGCAGTAGGTTAACATGATCCTACTGGGTGAGGCATAGCTGCAGCAAGCTAACTTGATCTTGCTGAGCTCAAAGATTTCCATTTTGCAGAAAGTGTCAGACATGAGCTAACCTGATCTCATGTTGACCGTTTCACATAGCAGCGTTTCAGAGTGATACAAGCTGTTGTTTTACAATGGAAAGTCCAAGGCCCGTATGCATTGGGACATACACGATGTCCTCTTGGATTTTGGTTTGAACTAGGTTGTGTTTTACCTTAGGTATTTTCACCCTAGTTTGGGATATGAGTGAACAACCACTCAAAACCCAAAGGCGGGGTATAGAGATGTGAACAGTGCACTCAACCCTAAATACATAGCCATGTGTAACAGTTTGCTGTTGAAAACTACTCCAAACTGGAACAGACAGTTTGTGCAGAAACCAAATGCATGCAAGAAGCATGGACCAATACGTGCGCAATTTCCGCAGGCTTTGTACTTTGTGGTTACAAAAGCTGTTTTTTTACATTTTGACATGCACCTTGTTCGTGCAAAGACATTTCTATTCCGGCCCAACAGCCAAACGCAAACATTCCGCTACCGGTCCATTAAGCAAAACAAAAGGTTTTGTTTCCGGCTCAGTAAACAAAACAAAACAACATTAAGAACCATGAGTTCTAACTTTTTGGAATCAACAGACCCTTCCACTGGTAACGTATGCTTTTTCAGGCTTGAAACCATGAGTGTCAAGCTTTGGGAACCCACAGTTCCTTACAATGATAGCCGCTTAGCTTCGAAAACATAAATTCTAACTTCTGGGAGCCGGCAATTCCTTGCAATGGTATCCTCTGGTTCCCAGGTTGGGAACCGTAAGTTTCAAGGTCTGGGAACCGGCAGTTCCTTGCCATGGTAACCTTTGGTTCCCACGTTGAAAACATCAGTCCCAACCTGAAGGAACCGGAAGTTCTTTGCAATGGTAACCTATGGTTCCCAGGTTGGGAAGCATGAGTTCCAACCTCTGGTAACCGGCAGTTGCTTGCAATGGTAGCCCATGGTTCCCAGGTTGGGAACCAGGAGTTCCAACCTCTGGGAATCGGCAGTTCCTTGCAATGGTAACCTGTGGTTCTTACGTTGACAACCATGAGTTCCAACCTTTGGGAACCGGCAGTTCCTTGCCATGAACCAAACGCAAACATTCCGGTACCGGTCCATTAAGCAAAACAAAGCGTTCTGTACCGGTCCATTAAGCAAAACCATAAAGTTGTAAAGAAAATGTTTTCATATCATTTTAACATGCACCCTTTTCGTGCAAAAACATTTTTATGCCGGCCCATCAGCCAAACGCAAACATTCCGCTACCGGTCCATTAAGCAAAACAGAGGTTCTGTTACCGGCCCAGTAAGCAAAACAAAACAACATTAAAAACAATGAGTTCTAACTTCTGGGAGTCAACAGAAGATCCTTCCACTGGTAACGTATGCTTTCTCAGGTTTTGGAATTTGGAACCATGAGTTTCAAGCTTTCGCAACCGGCATTTTTTTTTCCGTCCAACGCCTTCATGGCTTCCGCCAGGTCGTTACACACATTCAATCGCGGCAAACAGGTGAATTGTAGTTTACATGCAGGGCTGTCGATTTGTAGAAAGCCACAAAAGTGCCGGTTGTGGACCAGTACGCAGTCCAGAAACTGTCCCAGCAAGAGAACAAACAAGAAAGCAAACCAAAAACAACAAAGCAAAAACAGCAAAAAACACACAACCAAAACAAAAACCAAACAAAAACGACAGAGATGGGATCGCAACCAGCAATGGGAATTACATGCATGATGACATCTTATGTGTCATTCTGTGAATGGCCCAAAACAAGAAACAAAACAGAACAAACCCAAAACACACCAAAGGGCCACATTGGTGGGTGATAGAAGCAACAAAGCTCCATACGGAAACCAGGGATCCCCCCAGCCAGGATCCCCGAGATCACAAAGAGCAGCCGTTCAGGCATGACATTCACCCAGGCACTTCGAAGCAAACACCGACAACGCCGGAAAGTGAAACAAGATCTAAGGTGAAAATGACAGCAATAGCTACGGCACTCAGGGGGCACTGTCAGAGTCCGCTCAGTTGTTCTTTTCCAAGCATCATCATCGTTGGGAGCTGTAGTGCACTCTTGCGGTGCATACCGCTTTCAAAACTGAATCCAATGCGATCGAGTTAGCGATGGTCGCCAGCTTGCAACCAACTGCATTTGATCGGTTGACCATGGTAGCTGGCTCAGTCACTTTTTTTTGTGGCCGGCGCCATTGTCTTTCGACTGGTCACCACACTTGAGGCTTACCTGCGGACCAGCGGGGAATCGAACCACCACCGATAGTCTGTCCGCGTCGTCAAGAACGACGCCCTACCAACTACTCCACAGGGACGCCTATGGTAGCTGGCTCAGTCACATTGATACAGGAATGCGAGCGTTTTCTTCTGTACAGGGACCAGGTCTGTCATCAAAGTGTTCAGCCGAGGTTCTAGACAGGCTTGTGCCAGGTGTGTTGAGGTCCTCTGTCGGGTAATGTTGCACGCTCGCTTGCATGAGCTGTGGCTGTCGACTTATCACTTCACGTTCTGTAACATTGGCACGGCCTCTACTCGAATGCGCAGACTCCTTATGCAACAGCAGGCTGTGCGAATGTCTCTGCAATCTTGCTCGTTGCTAACACCTGCAAGAAGTTCTGTTCAATACGGCATGGGTGTCTTCCAGTGTTCTGAGGGTGTTCGTCAGTCTGCAAACATAGTCCTGCAAAAGGAGGAGATCCTGCGCCTCATTGTGACTCTGGGGTTCTTGAGGCAGACATGCCAATTCACTCGGTTGCGCTGTACTCATATGACCAGGCGGCATTCGAGCAATGAAGGTACTGGATTGTGCTGAGCAAAACAGCGACGGGCGCCACGGCTTGATGTACGACATCGTCCTACGCTACCAGTAACTAACTATTAAAACTATTACAACAGCCCCCCTCCCTCTTCCTCCCTTGCTAGTTACAAAGGAGCTACACAAAGCAGGAGTCAACCATGGGCACCCCATGGTGACAGCACCTATCTACCCTGTCTGCACAGTGAACATGTGTGGCAACTGTGGGTATCCCACGTTGGCCCGCATGAGACTACTGGAACTGCACGGACTGACTGGCGCTGGGGTGTTCGTGGCTGCCGGTGCCACTGGCGGTGCCACTTGAGGGGAGTGAGTCACCACTTCCTGCTGGTTTAATTATTTGCGCGATGAGAGAATGGCTTTGCTTTGCAATCAGGATCCTAGTCATTTCGCGAGTGAAAGCTGCAAGGTCGTCCACTGGTGCCTTCGCTTCTGCCAGTGGCCTGTCAAGGACAATGGCAATGAGCATTTCTCCGCCATCTTTCTGGATGAGGGCCGGCTGGCCGGCTTGCATTTTGTGCAAGAATTGCCACCGCCTTGTTTTCGCACAGGTGCGCCCATTCCTCCAGTGCTCTTTGCGCCAGGGTGCCAGTTTGTGGTGGGGCCTCTTGAGCTGCTGGTGTTCCTATGCTCGGATGAAGGGCCAGGCAGGCAGTGTGGAAGACGGCAGGTTTGTGATACAGTAGCAGCTACTTAAAATGTCCACCCTCTTTGATGTCAAAGAAGGGGAGGATTTCGCTGGCTCAGAGTCAGCCCAGAGTTGTCGCAGTGTATCCTGCCTTCGGTTCCATATACTTTCTGTTCCATACTGCGTCATGAGACCATAGGGGTGCGTCATGGTTTATTTCAACTGAATCTCTTTTCATGTCATATTCTTTCAGCATGTCATCAAGTTCTTAGTGGGTAGCAGATCGGTGAATACAACATGCCTAACGGCACCATCGATGTGCAGTGGCCATCCTACGAACATGTGGGAGTCTTCTAGAAGTCCATTACCATTTTGCTCGATGATGGAACCCGTCGAACCATGATATTAAATTGCTTAGGCAACGGGGATTTGCAATTACGCATATCACAGGATGGAGAGCGTACCTTGGCACTGCACAACACAATTACTCGCATTGGACACGAGTCGCCCTCCCTGAAGGACGACCAGATATGGAGCAGTTAGAAGGTACCCCTGGAGTGCTCCCCTTTGAAGCCTCCGTCTCATCTCATGGTGCAGTTTTGAACTCCCAAGAACAGCCAGAAAACCCGTTTTGTTTTCCGTTTGAGACATTGGTTTTCTATTCCTTTCCTTTTTCCTTTCCTTTTTCCTTTCGTTTTTCCTTTTCTTTTTCCTTTCCTTTTTCCTTGCCTTTTTCCTTGCCTTTTTCCTTTTTCCTTTTTCCTTTTTCCTTTCCTTTTTCCTTTCCTTTTTCCTTTCCTTTTTCCTTTCCTTTTTCCGTTCCTTTTTGCTTTCCTTTTTGCTTTCCGTTTTCCTTTCCTTTCTCCTTTCCTTTTTCCTTTCCTTTTTCCTTTCCTTTTTCCTTTTTTTTTTCCTTTT
>CAMXCT020001407.1:0-155369 GCA_947184155.2 Cladocopium goreaui | reverse complement strand
ATACGCAGTTGATCCCAAGCGATGGTTAATCACTATATTAGTTTCTTATCCCAATAATTGTAGTAGTTTTGATAATCTAGAGTCATTATTGCACACATCACTATATATAATCCCCAATAATTAACTATATATTATTAGACATCACGATAAAGTCGCCAATTACAATATAGTGAACCCGTTGATCATTATCATGAAAAAATAACTACATAATAATTATAGTAGTCATCATCCAATAGAATATTCAACATTAGTCCAATATATCATCATTAGTCCAATATATCATTCAACATATTATTCAACATTATTCAACATTGTATTCCAATATATTATTGGAGAAAGTTGAATGATATATTGAAATTAGAATATCAATCGTCATATTATCAACATATTAAGGAAACCATAGATTTTCCCATTAAATATCGGGCTTTCCTGTAAATTTTCCCTTAATCCAATCCATTGAAACATTGTATTCCAATATATTCAACTTTCCAATTCAGTCGTCATTCTTTCGGAGCACGTCAGCTGCGCTGCGAGGTCGGGCTTTCCCCCGAAGAGGAAGCCACCGCTGCAGCGGCCACAGCCCTGTGGGCTGCGAAATCCGCTGGGCTCAGCCATCAGGAGAGCATGGAATGTTTTTTTGGCCCATAGAATATATTTCAATGGACTGGGATCGATATATGATATTGACAATATATATATACACATATACATATACATAATTATATATATATAGATAGATA
Source organism: Cladocopium goreaui (assembly GCA_947184155.2). NCBI lineage: Eukaryota > Dinophyceae > Suessiales > Symbiodiniaceae > Cladocopium > Cladocopium goreaui. The sequence continues at coordinate 154,629 of CAMXCT020001407.1, read as the reverse complement.
TACATCATTATATATATATAGATAGATATACATCATTATATATATATATTGAAACACATAAATTCACCAGGCAAGTGATAATAGGTGGAGTAGCTTCGCCAGGAGGTGGTGCTCGTGTCCGGCAAGGTGGTGGCCTCGGTTCGCCACGACCTGCGCGATGTCTTGGCCGCAAAGATCAAGGACTGCCTGGGGATGGGGGAACTGGGGAATATCAAATATCAGGCTTGATACACACACACACATATATATAGGTATATGTACATATATAATCATATATATATATATATATATGTATGTATGTATGTAATGTTAATGTTAATGTTAATGTTAATGTTAATGTTAATGTTAATGCTAATGTTAATGTTAATGTTAATGTAATGTAAACGTAAAGTAATGTATGGTATGTATATATGTGTATATGTAAATACCTATGCCTGTATGTATGTCAATGTCATGTGATGCCAATGAATGCAACGCAATGAAATGGTATGGAATGGAATGATATTGAATGTATGGAATGGTATGGTATATGTAATAGAATAGTAAAATTAGGAAGCTGAGGGCTTAAATCTTCTTAAATTTTGCTTGCGATTGAGCATTGCAACATATTGGATGTTGACGATGCCCGGAACAGATCCAGTATGGAACCACGGTTTCAAGGGGTTGTTTATTATGAGGGAGAAGGGATTTCTGACAATGGCCAACATCTCTGGGGCTTTACATAATTTTCATCCACAGCAAGAAACGTTCTGAATCTAATGTCAATTGGATGGCGTAAGATTTTCAATCACGTTTTGACCGATATTTTGCATGCACTGATGTTGATCCACGGCGGTCTGGAACACAGGAGATCCATGCTTCTACTCGACCTGCTTCAAAGCCTCTTGGCGAAGAATGTGCGCTAGTTGTTTCATGTTTCTGAATTTTCCAATTGGATACCCTCTGGTAATTTAACATAGCTATTGAAAATGGCTATTTATAGTTGATATACCCACTAAAAAGGGTGATTTTCCATAGTTATGTTAGTTTACCAGAGGGTAATTGATCAATCGGGCCAAGTTAAGGATCTGAAGGGGTTCACGGATTTGTTCTTCACAGGGTCGGGTCGCCTTTTGTTGGTCGCCAAAGCCTCACAAAGGCCATCTTCACGAATGAAGGACAACTAGGAAAAACACATTGACAAGAAACACTTCTGGTTGACTCCCCCTTTAGCCTTGGGAGCAGATTGTATAGGACTAGATTCTTGACCGTTTCCATTACAAAACAGTAAACAATCATAAACAATCATATAAACATACTATATACAAATTACAAATAGTATCAAATAGTCCATATTTTTCAAATAGATTCGAAAATCAACGGCCGTAACGGCCCGTGGATTCCGTGGATCCCGTGGATTCCGTTGGACTCGACCGAGGAACTTGGACCAGGTGGTGGAAGCAGCTGCCGCAGCTGCTGCCGCTGCCGCTTCCTCGGCTGCTGCGGCAGCAGATGCTTCGGCGCAGGTGGCGCACAACGTGGCACGGCATGGCCATGGCAGAAATGGGCGGTCGGTTTGGCTTTGGTGCCTTTCAACTCCACAAGTTTTTCATCCCGCTGTAGTTCAAATCTTGTTCTAAACACTTCTGGGATATATAGGAACACATTTCTTGTGAACATTGGAGCAACCAAATCGGTGAATTTTTGGTTCGGATGAACCGAAACAACGATAATTATGGGTCATCTAGGATAATTTATACAAGGGCAATTGAGCACTCGAGGAGAGTTGTTGAAGCCCCCGTTTTCGGGCCTGCTGCATGTATAGACTTCGCTGAGAGACTCCATCCCCGACAGAATTTGCATTATTTCTTTTTTCATATTTTTTCAGGGAGATTGACCAACATTGGAATGGTGGTGCCAAGTTTATCAAATCACGCCCCACCTTGCAGAATCCATGACACACTGTCTAAAGAGCCGTTGAGATTTTCCATTGCAAATTCCCCTAAAGGTCATCATTTCATGGTCCATGGGGGGGAAAGAACATGAAAGAACTGGGATATCTTCAACTCTCCCAACTTTGGACCGGTCTGAACACGACCTCAGGTAGAGGCCAACAATACACCGAACTACGAAACCGCTCCGCCCGGACAGCGGTCATTACAATTTCGTAGTGTAGTTCCAGGAGGTTTACCGAACTACGAAAACGGCTGCAGCATGAACATATGGGGATGGGTCAAAACCCTGGTACCTAGTGAACCCCAAAATAGCTGGTAAATGGATGTTCATCCCACTAAAAATGTATCTATAGGTATTGACCCATACCCATATATTAATATAGTGAAATAACAGTTTGCGGAACATACATGATGGTGGTCTTTGGCTGTTGGGGTGAAGAGGTTGGCAGAATTTCAGTGAGCATCGGCATGCAGGAGCTGAGGAGGATGTCAAGGCAATGCTCAAAAAGTTGTCTGAGCAAGTGCTGGAGCTGCTTGGCAGCACCGTGCAGCACCTTCCACCTGGGTTGAAGAAACTGATAAATCCTGATCTAATCCTGATGTCCACGCTGTGAGTCAGGGCTCCCACTGTAAGTTGATCTGGAACAGCTCACGAGGACTTCTTCTCGGCTGGAAGAGATTGAGAAGATTGAGAAGCATGAAAGACGCTTGCCAATGCCGAATGAACCAGTGGGCCATAGTGGGCCAATGATCGGCCAATGTTGCCGGTGAATTTGACAATTGGAACAGCATCGCTACACTCGTGGCCAAGGAGAACTGTCTGAGCTGGCAGACAAGGCGGATAAGGCGGATAAGGCAGAGGCTCCAGGGAGCAACGCGACTGAGGCTCCTTGAACCCCCTGCAACCTGAACTGTGCCATGGTGGTTAATTAATGTTAATTACTCGGGGTGTGTTCCACTTGTCCCAGAGCTGTCCTTTCGAATCTCTTCGTTTCAGTTTTCGGCAGCCTTGGAGCATCTTGGCGCAGGACCTTGCTGCAAAGGTAGAGACGAAGAAAGAAGGCGCTGCACCGAGTTCTGTCAAGGTCCCTGGATACATGAGCCTTGGGCGGCAGATTTGAATGAATTGAACGGATTGAGTGGATGATGTGGATGTTGATCACGCATTTTCCTCCGACTTCTTTGGAGATGGATGCCCTTGACATCTTTGACAAAGCCACAAGGAATGCCAACGAAGCGACCCCGTACTGGACGCAAGAGTCTGAAGCCAGCCATGCGCTAGAGAGCCTCAGTCACGACGGCTGAAGCCTGGGTTTTGGGAGACATGTATGTGCATCTACATTGTATTTTTTGATTTGCCAGCGGAAATAACTTGGCGCACACACATAAGAAAGAGTGAAACATATTCTTTTGACTCGATTCTGCAAGAAGATGGTTGTGTCCCCGTGTTGGACTGTAATATGTTTACGATTATTTTGGCTTGAGTGGTGGCTGCTCTGCAGCCCATTTCCACGCAGTCTGTGAACGAATCATCCACCTGCCCAGGAAACCTGTTCACCCTCACAACCTACAGGACATTTTCCACGGTTGCCTTTCCCAACTTTCCCTCAGTTAGACTCAGCGATTCAGCTGCTTCCTCTCAGCAGGACGCTGTGATGACAGCAGAAGATGTGGCTGCTCTCAGTCCAGAGCAGGCCAGTGAAAACGAGACTCTTCGACTGAAAAGCAGGTGACACTGGATTAATCATGGTAAAACAAATGAAATATATGACATCTGTATTACAACCTTTGTCAGCTTGTCAAATGGAACCTATTCATCTAAAGCCACTGACGCGACCATCATTAACATCACCTATCTTGGCAGCTGGACCCATTTTTTCCACGTCAGGTGGCTTCGATTCTGACCCGAGACAGGGAACTCTTGGCGGAGGTCACAGCGAATCGTGGCTCAATGCCTGGAGGAAGTGGTGCTATGTGAAACATCTCGTGGATGACCTGCAAAAAGTTAAATACCTACGGATATTTGGTAAAAATCCAAGGGCAATCTCGAATATAATATATAATAATATATACATATATAATTTATACATATATAATATATACATATATAATATCTAATTATATGATTATATATATATAATATCTAATTATATATATATACATATATATATATATATATATATATACATATATATATATATACATACACGCACATAGAACATAACATAAATACACCAATATACACCAGCATTTTTCAGAGCACCATCCACTCCCAGCACTTGAGGAAACTGTCCAGCGCCAATCTGACGGATTTGGTCTTCGACACGGATGCCTCGAAGCTCCCCCGAGATGCTCCCACAGAGAAGGCCCGGACTGCGGATGCGTGCGGCTTCACATGTTGACACATGATATCAGTGGATTCATGTGGATTCTCTAGGCATTATGCATCATTGTGCATCATTAATCTTTGTATCTTTCTGTAAGTTCCATATCTTAGTCAGTGTTAGTTCGATTTAAGCATATTTAACATGGATGTGGCACGATGCATCAATGACCAGATTTCGTGAACAAAATATGTCCTTGGTCCGCGCCAGGCTTTGGATGCCATCATGGAGAATCCCACGATCGCCAGAAAGGCTTTGAACCTCACCCTCTCTGTCCTGGGTCGAGGTGCCATGGCTGCCATGTGGAAAGCTCGAAACCCTGTGGACTGGAGTCGTCCCAGGTGTGAGGAAACTCTCCTCCGGAAAAGCCTTGTCAGACGAGCTCTTTGGTTCCGACACAAGCCATTTGATGCTCAGCCTTCAGATATGCTGGGTTCGCCCAAAGATTGAAGAAAAACGAAGCCATGTGAAATCAGGTCTGAAAATGGTCATCGAGTACCCGATACATTGCATTTTCATAGGGAAAATGATGTTGTTTAGAAAATGCAGGCAAAGTATCGGAAAAGATACAGGCAAAGTTTGGAACATGCAAGCAAATTTGACATTTACCATCTGGTTATTTAACATAGCCATGGAAAATCACCATTGTTAATAGGCAAACCATCTATAAATGGGCCATCTATACCATGGCTATGTTAGTAATAACCAGAGGGTATCACCACTTAAATGGCAAAGCTAGGTGCCATGAAAAGATTGTACTGAGGATTGCCGAGGAGGTAAAGGCAGTATCTGCCAGCAAGTCTTCACAGTCTTCCGACGAGGCACTCTGATCTCTGCAAATCTCTTGTTGGATTTGGTTTTAATTGATGCATTTGCATCTATTGCAAATATATCAATATATTATTGTTAGTATTTGTTGATGGAATCTGTTGATATTTGTTAGTCCCATTCCTCGAACAGGGGAGAATATTTTTTTCAGTTTCTCCATGGACTTTGGGGTTCCTCTTGAGTTCCTCGCCCCATCTGCGCCATGGTCAAAAGTTGGACATACCAACTTTGGGATTGATGGCCACATCAATCCATAGGGTTTAATATACCCATGATATCCCATGAGTTTGGGATTCCTGTGGGACGGATGACCATATCCCATGCGATCCAGGTTTTGGCCGCTGTATCAATCTGATATACATGGCTTTGATATTGTGCATGTGGAGATATAAACCTATAAGCCATAATATATAATAATATAATATAATATAATATAATATAATATAATATATTGGGGTCAATGAGAAAATCTACATTCATAAACTATATCTCTATATGTATATCTATATTTCTTTTCTTTGTATATATATATATATACCATCTGGTTATTTAACATAGCCATGGACAATCCCTTATAAATGGAGGTTTTAATGGGAAAATCATCTATAAATGGGCCATTTTCCATGGCTATGTTAAATAACCAGAGGGTATATATGCTATAATGTACTTTTACATATGAATACATGTATCTTATGTTTTTTCTTGTGACTGGGACCACTCCGTGACGTGCCCGAGGCCAGGGCGACAGGTCCGACAGGCATCAAGGGAGTCGTTGCTCCTGCCAAGGCTGAGGTCGGAGCACCCAGGGGGAGTTCCTCTCCCAAAGTCTAGGGGTAAACGTTATTCATAAACACCCCATTCAGAACGAACATTGATGACTTGAGAGGATTTACATGGATTTAACAGATTACTGATTAATGTCTAGATCTGTTCGGAAAATAGCAGCAACATCATGTCGGGATGGGGCAAGATGCGCCTATCCTTTGATAAAGATAGGATTGGGACTATTGAATTCTGTTCACGGCCTATTTTGCGGCTCAGTTTTGACACACAGAACTTTCACTGTAGGCGCAAGCCACCCGCAACAGTAGACAAGGGATAATTAATCTATATACATTATATACAAGATTCCCTTGGAATGCGAGTTTCACCATCTCCCAGACAGGGGATAGTGAGGGGACACTCCATCCCGCTCCAAGCCTTAGCAGGTTGGGTTGGCCGTATGACGTTCCACCAAGGACGGTGGGAAAGCAACCACGTCAGAGGCTCCGACGAAGGCTGGCACTTGGAATCAGTGGAGCCAAACCCACCGAGTTTTGAGTAGTTCCCGCAATTTTCTGCAACTTTCCTTAGTTGATGGTTAAGCAATATGGTTGATGATTTATAGTTTCATCATCATCATCATATATATATAATTATATATATATACAATAAACCCATATATATATGATATATATGGATCATCCCCATTTTTGATGGTCATTTCTTTGTGCAAAACCATGCAACACCATGCAACACGAGTGGACGCCAGGTGTTGGGTATGGAACTGCCCAGCATCGGTTTGCCCAGCCTCAGCATGCCGAGCATTCTCAACCCAATGACCTGGTTTCGCTGAAGGTGGGAATGGAAGATCCCTGGAAGATCCCTTAGAAATGGAGATCTTAATGGGAAAATCAATGGGAAAATCAATCGGAAAACATGGGAAAATATTTTGGATCTCCCTTAACACAAGAATATGGGATCTTAATGCGATCCTTTAGAAAATATGGGCAAATCATCTATAAATCCCGGATTTTTGTGTTTGATTGCCGGAGGGTAGTCGCTTTCACAGCAGGTGGAGGCGAAGTGATCGAAGGTGAGCGAAGTTGACACATTCGCAATGCCTCAAAAAGCCCGGTGCGTGCGGTGCATGGCGATATGCAAAGATCATAGTCATCCAGGGGAAAATGGGTGAAGGAGATTCCAGCATCCCAAGAAACAGAACCTATCAATCCATCATCAATGGTTATCTATACAAAATCATCCTAACAAAACAGATCCCCATGAAGCTCTTCTGAAAGTCGGGCTTTCTGAGGACTCCTTCGTGAGTTTCTCCAAGCGCTTGGGAAACAACCAGGATGTTAGGAGGCCGATTGCTCACATTGCGGGAAGCTGAGATGGCCGGTCTGGTGGAGTCACTGTAGTCACTTAGTCGAGTGAAGGTGACCATGGTGACCATGGTGACCCCCATGATTTCTTGGAAATTTCCATGGATTTTCCTTGGAGACGACAAACATCTGGATGTGGCTCTTCATTCTTGGGGTACCATGAACGATTGAATTCAGGTAGGAGACTTGCCGCCGCCAGCTGATGGTCCAAACCTACTGTCTTTGCGCGAGGCGGTTAGATGCTTTGACCCATGAAGATCCAGTGTTTCATTGATCCCTTCCACCAAATTTTGAATCCCTGCGCTTGAAACATCTTTAGACCTGGTGGAACATGTATTGGATCATATTGGATCATATTGGATCTATTCATGTTGCTCCCCTTGGGGTTTCGGAGGGGATCGCCTCTTGGCAGGTTCGGTCGCTGTTCAATGCAGCAGGTGGTGCTCTACAGCACCTGCTGAATCAACAGGATTTCGGGTCATTTGATTGTTTACAAAGTATGCTAGGCTGATGATAATGATGATGATGATGATGATGATGATGATGAAGATGATGATCAATACACACATTTACACACTGTATACATACAGAATATCATATATATATATACATATGCATTCATTATATGATCTGCATATACACATACATGTTTAAACGAGAGAGAGAGAGAGAGATGCACATATGTGCATATATATATATATATATCCGGAGAACGTCTTTGGTCGCCCCAATGCAGTTGAACACGAACATTATTAGGGGGCTTGTGAAACGTGCACAACTTCTGTGACACGTGCGCAACTTCTGTGAAACATGCACAACTGCTGGGAAACGTGCACAACATCTCTGGCACGTGCACAACATCTCTGAAACGTGCACAACATCTCTGAAACATGCACATATAGAATACTTGAAAACACTGGGTGGGGGCGGTGAAACACATTATGCCCATATATGTATATACATATGTATATAGGCATGGTATGTATACATGTAATGCATTTTATTTGATAATATATATATATTGTTCAGCAGCCTGTGGGACAGGCCGTCATGCATGAGACTGAAAATGGAGGTATTGACGCTGCCCAATGTGGCAGTGTGAAGTAGACCTACACGCGCCCCTCCCACAATTTTCCATTCTCATTTGATGCCAATGTAAGGCCTATGCTGATGAGAAACCTTGTTTGTTTTTTCAACTATCTATCTTTTGCATTTCCTCGTGTTGTGGAGTATTTTTGATCTTTTTGGCTAGATATCCATGTTTTTTCCCCACCTGCCAGGTGAGGGTTGTTAGATTTTATGTCAGTTGCCTGGTCCTCCTCCTCCTCCTCCTCCTCCTCTCCTCTCCTCCTCCTCTCGTTGTCCTCCTCCTCTCGTTGTCCTCCTCGTCCTCCTGCTCAACTGCGACTCGCGATCCACAGTGTTCTCTGTCGGACCTCAACCACGACCATCCACGCCCAGTGTTCCCTGCCGGACCTCAACCACGACCATCCACGCCCAGTGTTCCCTGCCGGACCTCAACCACGACCATCCACGCCCAGTGTTCCCTGCCGGACCTCAACCACGACCATCCACGCCCAGTGTTCCCTGCCGGACCTGAACCGCGAGTATCCACGCCAAGTGTTCCCTGCCGGACCTCATGTAGGAAGATAAAATGTCAGATAGAGTGCCAGAAGATTTGCCAGGTAGAATGCCAGAAAATATGCCAGAAGATATGCCAGATAGATATGCCAGAAGATATGCCAGATAGATATGCCAGAAGATATTCCAGAAGATATGCCAGAAGATAGAATGCCAGATAGAATGCCAGAAGATATGTCAGAATATATGCCAGAAGATATGCCAGATAGAATGCCAGATAGAATGCCAGAAGAAATGTCAGATAGAATGCCAGAAGATATGCCAGATAGAATGCCAGAAGATTTGCCAGATAGAATGCCAGAAGATATGCCAGAAGATATGCCAGATAGAATGCCAAATAGAATGTCAGAAGGTATGTCAGATAGAATGCCAGAAGATATGCCAGATAGAATGCCAAATAGAATGTCAGAAGATATGTCAGATAGAATGCCAGAAGATGTGCCAGTAAGAACATGTATAAATGTCATGGTGGGAATCACACGAAGTAAAGTATTTTTTTTTTGTCTTTTTCATGTTTGTCATTCGGAGCAGAGTGTTTAGGTTTTCAAATCCATTCCATGCCCTGGCATCGGTGAATCACTTCGACTGGCAGTACATTTTCGCATTGCAGGAGGAAGGTCTTGCAAGCCCGGAGAATATGGAGATGGATGCCGCGCTTCTCCCCAATTTTATGGAGTCAGAAACTTATCGGTTCCTGTGTTTGATTCTTTTTTTTTGGATCCCCCCAAAGAAACAAATTGGAGTACGTAATTGGAGGACCGAAACTATGCTGGGCCGGCCAAATGGGGCCCACGCGACTTTTGGAGAAGCATAATGGCGTCATGCCGCTACAACCAATGGATTCTGGCAGAATGTGGCGTAGGAACTGAACATGGGTCCCTGGTCCAAACTTTTATCAGTCCGTCCATTTGTACATTTGAATATTATATATATGACAATTATACATATATGACAATTATGTATATGTATATGTATACGTATATGTATATGTATATGTGTATGTGTATGTGTATGTGTATTTGTATGTATGTAATGTAATGCAATGCAATGCAATGCAATGCAATGCAATGTAATGTAATGTAATGTAATGTAATGTATGTTATGTAATGTTATGTAATGTTATGTTATGTTTTGTCTTGTAATGTAATGTAATGTGATGTGATGTAATGTAATGTTTTGGTATGTATGCAAGCGTGCGTGCGTGCGCGCATGCATGTATATATGTATGTATGCATGTATATATGTATGTATGGTAATGTCATGTAATGTTATGCTATGTAATGTTATGTAATGTTATGTTATGTAATGTAATGTAATGTTTTGTAATGTTATGTAAGACTATGCAATGTTATGTAATGTTATGTAATTTTATTTAGTGTTATGTATGTATGTATGTATGCATGTATTTATGTATGTACGTATGTATGTAAGTAAGTAAGTAAGCAAGCAAGTAAGTAAGTAATATATGTATGTTATGTTATGTTATGTTATGGTATGGTATGGTATGTAATGTAATGTTATGTTATGTAATGTAATGTTATGTTATGTTATGTATGTTATGTTATGTATGTATGTAATGTAATGTAATTTAATGTAATGTAATGTAATGTAATGTAATGTATGTATGTATGTATGTCTGTGAATGTATGTGTGTATGTGTGTATGTGTGTATGTGTGTATGTGTGTATGTGTGTATGTGTGTATGTGTGTGTATGTGTGTATGTGTGTATGTGTGTGTATGTGTGCGTATGTGTGTGTATGTGTGTGTATGTGTGTATGTGTGTGTATGTGTGTGTATGTGTGTGTATGTGTGTGTGTGTGTATGTGTGTGTATGTGTGTGTATGTGTGTGTATGTGTGTGTATGTGTGTGTATGTGTGTGTGTATGTGTGTGTATGTGTGTATGTGTGTGTATGTGTATATATATATATACACGACATATTTCTATGTATATACATGTACATACGTGTATATAATATGTATAATCGGCATTGAATCCATGCATCATATCCCCGAGGCAATGGGCGATGGATCCTTCAACTCTACAGTCCTTCGGAGGACATTGGGAGCACCTCGGCCTTCGTTGATAGACCCTGAAAGACTTGCAGGTTGCGGAAGAATTGGGTGCCGTCAAATTACATGGTAGACCATTGATATACTCAAATCTTAAGTATGGACTTAAGCCTCAGAATCAAGAAACACTGGTTGGTTGACGGGAAACGTTCCCTTTTTGTCCCTACTTTGCCCAGTTTGGCGAGCATCACTAGTGGGCTCAACCAGCAATCAACCAATCTTTCCGCAGAGTTATGGGTCAAAATTCGAGACTTGGGGTCTCGCAGGTTGTGATTTTTGACATCTAATTGATATCCAATGGCTGGGAATTCCTATAATTTACAGATGTTTTTCCCATTGATTTTCCCATTGATTTTCCCATTGATTTTCCCATTGATTTTCCCATTAAGACCTCCATCATGGGATCTCCCAGCCTGTCATGAGGACTGGTGAGGTCATTCCTGACCACCTCTTGCAGGCGATGAAAGCCCAGGTGAGGGGATGGCCAACACAACAGGGTTGTGGTTGATTTGTAACGGATTTGTAACGTGTATCATGTGATAATCATATGATTATCATATGATAATCATATTGTATCATTCAGATTTGTTGTAGATTTGGCATACACAAAATCATTTTGGCACTATAACATCAACATTTGCGGTGGTTATATGCACATGTTTCTTGTTTCCATGGATGCGTTGTTGCCAGGCCAAGCATGGAGCATTGGATCTCTTCCAGAAAGTTTCCTGGGTGCCAAACTGAGCGATGGGAGATCCAGCGGTTCTTTTCGGGTGTGAAGAGACTTGCGATTTCGGTAAATGGGCAATGCATTTTTTTTACCAAGAAGTTTCCTTTAGATTTGTTTTATAGCATTTTACAAATTTTACACCGAAACAACATCCAAAAAAAACCCTGGAGATTGCCATGTTGTCCACCTGCGATAATTTTGGGAAGATCCGGGAGAGAAATGCTCTGAGGCTCAACTTGATTTGGAACTTCACTCACAGGACCAGAGTGCGGTTTGTCCAATTTTTCGGGAAACTTTTTGGGGTAAAAATCCAGCCATGATTTTTGGGGTTATTTTCAGAGAAGGCTACTATAATTTGGTTCTGATAAGCTGAACATATTTGGAATCCCATCAAAAAATCTTCAATCCATCAGTTATCAGTTAATGATTGGGATCTCAATTGGATCTCATATTTTTGAGTTTCTCCATTGGATTGTTTAGATTAGATATTGGTTAGATAATTTCAATTCTTGGATTAGTTTGACTAGATATTGGTGGATTGATTAGATAAGATGAGAATCCCAACATGAGAATCCCAACATCATTGGAATCCCAATGGGATCCATTTTACAATCGGTGGATGGTCCCAGGATCTCAGTGAGGATGGGATCGATGGGATCTTGGAAGTGGCTCGCGCCCAACTGGCCAGTGAGGACCGGATTTGCCCGGATTGCGATCTCGCTTTTTGGGATGTTGGATCCCATGATTTTAGATGATTTGAGGAGAATTTTTGTTTCGAAACATGCCTTTGGTGCCAGGAGATTGCCTCAGTGCTGCCAGATTTCAACGATGCTGTGGAAGAAGGCACACTGCAGAGAGTTTTGGTGTGTGGCCATCAGCTTGCAGAGAATCCATGGAAACACACAGCTTCAAAGTTCAATAAGTTCTGCTATGTTCTGCTGAAGCCTGCACCATCCAGGCCTGTGCAATTTCCATGGGCCTTTCTCCACTGGCTTTGCTGCTGGTGAGTATGTGAGGATATGGAAGGAGGCCACAGGTTTGCTGCAGAAATCTCCAACGATTAGGATATTCTTGGCTCTTGGGGAGGGTTGATAGTTAGCCCCAATCAGATCCAATCAGCATGTCTTTCTGAGTAGTCTGCAGACCAGTGGTCTTTCCGCGACAGGTTTTGGTGGCTGATCTGTTTGAGGCCTTCCAGAACCAGGAACATATGGAATATGACACTGTCACGGGAGTCGCTGGAATCAAGTGAAAGACATGGAAGACGTGTGGTGTTCACATCTCCTGTGATTTCTCCTTACATTTTCAACAGCTGAGTTTAGTGATTTTTTCTGTGGATTTTCAGGGCAGATCTGTGCCATTTTCACACCGGCCTGGACCTAGTGGATGCAGGATGGCGATGTCTCCACGGGGAAGCGGATGCGGGACACCGAACGTGGGTTGACATGTGGGAATGGCCGAAGGGCTGAAGGGACTCATTTTGCTCTATTTTGCTCCTCGGGTCTGTGGACAAATCCAGCCAAAATTGATGGATGATTTTCATTGATTTTCCGTCGGAATCCGCCATCTCACTGTTGTTTGTCCCACTGTTTTTACAGGAGCTTTTCTTAGCACCTGGCGCTGATGTGTCGCCAACGGCTTTGGTTCGTGAGCTTCGTGGTCGTGGTCCCAAGGTGTCAAGTGTCGGGTGGAAGTTCAAGGCATCCTGAAATCCGCCATGACAAGTCAGGGTCGATTTTGGAATTCTTGATAGATACCACAGATACCACTGGTTACCACAGTCATCCATGTCATCCCAATTTGGAGGGTGAGGGTTTTGCGCATCCAATCAGTGCTGCCGCTGTAGCCTCTTTGTGCACAGGTGGGGCCCTTTCTGAAGCAGCTTGGGCTGAGCCGGTTAAAAGTCTTGCGCCTTGCCTCAGTGACCCACATGAAGATGTCCTGTCCGCAGATGTCGGCAGATGTCAACAGCCTTGGATGAACCCTTGGCATCTCAGCCGTTTGGCTCAAGTCCAACAGTCCCACACCACATGGCAGCCTATTCAAGCAGCCCGACCAGCACCAGCCCGACCAGCACCAGCCCGACCAGCCCGCAGAGCGAGGCTTGGCAAAGAACGCTGTGACTTGGTGAAGTGTTGCAGCCAGGCAATTTTGGCTGTCAGGCTGTCAGGTCTCAGTATTACATCACATCCAAACATCAATAGATAATAGAATATATATATACACACTATACATATGATCTATGCATTCAACTATATGCACTCTTATCAACAATATATATATATATATATAATATCTTATCAGCTCCTTTCTCCAACTGCCCTGAACCGTCATTGCATTCTGGTTGCAGGCTCGAGCTCGAGGCCGGCTTCTCCAGCTTGCCAAAGTTGCTGAGGAGAAGAGGTCGCAGCAGACCTTTGCGGTGCTATGTGTGGATGAAGGAACTTGGCCACAGGATGTGATGAAAGTGGACGCAGGTTGTGCCTTAAAATTGATGTCCAGGTGTAAAGGAGTCACTCGAGCGTGCTTGATGGCTGACTTGGATGCAGAGGCCTTGCGATCCATCCGCGAATGTTTTGAGAGGCTGCTGGCCGTTTCAGAGTCGATCATTGGGGTCACCGCAGATTTGGGCAATCTGTGGCTGAAGCATCACTCAGCCATCCGGGAAGTGATCTCAGAGCGGCCCGTCTACTTGACGCCCATCGTCCAGTTGCCCATGATCTCGGCTTCATTCAAAAGTCGGGAGCAGACCCTGTTGGTGACATGGGGTTCCCAAAAGGAGGTGGAGATGTTGAAACCCACCTTTTGCTCGGGCTGCAACATTGTGATGGATCTGGATCGTCTTGAAATCCTGGGTGTGGATGTTTCCCAGGATGCCCGCTGGGCACGATATTTGAACTTCGACACAAACACAGATGAAGACATGGCTCTGGGTTCAGGGTTGCTTCAGATGGTCAAAGACCGCATCTCGGAAGTCAACGTGCAGGGCAAGAAGGACATGTTGATCAAGAGCCTTATTGTGACGACCCGGTTGAGCATGTTCAGCAACCTCCTGCGTGAAGGGACAGGTCTCCCTGTGTTCAATGAGCTCACGATGTTGAACTTGTTTTCATCTGCGTCATCTTTGAGCCACTTCAACGATGCCAAAGTTCTGTGTCGCTTGAGTGACAAACTTGCGCGATCTCCAGCAAAGAGCCCCGGGGTGTCACCAGGAGGCTGCAAGTTGGGACTCTTGCAACTGGAATACGAATATCCCCCAGCATTTGGAGATGTGGATCACCCAGGCACCTTTGGCTTCAAAACTTGCCCGCGCATTGTGAAGGGCTTGACTTTCGAGAAGGCTCAAGAAGGATCCTTTGACCAAAACATTCTGGAAGAGATGAGTTGTGAGATCAAGAAGTTGGAAGAGGAGGGTGTGGTTGGCATTACCGGTAACTGTGGCTTCATGATGTATTATCAATGTTTTGCTCGTCACATCGCCAAAGTTCCAGTTTTCATGAGTGCCTTGATCCAGGCAGCAACTATGGCAGCAGCCATGGAACCAGCAGAGAGGGTGTTGATCCTCACGGCGAATGCAGCCACGTTACAACCGGGAAAGGACAAGCTGCTGTTAGAAAGCGGCATTCAGGTGACCAACTCCGAGAAATTTCTCATTCGAGGCTGTGAGCAGCTAGCAGGCTTTGATGCTGTTGCCAATGCAGAGAGGGTCGATACGATCCGAGTGCAAAATGCCATCAGCAACTATGTCTTGGAAATTCTGAAGGAAGAGAATTCACGTCAGGACTATGGTGCGATCAAGATGGTGTTGTTGGAGTGTACAGAGCTTCCACACTATGCAGATGAACTGAGAAAGATCACATCTTTACCAGTCTTTGATGCCGTGACGTGTGTGAACTACTTCTTTCATGCCACAGCAACTCAGAATTGGAACAACAAAACCTTTTCCCCGCACAATCCGTCCTTTTGGGCGTCCAACTTTGATGCAGAGGGCCATCCCAAAGACAGCAAACGCTGTGCAGCAAACTGCGACAGCTGATCCAATGTCTGTGCGGTTTTGAAGGCACGACATGGCACGACAGTCACACCAAGCATCCAATGAAGTACAATGAAGTACATCTATCACCATCTATTTTTCTGTTCAATTCTTTTCAGAGGACAACGGTTTTGCCAAGAATCTATATATACATATAGTTATATATATAATTATGTATATATATACATATTATAGATATCATGATATTAGAGATCATTTGCCAGATTGTTGGTGGACGTGTTCAAGCGTGAAGACAGCTGCCAAAGCAACCTTTAGACTCCATGATCCTTGCTGCACATTGTTCAGGGATGCTCAGGGTAATTTTTGATGTTACTGACAAGCATGGTGTGTTGTGTGTCATAGCAGAAGTCCAAGAAGCAAATAAATCCAACCCTGAGTACTAAGGGACCTTCGAACATCTTCAAATGCCCATTCATTTGGAGCAAATTTGTCCAGCAGTTGAAGACATGCTGGGGTTAACTGCACTGACCCTGACAGAATGTCAGCAGTGCGGCGGGGCCACGAGCGCCTAGCGGCCAAAAAGTGCCATTGATTTATGTTCAAAAAGTATCAAAAAGTGGTTTATCATGTCAATTTGGATCTTTCCTCAGCTTCAGTTTGCCTCAGATTGTGCCTTCGCGGATGTCATGATGATTTTTGCTCCAACTTTCATGCAATTGGTTATCGTTGTCCTTGAGCGCGGAGATGTGGCAAGGCAAGTGAAGCACATGGCTCGGATTTGCTCGGGCTGTTTGGGTTCAAACAATCTGTTGAAACCATCACCGTCAGCACTGGTGAGCGTTGGTGCCTGAGTCCTCTCGCTTAGGACGCAGAAGTGCAGCTTACAATACGCTGTCCTTCACGTGATCCACTGACAAAAAGCTGAAACTGTGAATGATGAATCTACAGTCATATTAGTATATATTAGTCATGTGCTTTGCATGCAAGATATGTCGTTCTGAATCTCAGGTAGCGCCCTCGCTGCTCTGCAGCGTGGAAACTTGTTGGATTCTGGAGGACATTCGGCTGGCTTCTAGAAGATCGGGCATCGTGCACGTTTCAACGCGGTAGAGCTATCTAAGCCTCTTACCAGCTTCTTACCTTGATAGAGTGGTGCAAGAAGACCGTGATTTGAACGACTTGCAAATTCAGATAGAGACGGATCCTTTCAAGCTCTGAACTCAACACTGATGAAGGACCTTTAGTAAAGAAAGTCTCACGATCCATGCTGCTTCATTGTTTGAAATCAGCCTGACTTTAAAGGTCTTGAATACGGAAGTATTTGAAGTTTGGGAATCAGCCATGTTCTGCAGGATCAGCATGAGCAGCGTGGGCAACTTCGACTTTCGCGTGACCTGACAGCACCACAATCCATCGGGCTTTGGGCAGATCTCTCCGGGAGGCATATATAGCAAAGTTTGCGTCCACTATTTCTGTCATAATATATCATATCAGAGTATATTAGATGGATGATCTATAATATCATCAACATTCATTGACGAACATATAGCAATTAACTAATGTATAACGATATGTATATACTTATACAGTATACATGTATATATATATATATTATAATATCACAGACACATTTTTTGTTGCTGTGATTCTTCAGTTTTCTTTCCTTGTTGGCATATCCAAGGCCCGTCGCCGTGGGCACAAAGGTCAGTCACGACCTATGGGAGGGACACTTGGCTGTTGGGGGATCTTACCAACAGTTGCCGTAGGTAATGCATACATATACATATACATACATATATATACACACATATATATATACATATATATATATGGGGGTTTCTTAAGATGGGGGATCCCCAAGTCACCATGGGTTTCAATACTAAAATTGTCATCCATGACTTGGATGATTTGCGGGTACCCCCATTTTGGGATACCTCCTACTAATGTATATGTATATGTATATGTATCTGTATATGTATATGTATATGTATATGTATATGTATATGTGTGATTGATTATATATATATACATGTATATGTATAATTAATATATATATGCATATGTGTATATATATATATGCATATGTGATCATATGTGTATATATATATGCGTATGTATGTTGTAATGAGGAAAATGGTGATAAACCGACGGGATTTTATGGGGTACCCAATATTGAGACAGCCTTTTATCACGCGCAATGCTTGATTCCAAGTTGTAGATCAAGGGTTCAGAGCTTTCTTTACAGATCCTATGGGCAAAATCTCGGATCGTGGGATGGTTTGTGACAAGGTATGACTATGAGCCATCGTCATTCCCAACCTCTCCTGCAGCACCTTGGTGACAGGGGGAGGAAGTTTTGAAGATTTTTGAAGGGGTGTATGCCTAAATATGAAGTGGCTGAGCCGTGGACAGGCATATGATCAGTTTTCCTGGCCGCCTCCCGGACTTTCGCCATACTCGTCGTCTTATGACTATGATGCTCGGTTGAATTCAAGCAGGTTTCATCAGATTTGTCAATCTGTCTCAGGGAGTAGCCAAATGTGCAGAATCAGACCTGTTGACAAACAAATTTGCTCTCAAAGGACCATGACCGTTACGAGCGTGAACGCTACGAACATGATCGTTACGAGCGTGAACGCTACGAACATGAACGTTATGAGCGTGAACGCTATGAACGTGAACGCTATGAGCAAGAGCGCTACGAGCGTGACCGCTATGAGCATGATCGCTACTATGACTATGATCGCTATGAGCAGGACCGCTACGAGCACAGTCGAAGTGGGAATGGGCGATATGGACATGAGCGATACGGACATGAACGATGGGACGACCGATATGGACGTGAGCGCTACAACCAGAAGTTACCAGACTACATTGATCCAAGGACTGCTTGCAGGTCGCACAGTGTACATGTACATTATACTTTCTCCCTATTGGGTTCAGAAGACCGGAAGCTTCAACTCTGAAAAGCTTTGAATCGACTGTGCTATCACGTGCTCCCCCAACGCTGCCCCAATGCATCCATTGCCGCAGGATACCCTCAACTCATCCTGACCCGGAGTATTTGGCCTACCTTGACTCGCTGTACACTCCATTGGAAGGCCACGGTGCCACAAATTGAAACGCTGAAGCAGGGATTCTGTGCTGTGGAGATCAAGGTCTGACGACTAAAGGGTTGAGTGTTACATCTAGTTACATCTACTTACTCTACTTCATCACTGAAGCAAGACTGAACTTCAAGACGTTGTCCCAAAGTCTGGAAATTTCATGAAATTTCGCATTTTGTGTCGAGTGACATGATTGCCTCACAGATACATCTGCAGCTCAGTGATAACCATGGCTTTTGTTGATGCAGGCATGCCACAAGCGCCCATTATGCCAGACTTCGATGACTGGCGAGCTGATGATTGGAGGTGGTATTTTGTGAGGATTGTGGCGAGAAGACGTGAACGGGTAGTTATTCGGTTATCCGACAGGAAAGTGAAAGAGAACCTTTTTTTGGAAAATATCAAATCAAGAAAATACACATTGACATGTCATCAGCTCACTACTGCAGCTGCACTAGTTGAATCCTTTGCATAATTCATCTACAACAGATCTTGCGCTCCAGAAATTCAGCCTGGTAGTCGACAATCCACCATTGCTATAGATGTTTGTTTCATTGAAACTGGGCATGTCCGATTGCCACGTCTGTTGGATTGCATCGGCGTAATCCTAACCCCCTATAGAATATTAAACAGCACCTAAATGGCCCAAATATTTATATATCCCCTGGTCAACCATGGTATTAGCCAGGTGGTGTTTAGTATTTGGGGGATGACACTAGCGTTGCTACTTACCATGAAATTTGCCGGCCCTGTCAGTGCCAACCCTCACATCTTCGAGAAGCTTGATGATGCCAACGACGAGTGGAACCGTGCTGATGTTGTTGCAAAGGAGACTTGGAGACCTTTCTGGCAGACTTCAAGATGTCCACAATTTTGGGGTGGTAAGCCATGGCTTTCTCGCTTTGTCCATTGAGCTTCATTTCTCATCCGTTTTCAAAGACCAAGACCATTTGCCAGTGCGCAGGAAGACCACTCTCGTGCCAAATATTTTGGAGATGCACCAGGCTGCAGTGGTCATACCGCACTGACATTTAGAATCTGTGATCGTTTCCGTATTTCGTTTTCCGCTATTCGTTGAACATAGTGAAGACAACCTGGCCAAGTCAGAAACATCACGCTCTGTGTGTAGGGGTTACAAACTTGAGTTCCAATCCTCACCAAAGCAAGAGTTGCGATCATCACTATGATGGAAGCGACACTGGTCGTTGGGGCTGATTCAATGCGTTTGCACTTTCTCCCATTGACAATTGCTAGACGTGCGGTAGCCAACAGCCTGGTTCACACAGAGCTGGGAAAGGCTATTCCTGACTTTGTGGGACTACTGTTGCTTCTGGGATTAAACTAGACACCAGCCTTGGCAACCTCAATACTAGTAGCCCAAGCACATCCAATATTCCCACATCATCCCACATCATCCCACATCAGTATTTGAATTTGGGATGATCCACTCCCAACGCAGGAAGCTCCTGCAGCACCAGCGACACGGATGGCCAGGTGATGGAGATGCCAACAGGGAGATGGGGAAATAAATAGGGACATACATAGGGAAATAAAAAGGGAAATAAATAGGGAACACAATAAGGAAATAAATAGGGGACATAAATAGGGGAAATAAATAGGGAAATAAATACGGAACTAAATGGGAAATAAATAGGGGCATAAATAGGGAAATAAAAAGGGAAATAAATAGGGAACACAATAAGGAAATAAATAGGGGACATAAATAGGGGAAATAAATAGGGAAATAAATAGGGAACACAATAAGGAAATAAATAGGGGACATAAATAGGGGAAATAAATAGGGAAATAAATAGGGAACACAATAAGGAAATAAATAGGGGACATAAATAGGGGAAATAAATAGGGAAATAAATAGGGAACTAAATGGGGAAATAAATAGGGGCATAAATAGGGAAATAAAAAGGGAAATAAATAGGGAACACAATAAGGAAATAAATAGGGGACATAAATAGGGGAAATAAATAGGGAAATAAATAGGGAACACAATAAGGAAATAAATAGGGGACATAAATAGGGGAAATAAATAGGGAAATAAATAGGGAACTAAATGGGGAAATAAATAGGGGCATAAATAGGGACATAAAAAGGGAAATAAATAGGGAAAGAAAAAGGGAAATACATAGGGAAATAAATAGGGAAATAAATAGGGAAATAAATAGGGGAAATAAATAGGGAAATAAATAGGGAAATAAATAGGGACATAAATAGGGAAATAAATAGGGAAATAAATAGGGAAATAAATAGGGAAATAAATAGGGGAAATAAATAGGGAAATAAATAGGGAAATAAATAGGGACATAAATAGGGAAATAAATAGGGACATAAATAGGGAAATAAATAGGGAAATGAATAGGGCAATAAATAGGGACATAAATAGGGAAATAAATAGGGGAAATAAATAGGGAAATAAAAAGGGAAATAAATAGGGAAATAAATAGGGGAAATAAATAGGGCAATAAATAGGGAAATAAATAGGGAAATAAATAGGGGAAAAAAAGGGAAAATAAATAGGGACATAAATAGGGAAATAAATAGGGAAATAAATAGGAAAACAATAGGGAACTAAATAGGGAAATAAATAGGGAAATAAATAGGGAACTAAATAGGGAAATAAATAGGGAAATAAATAGTGAAATAAATAGGGAAATAAATAGGGAAATAAATAGGGAAATAAATAGGGACATAAATAGGGAAATAAATAGGGAAATAAATAGGGAAATAAATAGGGAAATACATAGGGCAATAAATAAGGCAATAAATAGGGAATAAATAGGGAATAAATAGGGAAATAAATAGGGCAATAAATAGGGAAATAAATAGGGAAATAAATAGGGGAAGAAAAGGGAAAATAAATAGGGACATAAATAGGGAAATACATAGGGAAATAAATAGGAAAACAATAGGGAACTAAATAGGGAAATAAATAGGGAAATAAATAGGGAACTAAATAGGGAAATAAATAGGGCAATAAATAGTGAAATAAATAGGGAAATAAATAGGGAAATAAATAGGGAAATAAATAGGGACATAAATAGGGAAATAAATAGGGACATAAATAGGGAAATAAATAGGGAAATACATAGGGCAATAAATAAGGCAATAAATAGGGACATAAATAGGGAAATAAATAGGGAAATAAATAAGGAAATAAATAGGGAAATAAATAGGGAAATAAATAGGGGAAATAAATAGGGAAATAAATAGGGAAATAAATAGGGAAATACATAGGGAAATAAATAGGGAAATAGATAAGGAAATAAAAAGGGAAATACATAGGGAAATAAATAGAGAAATAAATTGGGAAATAAATAGGGACATAAATAGGGGCATAAATAGGGAAATAAATAGGGAAATAAATAGGGAAATAAATAGGGAAATAAGTAGAGAAATAATTAGGGGCATAAATAGGGAAATAAATAGGGAAATAAATAGGGACATAAATAGGGAAATAAATAGGGAAATACATAGGGACATAAATAGGGGAATAAAAAGGGAAATAAATAGGGAAATAAATAGGGAAATAAATAGGGAAAATAAATAGGGAAAAAAAAGGGACATAAATAGGGAAATAAATAGGGAAATAAATAGAGAAATAAATAGGGAAAGAAATAGGGACATAAATAGGGAAATAAATAGGGAAATAAATAGGGGAAGAAAAAGAGAAATAAATAGGGAAATAAATAGGGCAATAAATAGGGACATAAATAGGGAAATAAATAGGGAAATAAATAAGGAAATAAATAGGGAAAGAAATAGGGAAATAAATAGGGGAAATAAATAGGGAAATAAAAAGGGAAATAAATAGGGAAAGAACAAGGGAAATACATAGGGAAATACATAGGGAAATAAATAGGGAAATAAATAGGGAAATAAATAGGGGAAATAAATAGGGAAATAAATAGGGAAATAAATAGGGACATAAATAGGGAAATAAATAGGGAAATAAATAGGGCAATAAATAGGGAAATAAATAAGGAAATAAATAGGGAAAGAAATAGGGAAATAAATAGGGGAAATAAATAGGGAAATAAATAGAGAAATAAATAGGGAAAGAACAAGGGAAATACATAGGGAAATAAATAGGGAAATAAATAGGGGAAGAAAAAGAGAAATAAATAGGGGAAATAAATAGGGCAATAAATAGGGACATAAATAGGGAAATAAATAGGGAAATAAATAAGGAAATAAATAGGGAAAGAAATAGGGAAATAAATAGGGGAAATAAATAGGGAAATAAAAAGGGAAAGAAAAAGGGAAATACATAGGGAAATAAATAGGGAAATAAATAGGGAAATAAATAGGGAAATAAATAGGGGAAATAAATAGGGAAATAAATAGGGAAATAAATAGGGGAAATAAATAGGGACATAAATAGGGGAAATAAATAGGGAAATAAATAGGGAAATAAATAGGGAAATAAATAAGGAAATAAATAGGGAAAGAAATAGGGAAATAAATAGGGGAAATAAATAGGGAAATAAAAAGGGAAATAAATAGGGAAAGAACAAGGGAAATACATAGGGAAAGAAAAAAGGGAAATAAATAGGGAAATAAATAGGGCAATAAATAGGGAAATAAATAGGGAAATAAATAGGGAAATAAATAGGGACATAAATAGGGGAAATAAATAGGGAAATAAATAGGGAAATAAATAGGGAAATAAATAGGGGAAGAAAAGGGAAAATAAATAGGGAAAGAAAAAGGGAAATACATAGGGAAATAAATAGGAAAACAATAGGGAACTAAATAGGGAAATAAATAGGAAAACAATAGGGAACTAAATAGGGAAATAAATAGGGAAATAAATAGGGAAATAAATAGTGAAATAAATAGGGCAATAAATAGGGAAATAAAGAGGGAAATAAATAGGGAAATAAATAGGGAAATAAATAGGGGAAAAACATGGAAATATGGGGGTTTCAGGGCATATATGTTTGTATGTTGCTTGTTATGATTTTGCGTTGGGGTTCAATGTTTCATCCTTGGTTTTGATGATTTTTCAAGTGGGGTTTTGGGGATTATTTCATGCTAACTTTCTCTTCATTATTTGGTTTAAGATGAGAGGGATAATTGTTGAGGTTGATAGGTTTTCACCAACGTCCCTAAAACCAGTTGCCGGCCGTTTTCTGGTCTTCAACCTCATCTTCATTTGTTTTGTCCGGGTGCCCAGAAGGGACTTTGTGGACTTTCACTAGCGAACCACTGTCATGTGGCTGTCCAATTGTGCAAATTGAAACGTGAACCATGCTTTTACATGGAGGTCCGACAGCAATTTCTGTTCCGAAAGTGCCCCCAACTATGGAGATTGTGCGCGACAGGGTGATGGCAAGACTGCGCCGAAGCCGGACAAACTCTGGCTTGGCGACCGTGGCGTTAGCCAGCGCTTGTGCTTACTTAAGCTTCAGCTTGGCTACACCGGCCCGAGCCCCGACAAAATGGTCCACGGTTTCCAACTTGCAACACATTTGGACCAAAGACGACTTTGAGCGTCAGGTCCTGGCCAGATTGGACAACCTTGAGGGGTTCGAGCGCATCCAGGAATATACCATTCCAAAAGCGAGCATGGAACAGATGAACCAGGACCGCATCAATTTCATGCAATCTTGGCTGAGGGAGCGGTTCGTCTGGAAAGATGAAAAAGGGGTTCCCCAAGGAGAGGCAAGTTACGAGTGCGACCTATACCTCCGCACAAATGAAACAATTCCACTGGACACTTTTTTCTGCGACAGTTTCACACACGTGAGATGCCTCACTCACGGCGAGTGGCACAACATCTCTTTCGGTGTCTTGCTGTCAGAAGTGGCCCCAAACTCCGAAGAGCCTACGTGGCAAACTATGGCAAATTGAGAGGGCTTTGAAGTTTGGTCCCGAAGACATCTCTCAACCACAGTGCTGCATTGTATGCTTGAATGGAGAAGAAGGACAGTTTGAAGCCGCTGCCGAAGCTGCAAGAGAGGAATTGAGCATCCTTGCACAGGATGCAGCATTAAACAATTTCCCTGTTTTTGCAATCTTCACTGAATATAGAAACACCTACGCGGAGCTGCGACAGGTGAACCAAAAAGTGGACGACGTGAACCAAAAAGTGGACGACGTGAACCAAAAAGTGGACGACGTGAACCAAAAAGTGGACGACGTGAACCAAAAAGTGGACTACGTGAACCAAAAAGTGGACTACGTGAACCAAAAAGTGGACTACGTGAACCAAAAAGTGGACTACGTGAACCAAAAAGTGGACGACCTCCAAAAAGACCTCAAGGAGATCAGAGACCTGTTGGTGCGTCGTGACGGTCAAAACAATTCGGCCAATTGACGGGCTGTGCGCCAGTGATTTACCACGCATCCCTAATGACTGATTGAAAAAGAGCAGCCGCCAAGCATGTCAGGTGTGGAATGTCAAGTTTTTCTTGTGAGGTGCATCACGGACTGCAGGGGAGGTGCAACCCCGCTAAAAACAATCATTTTTGAGTGTTTTGCGGGTTGGGCGCATTGCGGATTGCACCCTTGGTGCATCACGGATTGCACCCTTGGTGCATTGTGATTGGTGGGGGGATTTGGCACAGATTTTCGCCCCCCTTTCTCACATACCGAGCGTTGGCAGATGAAAATGTTGCTGTCATTTCATTTCATTGGACAGATGGTTTTGTTAAGGTTGGCAGTATAAAGGATGACACGCACAAATCTGGTCATTTGCACACTTTTACCCAAATCCACTTTCACCCCAACACCAATGAAACTTGTGCCACGCTCTCCACGCCGAGGTCAAAAAGACATCACTGACTTTGACCTCTGGAAGGTTCATTCCAGCATCGGTCATTCAAAAACTGTTGAAAAAAGGATTGAAACAAAAAATCAGTTGAAATTTGAGTGGATGAAATCATCATTTCGGGGTTTGATTTTTTTTTTGACCCAACCCTCGGGGAATATATAAACATACATATTCGTTCATATCCATCACACATCCCACACACTATAATATATTATATCACCCTTACCCCCACTTCATCCATCCTGTCCGTTCAGAAGGAAGGGAGCACACCGCAAATAAGTTATGGTCTTGACCTTGGAAGAATTATATATAAAAAAGGAAGGGAAGAAAACACCACTGGGAGGGAGCGAACTGCTATGTGCGCGGAAGTTTCCAAGCATACCCCCAGTTGGTGTTTTGGCGGATAGATTTTTATTTATTTATTTTATCCATATTTTCTGATTGCTTCGCACTGTCGCTGACCTCAACCATCAATGGCGTGGTTGGCGTCCCCAGCAACAAGCACTCACAACACTGACATCAAAATCTATGAGACAAATTTGGCATCAAAATCTATGGGACCAGCTTCAACAGTGGCAGGAACAGTATTTGAACAAGTGTCCTAAAATGGTTGTTTTTGAGCCCTTTTCACCTCATTTTCGGACACCTCATTTTTTCAACATAAAACCCCAAAAATACTTAAAGACTAGTCGCCTTATATAAATAAGATTTGATATGCCCTGCTATTTAGTAATTGATGGAAAGAAGCAAGAAATGGATGAGGACATCTTTGACCAGATGGTTGAAGCACTCAATCCACCAACAGTCCAAGAACCCCCAATCCAAACATCCACCAGATGGAAACCCGATGGAACTTATGACAGCAAACCCAACGACCCACACTACTTCCAAAAATATTATCAAAAGAAATTATCAACCCCTTTCACCTGTCCCGACTGCGGACGCACAATTTCGTCCAAATCCAATTTATCAAAACATCGTCAAACCAACATTTGTATGAAGAAAAAATGTCAGTGCTAATTATCCAAAATTTTCTCAATAACAATCATTTTATTGAGAAGGTTTTTATGTTGAAGTCCAATCACAATCCCAGAAATTCCAACAGGCAACCCATACCCAAAAACTACTTAAAGAAATATTACCTTATATATGTAGTAGGAAATGGCAGAGGATACAAGGTTGAAACATTCAACAGAGAGGTTTTATGTTAAAAATCAATCAAACAACCAATCCAATCAACCGCAACATCCTCAACAAACAATTCACGCTGAAAAACTACTTAAAGAAACATCCACTAATAATAATATAGAATATACTATAATGGACACTTCACAGCAGATTGTTTTAGATTATCTTTTATCATCCGAACAGGGTGAAATTTTGAAACGGAATGGACAGGAACTCAAGAAACTCAAGATTGGAGATAAGACCTACAACTTTGAAAGGGGGAAACCCATTTCAAAGAGGTTGATTACTAAATTCAACAAGATTAAGCAGACTATGGACTACAAAAAGTATGAACTGAAAGAAAAGAGAGGCATTAGATGGGTCAATCTTGACAAGAACAAAGCACTCACAGGCATTCAAATGAGATACAAAGCAACAACCACCAATGAACAATCTGCTTTCAAGGGTTATGTCAATTCATTTGCCATCACCAATGTCAGAGTTAGAGGCATCAAGGCACTACAGTATCTCAAATACCAAGATTTGAGATTGAAAGAGTATGTGAGGAAATATAAGGGAATGAAAGTCAATTTACAGGTGTCCGCCACTATGAAGAGCAAGAAAACCAACGAAGAGATAAGGGAGAGCCTCAGAAGCAGAAGATACAACATCACCAACGAAGAGGAAATACCCCAAAAGTTAAATCAAATGGCAACTGACATAGAGTTTCAGTTAGACAAGATGGAGATGTCGGAGAGTGGATTGGTGTTGAAGCATATTGATAAGTTGAAATTCAACTATGACAAATACAATCCTACTCGTGGAGGTTCATACATTGAACTACCTGAATGGTTGAAACTGAAACGAGCCTGTATCAATATTCAAAATCAAGATGACAAATGTTTTTTGTATTCCATTCAGTGTGGTGTTTGTAAAGTTTATGAGAAAGACCATCCAAACAGAATTTACAGATACAAAAACCTAAAGGACGAACTCAACTGGGACAATGTCAATTTTCCAGCATCAAATCTTGACATAGACATTTTAGAACAGAACAACGAAGGTAAAATATCCATCAATGTTTATTACGTTGATGATGAAGATGGTAAGCAATCAATCCTACTGTATAAGAGGACTACAGTTGTCAAAGCAACTCACCACATAGACCTATTGAAAATAACTGATGGAGACCATCACCACTATGTTTATATCAAAGATTTTAACAAATTGATGTATCAACAGGCTGGTAAGCGGAAAGCAAAGAAATACATTTGTAATCACTGTTCGGGTGTGTTTCATTCAGAGGATGATTTAACTAATCATAAGGAAAAGGGATGTATGGCAGTGGAAGGGCAAACAATAGAAATGCCAAAGTTTGACCCAGAGAAGCCTGACAAATTCTTCGTCAAATTCAACAACCACTTTAAGAAACTAAAAGCACCATTCGTTATATATGCTGATTTTGAGTGTTTGACTACGAAAACGGGAACAGTAAGCACCAAACCAATCAAGACAGATAAATACCAACATCATAGACCCTGCGGTTTTATGATAAATGTTGTCAATTCAATTGATGGTTCAACTGAACCGTTCTTGTATAGGGGTGAGGATTGTATGGATGTCTTCGTGAAAAAGATGATTGAAGTAAAGGATAAGATAGTGGAGAAGATGAAAGAAAACAAGGACATCATTATGAAGGACGAAGACTGGAGGGACTTTAAGACCGCCACTAAATGTTTCATTTGCGGTGAGGACTTCAAGGAAGGAGACAAAAAGTGTAGAGACCATTGCCACTTTACAGGGAAGTATAGGGGATGTGCCCACGATGATTGTAATTTACAGTTTTCAATGCGTTATTACAAAATTCCAGTTTTCCTTCATAACTTGAAGAACTATGACAGTCATTTAGTGATTGAAAGAGCAAATGAACTGTCAGAAAATGCCAAGATAGATGTAATAGAGCAGAACAGTGAGAAGTTCATAACCTTCGCATTCAAGAATATGTGTTTCAAAGACAGTTTTTCGTTCTTATCGTCCTCATTGGACAAGTTGGTCAAGTTGAGTAAGTATGAAGATGGACAGAAGAAAGAAAACTGGCAAAACAACTTCAAGTTCAGCAAAAGAAACCCCTATGTAAGCAATGACAATGATTTAGACTTACTCACTGACAAAGGTGTCTATCCATACGATTACTTCACTTCATTTGACAAGTTCAGAGAAAAGCAATTACCACCGAAGAAAGCGTTTTATAGCAATCTCACCGAAAGTCATTTTGAAGATGATGAGTATGAAAGGGCACAGAGGATATGGGAACACTTCGGTATAAGAAATCTTGGACAATACCACGACTTGTATTTGAGAACTGATGTTTTACTACTCACTGATGTCTTTGAAAATTTTAGAGACCTTTGTTTGGAATACTACGGTTTAGACCCAGCACATTATTTCACCCTTCCTAACTTTGCTTGGGATGCTATGCTACTAAAAACTGGAGTGATGTTAGAACCGATTACCGACCAAGAGATTTATGAAATGGTTGAGAGAGGTTTGAGAGGTGGAATGTGTCAGGTGGGTCATAAGGAGGCAAAGGCAAACAATAAGTATATGAACGATGAATATGATGAAACAAAACCCTCCAACTACATCAACTATTTAGATGCCAACAACCTTTATGGACTGGCAATGTCAATGAAACTACCCATAGGAAAACTCAAATGGATAAAGAAGATGCTGACGGAACAGATGATAATGGACTGGAATGAGAACGATGACAATGCCTACATCCTTGAAGTTGATTTAGAGTATCCAAAGGAGATACACGACGAACATAGTGATTACCCATTAGCACCAGAGAATATGAACATCAGCGAAAACCTACTTTCAAATCACCAGAGGGAACTACACAAACACTACTACAACGGAAAGGAAGCAAGAGATGAGAAGACACCAAAACTCATTTTGAACCTTCAAGCCAAGAACAGGTATGTAGTCCATATCAGGGCATTACAGTTTTATCTTCAAAAGGGGATGAAACTTAAACACATTCATAGAGGAGTGAAATTCCAAAGGGCGTGGTTAAAGACTTGGATTGATTTTAACACTGAAAAGAGAAAAGAAGCGAAGCGCGATTTTGAGAAGGATATGTTTAAACTGATGAACAATGCGGTATATGGCAAAACGATGGAGAATGTGAGAAAACATATGGACTTTGAGTTAGTATCATCACAGGTAAGACTTCAAAAATGTATCAACAGTCCAACCTATCAAGGATGCCACATTATCAATGAAGAACTGGTAGGAGTTTCAAAGGTTAAAACAAAACTGGTTTTAAACAAACCAATCTATTTAGGAATGACCATTTTAGACCTTTCAAAGGTTCATATGTATTCTTTCTACTATGATGTCTTAAAAGCGAGGTATAAGGATGATGTAAGACTGATATACACTGACACTGACAGTTATGTTATACAAACTTGCACCGAAGACATCTATGAAGATTGGAAAGGAATAAAGGATTATATGGACTTCAGCGGTTATGATAAAAACCACCCTTGCTATGATGCCACTAATAAAGAAGTCCTTGGCAAGTTCAAGGACGAGATGGATGGAAAAATCATCACAAACTTCATTGCTTTGCGTCCTAAAATGTATTGTCTAAAAGTCTTCAACGAACAGAAAGCAGAAAAGAACGCGAAGGGTGTTCCAAAGTTGAAAGTCAAAAGGGATTTAGATATGAAAGACTATGAGGCAACACTCCACGAACACATACCAAAGAATGTAAATTTCAATGCCATCAGAAGTAAGAACCACCAAATCTACAGTATAAACCAAAGCAAGGTCGGTTTAACATCTTATGACAACAAAAGGTATTGGTTCAACGATACTGACAGTCTCCCCTACGGACATTATTCACTTTCCAATTAATAATATTATTTAACAATAATATTATCAATTGTTCATATCAAACTCCAATTGCAGAGTTGTAGTTTCGGTAGTTGATATATCAGTTTGTTTTGTTTCTCCTTTTCCAGTTTCTCCACTCTTCCCACCAACTCTTTTACGCTCTTGATGAGTAAAACATCTGTTCGGGTCGTTTCGTCCTCATCTATCTTTTTGATTTGTTCAAGGTAGTCGTTTTCAACACTGCTGTTTGAATTGCCCATTGCGTATATATATATATATATGATTTTAGATTTTTAATTCTTTGATTTGGATTTCGCCTTTGCTTTAGGCTTGACAAAATCTTTGATGAAGTTTTCAACTTCAAATAAGCGGGTTTCTAAATGCTCAACTTTGTTTTTCAACTCCTCATTTTCTTTTATGATTTCTCTTACTGCCCCCCAAGTGATAATTCCCATCTTAACATAACTTAATTTCTTAATACCACCAACTTCAACGAGTATATTTTCAACTTTTTCTGGTATATTTTCTCCTACATCTTCTGCTATAAAACCTATATGAGTTTTAGTTATTCCCATTTCTTTTTCTTCTTTCATTTTGAACGTATGAGGTTTAATGCTATTTACCATTTTTGTAAAATTGAATTTTGCTTCTTCAATATCATATTTCATATCTTTTTGCGATGTATCCACTAAATCGCCTTCTAATGTATAAGGTGCTGGAACAGAAACTTTTGATGGTGTGACGAAAAGTCTTACGCCACCATTAGCATAAAATCTTATGTCCCCGTTGGGGTCTTCATTGATTAACTTGAAATGATTAACACCTGCTGTATTTTCATTAACTATATAACTATTCTTACCAATTTCTCTCTGAAAATATGCCTTTTTGTCTTGATTGACATATATTTTTTTTGAAAAATTAACATCTTCATCTGCTTTTCTGTATCTCATATATTCTGCTAAACCGTCATCTGTTGTATTACTACCTTGAAAAACCATATCAGCACCAGCATTTCTATTGTAAAAATAATATCCGTAAATATATTGAGACGACAACGCCCGACCAGTTGAAGCATCAATTATATTTTTAGTGCCGTCTAATGTAAAGAAATTAACACCGCCCCTTTTAAATACTACATTAGTAGGAGTGGCACTATCAATTACATCAAACTTACCACTTTCAGCAAGTAATGATATACCTGTATTCACCTCTACATTACCATTTCTGAAATACATAAAATCTATGGTGTTCCTTCTAAAACTGACATCAGCATTACCGATACTATCATAAGTGTTTGATTTAGCACCTTTTGTTAGTTCCACTGCTTGTAGCGTTCCTTCAAACTTCATATATTCAACATCACCCCTTTTAAAGACTAAATCAACATTACCAGCATTTTTTGTATTGATAATATCGGTTTGTAATTCAGTATGACATACGACATCAACATTAAAATACGCCTGTGTGTTTGATAATTGAAATTTTAAGTGTTGAGGAAACGGACTACCACCAACATAAAACTGATGTAATCCACCAGAAGCAAAAATACAATAATCATAACCAGTATTGTCACTTCCTATATTGATAGAACGGATAAAACCTTTACCAGTTCCTAAAACAACTGTCCCTCCAAGGACTAACTCTATACCTGAAAGAAAATAAGAAGTTCCATTGACCGAAGAGTCAAAACTTCCAAATTGAGCACCACCACCTATAACTAAATTGCCTTCTATTGTCTGTAATGTCTCACCAGTATATTTGACTAAATTAGTATCATCAACACCGCCACCCCCAATAGCGGGTGATGTTGTTTTATGAAATGTTATTAAATCATTTGCTAATGTCATAACTAAATTAGAAGCAGTAGCGGGGTCGCCTACATAAAAGTCAATTTGACCTGTCTGTTCTTTCATTACAAAATTCAAAAAGTTTCCAGCGTTTAAAGTTTCATTTATATAACTGTCGGTATGTTGAAAAAGTAATTTACTATTCAATGGTATATCTAAACTTGATGCTAAAGCCAATGGTTTTCCTAAAACTAAACCACCGTTAGTATCGTAATCGTAATCATATTCTAAATAAACAGCATTGTTGTGTTTAAACAGTATGTTAGACAGAATATTTTTACTATCAAAGTCATTACTCTTCGAAACACCTGTTATTTCGGGATTACTGACATTCAATGTATTGTTTAATAAACCATCGGTTTCAGTTTTTGTATAGTGAGGGGTAAATAAACCGTCGGTTTCAACTTTTGTATAGTAAGGGGTGAATAAACCATCGGTTTCCACTTTTGTATAGTAAGGGGTGAATAAACCATCGGTTTCAACTTTGGTATAGTAAGGGGTGAACAAACCATCGGTTTCAACTTTTGTGTAATAACTTGTGAATAAACCATCAACTTCACCACTATCATAATAAGGGGTGAAAAGACTGTTTGTTTCCGCTTTTGTATAGTAGTTGGTTAAATCAACACTACCACCCCCTCCACCACCACTTCCTGCGATGTCAAGGATGTTCCGTAACTGTCCGTTATTTGGGTCTATTGTTCTAAACTCGTATGCCTCCACGCTCCTATTTATATTATAATAATTTGCCATATATATTATTAGATGATAAAATAATTTTGTAGCATTATTATTCCACTTGAATTCTTTGATTGGGGTTTTTGTAAAACATTTTCTTCTTGTCGCTTTCCATCAAATCTATGTATAAAAAACCGTGCCTGTCATTCGTGGCAACTCGGTATATCTTGTCTAAAGTTTTCTTGTCATGCAACCCGCTCAATTCTTCCAAAATGGCATCTAAATCTTTTTGATTACGAAGCCTGAAGATGAAAAGTTGCGTGGCATTCTTCCTAACGACTGGCGATATTTGTGTGTATGATTGCGATGTGATAAAAGTTGAGATATACCAATGCCGACCTTTGGTGAAGAGTTTGATTAACTCCTTGTTCTTCCTGACCACCTTTTCGTTGTCAGCCCAGTCGTCTATGATGATACAGATGTTATATAGGTGTTTGTAATCCTTCTCCTTCATATACTTTATTATTCCTTCCTGCGTGTCTATCACGTTCTTCAAGTCTTTCTCCTCAAAGGTGTCAAAGTAAATGGGGTCTTCATCCGTGTGTTTGATGTCCATTTCTTTGTCAATGTATTTTTTCACAACCGTCCAGTTGTCATCAATGAAGATGGTTGGTGAAAAAATGTAGATTTTCTCAAAGCAACCCTTGTAGATGTCCAAGACCAAGTTTGTCAAAGCAACCGTTTTACCCGTTCCCGATGGAGCGTTCAGTAAAATCCTTGCTGGAAGACAAGCCATATACCCATAGGATGACTGCTTACAATTATATTCTTTGTGTTTGTAAGGCTTTATATTTATCATATTAAAAGTATTTAGAAATAAATTTCCGATATATGATATTGAAAAGGAAACCTTTTTTACCTTGAAAGGGTGTCGGGTGAAAATGGGACAGTTGCTTTTCAGCCTGCATAAGACGTTAATTAGTTTTGAACTCTGCGTCCTTCTGACTGACAAAACGAAGCAATAGAAGATGAATTCGTTTGTGCATTTTCTTTTGACAAATCTTTTTGATTGAACCCCCGACATTTTCGTTCTACCCACCCCCAGTAGAAATCTTCGTGTCGCAAAAGAAAAGTCCTGTATAGTATAATTAGAATGTATGTTGATGATATTTTCTAATTATATATAATCAGGATGAACGAGTATGAAACCTACATTGATACAATAGAAGAGATTGAAAATAGGGTCATTGATGACACGAAATATCTAGTCATCACCGACAACAGGGTGAAGAGATGCTGTAGGCACACATTGGAACTGATTAAAATTGTTTTAAATTTTCTCAAATATAAAATAGATGACGAAAAAGAAAACTAACCCAATCAAAAAACAACCAATCCCCGAGGACTTTGAACTTTCAGATGAAGAACCCGCTGTTGTCAATCTGAACGAGGAACAAAAACTGACATCTAAAGACATTGTATTTGAATGCACCTTGTGTAAGGGCAGACTACAGATGAGAAATGAAATTGAAATAGACCCCAAGGGTATTAAATGTAAATGTTCTCCCTGTAGTTTCAAAATCAGCAAGAATGATAGAACAATGAATGTCAAAAAGGATGATGACGGCGAAATTGTTTTAGAAAGTGAAGACCATAGCATCAGTTTTAGTTTTAACCGCCAGATTACACCAGAAGACAAGGACAAAGAAGCAAACAGAAATAGAGTGATAAGCGATGTAATGAGCACTCCAAGAAGTAGCGGTAGAAAGTCAATGAATGATATGGATTAAACACTTTCTCCCAAAATGGTGTAAAGAGTAGATTTTGCGTGAAAGCAAACTGATAAATAAATATCTAAATAGAAATCTATCTAAATAAATAATTATATATATAAATATATAATAGTATGGTGGATGTTGAGAGCGACGACCCCGTAAAGCAATCAGAACTGGAAGAACTGAAGAGCAAGGTGAGCAAAATGAATAAGAACCTCATAACCATAATGAACACTGTTAAGAACATAGACTATAACCTGAACAACAAGAAGGAAGAGAACAAAGAAAATACCAACGACAAAGACAAAGAAAGAATAAACAAAGCCTTTGAAAAGAAGCAGATAGGCAGACCCGTCGGTTCGTGGGAAGATAAAAGGAAACAATACTTTGAGTGGATTACATCGGGTAAAATCACTCAACCGAAAGAAGAGACTTTAGCTTACTACCAAATCAACAAAGATACTTCAAACAACACGTATGTGTTGCTTTGAACCCGACCAACAACTCCTATGTGTTGCTGTCGTAGTTTCATATTTTAAATCTATAGATTCATAATATGAAATTACTTGAACTGTTATCTGGAACGGAACGGGTAGTGTAGGGAAGGTCGCCAAAGAGTTAGGTTATGATGTTGTCTCGTTGGACTTGAAGGATGCCAACATCAATACCGACATCCTCAATTGGAACTACAAAGTTTTCAAACAAAATGAGTTTAATATCATTTGGGCTTCTCCCCCTTGTGTTGAATATAGCATTGCCAAAACCACTGGTGTTAGAAAAATAGATTATGCCAACAGCATCGTAAAGAAAACCATTGAAATAATCAACTACTTCAACCCTTCGGTATGGTTCATAGAAAATCCACAGACTGGCTTATTGAAACATCAGGAGTTTATGAAAGACTTTGATTACTTTGACCTTGATTATTGTAAATACGGCTTTCCATACAGAAAAAGAACGAGGATATGGACGAACCTAAAAACTTGGAAACCAAGACCACTATGTAAAAAAGACTGTGGAAACATCATCAGCAATAAACATAAAGAAACAGCCCAACGGATGCCGTCGGGTAAAAAGAGCGAATGGGGTGATAATCCTGTAATCCATCGTCAAGATGAATTATATAGAATACCCAGTCCTTTAATTGAAGAAATCTTCAACTCAATCATCCTCAATGAAGGTCAGGGAGAATGAACAATTCACATTGTTCAAATCAACCACATTACCATAACTATTGACTAATTTGAAGTGTAGTGTTCTCAACACTCTGTTTGAAACATTGATGTAATCTACGCTTATTATTTCGTTGTCATAGATGACTGAACCGAAAGGGGCGTTAATGGGGATTTTCTTAATGATGTTGCAAGCACCCGTAGAACCTAATTGTTTAGCATCGCTCAACTCACTACAAGTAAGGTATAAGTTTCTCAACGCTAATAATGTCAAATATCCGCTTTTCCAATCTGGATAGTTCAACGACGAGGTGTAATTTCCTAAAACCTGATTGATGGATTTTAGGTTATTTCTGTCATAAGATGCTCCCGTCCATTGGATGGTATTATATTCCATCTCATAGTCGGTCATTATCTTAAACGAAAAATCTACATAGTTCAAAGCGATTGTTATTTTGTTGGTGTCATAGTCGTAAGACACACTAAAATAGTCGTTGTTGGCTTGAAACCCATTTGTTGCTTCGTTCATCTTTGTTTGAAGGTTTGATGCCAATGTAGCACCGACATAGGAAGCACTCAACAGTTCAATTATAACATCCGTGGTGTTTGAAAAGTCCATCAGTCTTAAGTATAGGTTGCTGTTCAACCCCGCTTGAACTGGATAGATGGAATTAGGTATGGTGATTTCGTGGATGTATAGTTTGGTGTCGTTCCCGCATTCTTGACTTTCGGGCAGGTAAATTTCAAAATCACTGCTACTGTTGGAGTTCTGGGTTCGGTGGTGGCTGTCTATGTATATCTTTTTAAATCTACTCATTTTTTATGATATAATAACTTTAGAAAATATTTTTAATCTATACATTATTATATATTCTTAAAAAAAGGTTAATGGATGATATGAAAACACAGGGACGACTACAAAGAATAAATCCCTTTAAAGAGATTGACGGTAAAGAATACAACAAGAAACACAACAACAAACAGAAGGAATTGTTGGAAAAATTCAGTAAGGAGATACAACAGGGAAACAAATACTTGGAGGAGTTCAGCAACATCAACGACGAGACGGGACTGAAGAGGGCATACAATAACAGAACAGATTTAGGACTATACCACCACCCAGAGAACAAAACACTTTATATAGCGGGGACGAAAGATTTTCCAAGAGATATTTTGGATGACACACTCACTCCTTTTCATATGGTTCATAGGTCAAAGCGGTATAAGACAGCAAACGACTTCATCAGAAACAACATTGACAATGTTGATACTATCGTCAGTCATTCATTGGGTTCAGCAACAACGATGAAACTGAACCAAGACTATAACAAAAGATTTACTACCAGAACCTACGGAACACCAACTGTAAGTTATAATGACAACACTGACAGTAAGAACACCAGGTTCAGGGCAGTAGGCGACCCAGTCAGTATGTTTGACAGAGGCGTGGATATAACAGTCAATAAGAACAGTTATAACCCTTTATACAATCACGGTTTTCACGCCGTCCATTTTGGAGATATGGGAAAGTCAGAAAAGAATGTGGCAGAACCTATCAACAAGATAATGTGATTTTATTTTATATAAGTCATATTATATGGAAGACATCCTAAGGGAATATTTGAAGAACAACAGGCAGGAAATGAAGAAGTTGAAGAACGATAATACCAAAGAGAAAAAACATCTAACATACAATGAAATCAAGAAGGTCATAGAGAGTGGAAAAGATATAAAGAACAACGAAAATAAACCAATAGAAAACAAACCACAAAACAAAGGGAAAAAACCAAAAATACATTTAAGAAATTTAATTTTGATATAACTTAATGAAATATAACCTAATCATCAAAAAAATGTATATAGAATATATACAAGTATGGAAGCATTGGAAATCACAGATGTTCTCAATGAAAATGTCCTTCGGTATAGACTAAAAGGTGGAGCGTCCTACATTAGAGACAAGCGTATCAAAACATTCTACCCTTCTTCGGTCTCTACTTACTCATCCAACTCAAACAGTGTCATCCGCTTTAACCTAACGGGTGGGGCGAATGAATGGATAAATCTACGAAGTCTTTTGATAGGTTTTACCCTCATCAACGCCGACAATGACGGAACAAAAGAGTTAAGACCTGCCTATAAACCATCCTCCATTTTTCAAGGAATGCGAGTGATGGCGGGTTCAAATGTTATTGCTGAAATTCCTGACTTAAATAGATACGAAGCAATGATGGATATTTTACAAGATGACGGTTCAAGAAACTATACTGACAATCTTGGTTTTGGTGAGACCTTTTACAATGAAGGAAATAGATTTTTGACATATACGCAGTTGGCAACGAACCCAGTTTCAAACACAGTTCAGAATGTCATTGACCAAGCGAAACCTGACAATTTCGGAGGGTTTAAAAACAAAAAGACCGTTTATTACCGACCTTCTTGTCCCTTCTTCAATGTATCAAACTTCATTCCTTTATCATACTTTCCGATTGTCATTGAACTAACTTTGGTCAGTGATGCTAATGAACCCCTCGTTAATTTAAGTGGTGATTTTACCACAACGAATACTTCATTCTTATGGAACATAGAGCAACCCATCATCACCTGTGATATTCACCGACTTGATGATGGATTATTTGCGGAGTATGCTGAAATTTTGGAAAAGCAATCTTTACCTATAACCTTCAACAGCGTTTCCGTCCAAACACAAACAACAAGCAGAAGCACCGACATCTTCACGACCATAGTTAGAAATGTAAGCAAGGCTGACAACATCTTCATATCTTTCTATTCAAATTTTGGTTATAAGGGCGGTTTCCAAGAAGTGCTGAAACCTCATAATCTTCTTTATCATCCCCTTTCGTGGGAAAGCGGAACATCAATTGCTCAAAGATACTATGAAAACATTGATTTGTCCTTTCAGTTGAGTATTGGTAATACCGTCATACCCGAAATGCCAACGATGGGGGTTGCTGACAACTACAAGCATCTACAAGAAACACGAAACAATCACGTTTCCATAAAACCTCATATGTATAGGACGAATTCCTTTTTAGCAGGGTTTAATCTAAAGAAACTTAACAGTGCCAATTACACTGGACTGAATTTGAAGAACAATTCAAATATGGTTGTCCGTGTAAAGCCATTGTATGGAACAGACCTATATACAACAGACAACGGGACTGATACTGGACTGATGCCTGACAAAATGTATATCGTTATTGAACACGAATGTATCTTGGAGATAAAAGCCCAATCTGTCATTTTCTATGACTAAAAACGATAGTAGATAATTAATAAAATTATAATGAATAATTTTATTAATTATTTTGATTTTAATTTTGGATAGATGATTGACTTGTAAAGTTCCTTCGCTTCCTTTAGATGTTGTTTCTTTTCCTCTCCCTTGCTTGATTTCCATTTACCATATACCTCTTGAAACCTTTGATAGTCTCCTGTGTCTATGCTTTTGTTGTTGTTCATCTCTTCAAACTTCTCTCTTATCACTTGTATTCCTACCTTGCTTGGTGATATTGCTTTGTTCATTGACTGGTGCTTTTGATGAAGATGACGCCCCTGTTTCTTCCTGTGCTGTTTCTGCTTCATCTACATTGGGTGTCTTGTTGTCTTTGTGGATGTTGATTGTTGCTCCTAATGCTTGTGGTTGGGGTTGCTTTCCTCTTACTCTTCTTGCTTTGGGCGGTTTGGTGGTTGTGGATGGGTCTTCCTGAAATTCTCTCTTCTCCTGCGTTGGCGGTTTTGGTTTCTGTCTCTTTGCTTTGGACTGTCTCACGCTTAAGGGTTTCCTCTTTTCTGCTGTTGGTATTGCTGTTGTGTCCATTGCTTCTGCGGTGTCCGGCACTACATCTACGTTCATCTTTGATTTTTCCTCCTTTAACTTCTTTTGGTGATTTACCTTTTTGACTTGTTTGTTGATTAGTTTTTGTGTTGGTTTTATCTTGGACGGTTTCTCTTCCTCGTCTTCGTCGGGTATGATGGCGTCTGTCAGTTTTGATGCTATTAGTCCTCCTATTGACCCTCCCTTTGCTGTTCCTCCTGCTGTGGCGACTGCTTTGATGACTGGTTTGGATGATTTAAGGAAGTTCTTTAAGATGCTTCTACTGCTTGAAGGCGGTTCTTCGTCTTCTTGTATCCCTGCCGATGCTGTTGCTCCAACGGCGTCGTATGTTCCTTTGTTTGCCATATAGTGGTCTTGTGAATGACTTAAGTTTGCCTGTTCTGCTACTCTCCTTTCGTTCTCTTCCCTCAACTCTGCCTCTCTGTCAAAGGACATCTCAAAGTCGCTGATGGCGTCGTCCCTCAAGTCGGTCATATCTTCAAAGTCAAGGTTGGGTGTTTCTTCTTCCTTCCTTGCGGTCGCTTCCTCTGCCATCTTTTTGAAGTTCATTTGCTGTAAGTCTGATGGGTGGATGTTGTTTGTGTTCAGTGCTTGACCCTGCGGACTTTCGTGAAAATACCAAGCGTTCCTATCAAAGATTTTTCTGATGTCATTGGTTTTGAACTTTTCCCTGTCTATTTCCTTGATGAGTTCTGCGTAAGTGGGTATTCGTGTCAATCCCTGTTTTGCGTTGATTACTTCTGCTGTCATTGCTATATATTAATACTTTAGATTTTATATTAATCTTGTGTATCGCCTCTCAACCACTGCTTATACTCATCAATTCTCTGTTTCATATTCTGGACGTTCGCCCCGTAATCTTCCAATCTGTGATTTTTCCTCACCTCCCTCAACCTTGTCATTTCGTTCTGTAGCATCTCATTCTCTTCCTTCATCCTCTGCTTTACTTGTAAGACCTTGTAATCGTGCTCGGTGTTGTGATATTCAAGAAGACGCTTCAGGTAAAGATGATGGTTGTGAGTTGGCATCCTTGCCGTGTTGCTGTCGTTGTGGTAGTAGTGGTCATAACTACTATACACTTTTTTTCTTCTGTCTGGCATTTCGGGCGTTCCGCTCCGGTAATTGGCACTTTTGTTTGAATGGACGGTTTGTCTTCTGTTGATGTCCTTGCGGACGTTTTCGTAGATGTCAGTTTTGTTGAGTTCCGTTTTCTGTTCCTTGATGTTCATTTTTATATATAATACTTTATAAAATTTTTGATGCTAAAGATTTCAATTTCTCTCTCGTCGCTTTGTTCTTTTCCTCTTTGGCTTTGTTGTAGGTGTCTCTGGCGGACATCGCACTTTGTAGTTCTTCCTTTATTTGTTTTACAAGGTCGTTTTTGAATGCTTCTGGGTCAAAAGGTGGTTTCGCCCTTGACGGTCTTACCCTTTTGGGCTTTGGCGCTGGTTGCGGTTTCTCTTGAACGGGTGGTTCAATTGTTTCTTCTGGTTTCTCCTCTTCCTTCGGTGCTTCCCGATAGGAAGCAGGGCTTTGCCGTGCTTCTTCCTGCATTGGTTCTGGTATTGTTTCTTCCTTTGGTTCTTCATTATCAATCTCTTTTACGACTACCTCTGTCATATATTAATATTATAGATAATTTTTTATACTTTCAAAATCTCGTGCCTCAAATACGGTTTGTTCAATCCTTCCAGTTTGAAGGTTCTGTTTCCGACGTCATCGTATTCTATTTTGGCGATTTTGTAGGATTGATTGCTCCACTTTGAGTTATACTCCTTCCTCTCGGTGTAGTTGTCTTTTTTCTTCTCAAAGACCTTGACCATATCATTCACTTTGACCTCTGGATATTTGCGAGTGTTCTTTTCCCTCCTTGTCAAATTCACCCTGACGTCCATATGGTTCTTGTCGTCGTGGGCATCCTTGGGTTTCATTTTGGTGGATGAATGGACGGTGTCGTTGTATTTATCTAACGCTTTGGACAACATTACAGTCCAACTACCGCGATTAAACCTCACCCTGTCGTGTATCATATTCTTCATTGTCCTTATGAAACGCTCCACAACATTGGCGTGAGTTAGGGTGAGGACGTGAGTGATGCCGTCTTTCTCAAAGAACTCTTTTACCCCTGCTTGGAAGGCACGGTCATTATCACTATAAACGGACATTGGAAAACCCATTTTGTTGAAACTCTCTTTCATCGCCGACAATGTGATTGGTCCGGATTTTTCT
This sequence comes from Cladocopium goreaui, assembly GCA_947184155.2. NCBI lineage: Eukaryota > Dinophyceae > Suessiales > Symbiodiniaceae > Cladocopium > Cladocopium goreaui. The sequence continues at coordinate 112,372 of CAMXCT020001407.1, read as the reverse complement.
TTCATAGGGACGACGTTTGCCAACTTGCTGAAGATGTCAATGACCACCAACCCATATCTCGGTTCATCGTTCTTGATGGGAATTTTCGTCTCTGGTTCTTTGGTAAGGGGTTTCATATCCATTATGTCAATCTGATATTCAAATCTTGCGAAGGGTGCGGTGTAGGAGTTTGACCCCCTGTATTTTCTAATCTGTTTGTTGGGCTGTTTCCTCATAAAGTTTTCCACATCCACCCTGTTGATGGTCTGGTCTTGCTCCTTGGCTTTCTTAAGGGTCTCATTGATTGAACCGAAGCCCGTTTCAAGATTATAATAGACATTGCTTATGATGTCATCTCTTGATAGTCTCCTTGCCATATATTATAATATTAGATTTTTAAAATTATCAACAATAAAAAATATACTTAAAGAAAAAATACCTATATATAGTAAGACTAAATAAGATGACTAAATTTGACTGTGGATGTCGTATAATGACAGATGTTATAACCCTGAACGATAGAAACCAACCTAATTGGAACTACTTGCTCAAAACCTTCGTGAATGTGTGTGGCAAGTGCTACAAGAAGCAAATGAAATTCCAATATATGGAAAACAAACTTATGGAAATGGAAAAGCAAAATGGAAATGTTTTTGGAAAATGAGGATGAGGAGGAAGACACATACTTTGACCTGACAGAGTTGAAGGAACATCTCAAAACCCTCCCACCCAATGAAAGACATAAAGTGAAGGATTTTGAGAGGTTAAGAAACCTCGCCAATGGACAAGACCCCAACGAAGGAATGAGTGAAATAGATATGGTCATAAGAGAACCGGAAGAGGAGGAAAGGGAAAATAAAAACCAACCCGAGCCCGAAAACTGAACGAGCCCCCAAAAACTACTTAAAGAAAAATTACCTATATATAGTAAGAGGATGCTATTTACCTATAAAAACTGTGGATGTTGTAAGAAAGAAATGACTGACATTAAGGTTTTATTGAACAACATTTTTCCTGCTGGAATTTGTGATGAGATATGTGATTACAACCTTCACTGTTCAAAATGTAAAGAGTTGAATGATAAGGAACGCAGATATATAACATTCAACTATCATTTTGACCGTTTTGAAGAGAAAGAACTAACAAGAGTTGAAAAACAAATGCATTTCTTTAAAACAAGGATGGAAAAATCACCTATCTATTTATCCAACACCGACCGAACAAATGTAAGAGTAATGAAGAGAGAAATAGACGCTTTAATGGACACCTATAAACTGAAGGTAGAATTTCAAAAAGATAAGATATATCTTCAAGCGATTAAGTCTTATGTCAAAAACCATTGGAAATACACTTATCATATTCTAAAGAACTTTCACGACCTTAATTTCATCAATTACAGTAAGCAACGAAGATGCTGGTGGTTTCCTAATGTTGAACGAACTTTTATGTTTAGAAACAGGGAGTTCAAGATAAAAGACATTTTGGAAATTTTCTTGCGTGAATATGTTGAAGAACTGTTCAACGTTTATGAGAAATATTTGAACATAGAAGAAATAAAAGAGCACCTACAAAAAGTGATAAATACTTAAAGAAAAAATATCTATATATAGTAAGAGAAAATGAGTAGAGCAAAAATTGAGGTTATAGATACAGGGAATATTGGTATATATGCTGACTTTGGTAGTGATAGTGAGGACGATGATTGGGAAAGAAAACAAATAGAAAAAGAAGATGAAGAGATTAGAGACTTTGTAAAGTGCCATCCTATGCCTTCACCAGATGATGAGGAAGGAGACAAGTTTTGGAAGAAAGTAATTGATAGGATGAAAGAAGCAGAAGGAGTAAATGGAATGATAATATATTCATTCGTAAGATTTGATATAATGAAAAAGATGTATGAAAACCTCACTGATAAAAAAGTCATCATTGATTGTGGAAAGGAACTCAACCGAGATGGAGAATTCAACGCTATGATTATCAACCTAACGCTTTTATCAATAGCAATGGATGAACTAAATGATACAAACAAACCTTGCTTAACACAAATGAGAGTGATTGAACACTGGTGGGATGGAATAGGAAAGTGGAAAGCATAAATGATTAATTCATAATATCTTAACAACACATATTATGAAGTAATCACCCACCCAAACACAAACAAAAACCCCAACAGCCTAAACAAATCCTACCCCCCTTCAATCCAAACATTGACACATCACTTTAGCAACAAAATTACCCCCAAAACCCCACCTGAAAAAACATCAAAGGCGAAGATGAAACATTGAACCCCAACACAAAATCATAACAAGCAACATACAAACATATACGCCCTGAAACCCCCATTTTTCCATTTTTCCCCACCTGCCAGGTGAGGGTTGTTAGATTTTATGTCAGTTGCCTCCTCCTGCCTCGTCCTCCTCCTCCTCCTCCTCTCCTCCTCTCCTCCTCGTCCTCCTCGTCCTCCTCGTCGTCCTCCTCGTCCTCGTCGTCCTCCTCGTCCAACTGCGACCCGCGATCCACAGCGTTCTCTGTCGGACCTCAAACACGACCATCCACGCCCAGTGAGTGTGCCCTGCCGGACCTCAACCACGACCATCCACGCCCAGTGTTCCCTGCCGGACCTCAACCACGACCATCCACGCCCAGTGTTCCCTGCCGGACCTCAACCGCGAGTATCCATGCCAAGTGTTCCCTGCCGGACCTCATGTAGGAAGATAAAATGTCAGATAGAGTGCCAGAAGATTTGCCAGGTAGAATGCCAGAAAATATGCCAGAAGATATGCCAGATAAATATGCCAGAAGATATTCCAGAAGATATGCCAGATAGAATGCCAGACCAGAAGATATGTCAGAATATATGCCAGAAGATATGTCAGATAGAATGCCAGAAGATATGTCAGAATATATGCCAGAAGATATGCCAGATAGAATGCCCGATAATATGCCAGAAGATATGCCAGATAGAATGCCAGATAGAATGCCAGAAGATTTGCCAGATAGAATGCCAGAAAATATGCCAGAAGATATGCCAGATAGATATGCCAGAAGATATGTCAGAAGATATGCCAGAAGATATGTCAGAATATATGCCAGAAGATATGTCAGATAGAATGCCAGAAGATATGCCAGAATATATGCCAGAAGATATGCCAGATAGAATGCCAGATTGAATGCCAGAAGATATGTCAGATAGAATGCCAGAAGATATGCCAGATAGAATGCCAGAAGATTTGCCAGATAGAATGCCAGATAGAATGCCAGATAGAATGCCAGAAGATATGCAGATCAGAATATATGCCAGATATGCCAGATAGAATGCCAGAAGATATGTCAGATAGATGCCAGAAGATATGCCAGATAGAATGCCAGAAGATATGCCAGATAGAATGCCAGATTGAATGCCATATGCCAGATAGAATGCCAGAAGATATGCCAAATAGAATGCCAATAGAATGCAGAAGATATGCCAGATAGAATGCCAGAAGATATGCCAGATAGAATGCCAGAAGATTTGCCAGATAGAATGCCAGAAGATATGCCAGAAGATATGCCAGATAGAATGCCAAATAGAATGTCAGAAGATATGTCAGACAGAATGCCAGAAGATGTGCCAGTAAGAACATGTATAAATGTCATGGTGGGGATCACACGAAGTAAAGTAGTTTTTAAGGGTTTTCTGGGTTTTGAATTGATTGAGCCAAGCAACATTTCAATTGGACACACGGGAAGGTCCGTGGCTGCTGGGGTTTTCAATGTGTCTTTCTTTTCCATCCTACCTTTCGAGGATGATCCAAAGTGACTCATAGTAGGGAGACGAAGCGACCAACCAGTCTTCAGCAAGTCTTCCAATCGTTGTTGTAATATTTTTTCAAAAAAGAAAGCAAACTGGGGACCACCAAGCAAAATTCGAGACACAGGGCATTTATATGCATTTATGATCCCTTGAGATTGGTGAAACTTGGGATATATTTTGGTTGGATGGCTTGGAAACCGGCTCAGGCCTCTTGACGTTCCTGTCGGGGATTCTGAACGAACTGGATGATGACTTATTGGAGGACGGGGATATTAGCCATGGGTTGTTTGAGTTATAATGTTTGATACTAATGATGTGGATTATAAAATAACTATTTCCTATATTAAGTATTATTCAACGCGCAAATCTACAAGTCTTATATACTACTATACACATTGAAGGTACATTGCTTCACGTGGTGCTACAGTAGTATCACGTCTAGCCGTGCTGTCGATGACACGGCTTCTCACAAGGTCCAACTTTGTGTGAAAGAATTGCCTTCTCCAACTAGTATCTATACATATACCCTCTGGTAAACTAACATAGCTATAGAAAATCGTCATTTTTAATTGGTAAATCAACTATAAATGATCATTTTCAATAGCTATGTTAAATTACCAGAGGGTAGGTGTGAAACTGGAGGAACAGCCTCTATCTACTGTCCATGAGTCCGAATATCTGGTCCTGCCTTGCTTGCAAGCAACAGTCCGATGTCATGTTCAAACCGTACTTTACACACATGAACAAATTAGACCGGCTAAATTTAAATGTTGGCTTGAGTCAACTACTCCATTTTCCCATGTTACAAAAGCCACAATTGTCCCCCAAACTCAAATTGGTTGATCCCCCATGTTTTGTTCGTTGATGTTGTGTGTTGCTTTTCAACAGAACATAGTCCAAAATGAGTCAGGCTCGAGGTCAATTATTCGTTGCTGAATGCTCCATGTTTTTTTTTGCATCGAAGATTTGACTGTGAAAGCCCTCATGGGTTTGTCTGAATATACCAATTTGATGCTAGGGGATAGTACCCATTTTTTCACACCCAATTCCATTGTTCATGGGTTAAATATGTGAATGTTTTACGGACCACACCCTAGCTTATCCCCTTAACTGCAGGGGTGGGGTAGTGGCCTGCCTGTCCGCCTAGTGTTGCACCCGGGTATTGAATCCGGGTCTGACGCATGAGGGATGCGTCTTATCCACTAGACCATGCCCTCTGGGTTCAATATGCATAATGTCCCCATATGTCCTCATTTTGGAGGATTCAATCAACAATTCTTAGTAGTTTAAAGTAGTTTAACCAGCATTTTTGGATAGCTAAACATTGTTCCATCATTTTTGGATAGTCAAGCCAGCAATTCATCCACGATATCACATGGCTCCCCCAGGACTGGAAGCAGCACGCCCTGCAGGTGGAACTTCCCTTGGTCCAGGGCTCCATCAGCGTCAGCGCCTGGCCCGGGCTGTGCCAACACCTCGGGGAGCTGCCGCCCTGCGTTACGGCCCAAGAGTTGAGAGAGACGCTGTGGCAACAGGTGCTGCAGAGTGTCTGGCTGGGGCTGGATTTTTGGCTGTTGTTTTTGATCGAAAATGAAGGCAACACTCATTTTTTTTTGATTGAAAATAAGGGAAAACTTGAACACCCACAAATTTGATGGGATCATTTTCATCATGTTTTGTATGAACAATGGTTAGTTGGAGGTGTACCCTCAATTTTAGACACCAAATGCCACTAGAAATTGGGGCTCTGGAAGAGTAATTTTGCAGTTTGTTGATGATTTTGGTCTGATTTTCCCGATGGGAAATCCATGATATACTTGGGGAATCTATAAGGAATATATTTTTTTTTGGGGGGGGTTCCTTTAGCAAATCCAAGATGATGAATTTGTTGAGTTGGAGGTATTTTTTGCCCATTTTTGTTTTGGGGTTGGATGTGAAAGTGCCAAATTTTGACTGAAGCTTAGATGTGCATTCCCAGTTCGAAATTGGCGAATGCTTGCAGCCGGTCTGGGTGTGATGTTGATCATTTGCTGACTGAGATGCAGATCTGGCTGAACAAAAGGAGTTTCTCAGCCCCAGGTGAGATGGAGGTACCAGGTAACACAAACTAGGATTGAAGGATTAGTTGCTTGGTGATATCACACCTCACAACTACATAGGATATTGGAAACCATGTCATGACTGGAGGATGTGTATTCATATATACACACATGATCCCTGTAAGGTGATGGGCCCAGTAAAACACCAATCCCACATTTTCCATTGAGGGACATTGAAAACCGTCACGCGAGGGGTCAGGGAGTTTGTTCCCAATTACATGATACTCGAATGATGGAAGGTAGGATTGATTGTTCAATATTGTTCATATTGGGCCAAGCCCAAACATCGTATGTGGGATATGTATGGATATGTAATGGATATGTGGGATACAGTATTATTTCTGGTATTTTTCATGCGATAGTGCCTTACCCCAGCTACCAAGCATGCTTTTCACAGTGGCTCCACCGGCTCTAGGTCGGTGTCACAACCTTGGTCACTGGCCCGGCTCGGGTGACAATTCCATGTGGCACAGATAACCATCCATGGTTGCATTAAAATGAAATAAAGGATCATCCATCATGACTGTCTAAGTATGTGATAGTATGTGTATAATATACATATTAATACAAAGATATAAGATATGCATATACACACATGTATTGTATATATATATATACACATGTATTTCATACGAATGTGTACATATATGTACAGCATACATGCTAATAAAGAATATAATACACACAGGCACACACTACGGAACAACTTCACTTCGTGCAGATCCTCTCATTTTTCCATCCCATCGCGGTAGGCCTTTGTGGAGAACCCCACACGTGCGCCGGGGCACCGCAACTTCCGGCGCTTCGCATTGCTCTCGGCGCAGATGGTGGCCATCGGGGTGGAGTTGGAATCGGAGAAGGTGGAGCTGCTCGTGCGATGCTCGGTCTACTCAGTCTACTCGGTGCTGGTCCCCCATTGAGTGGGTTGTCCCATCTACGGGTGATAGCATACTATAGCTATTAACTGCTTACTGAACAAGTGGGATGATCCTCCAAGTAGTCACTCTATAGATGATTTATAGTTATGTATAGTCTGGATGTAAACACCACTTGAAATACTTGGAAATGAATATACAACGTCTAAATGGACCTGGGACCATGAATGATAATGGCAAGTACCCCAGATACTCTTCCACAAAACAGTATGTATCCATTATTGTTATTGTTTGTGTTATTAACTATTATTGTTGTCATTATCACTATTGAAGGGGATATGTGATATGTCCCGCCCAGTGAAGTGTCTCCATGACCACGACCTAAGTAAGTAGCAACCAAGGTTATACAGTTATGACCCAGTTATGAATGGTAAGAACAATCCGCTGAAATATTCCTAAAAACCTTTCTGAAAATACGATGACCTAAGATATATATATATATATATATATACACGCACATATTTTTATATGCCAATGATTGAAGTTTACTCACCTACGGAATCCAACCTTTACTTATCCGTGGCCAACTGTCCAATCAGGACAGGTTCTGAATTTAGATCGCCCCTGGCGCGAACGCCGCGATATGCTCAGCGGCATCTTGACCGCCGCCTCGGTGGTGGATCGACGGAAGGTTGTGGAGAATTTGGACCGACGCTTCGAGCAACATGCAGAAATCGATGACTTTGAGATTGCATCTGGGCTGAGAAAAGCAGATGGGTTTCCAAGGGTTCCAAGGGTCATAGGGGTATCCGGTACCCCCAATCATCAAGAGTTAGAGATAGTTAGAGCATTTTAGACCATTTTAGTATTGAAACAACCATAGGTAACTTGGGGTACCCCCAGCTTAGGAAATGGGGGTTTAATGGGGTTTAACAGGTGGGGTTGTAATTGGGGGTTTTCTGGGAGTTTCGTGGGAGTTTAACGACGAGGGTTTAGTGAGGTTTACTGGGGGTTGATGGGGGCTCAATTGGGGGTTAATGGGGTAACCAAGCATTTGATGGCAATATTTCATCGGATATAATGAATAGATTGAGAAATGGATTGGAAAATGAAAAGTTGTTGGTTTCACGTATATATATATATGATTATATGTGTATGTATATACACATGTTTATATAGATAGGTGTTTATAGTTTATAGTCCATCCCATTTGGGATGATCCCAAATGACGAACCTTCTTTTCAGGGACAGATTTCATCCCACCTTGGGGCTTGGAGTTGTGTAATCAGAGCGAGACTGCTCAACTACCTTTTCTGATTTTGTTTTGGAAGCAATGAGACTGCCCAAGAACAAGTGGAATTCTGATGTTTGATGGTGTTGTCCCATTAAATATGTACAATATATTATAGGTAACTATGACTAATATATGATAATTTGGATACATGTGTATACACGTACAGAATTATACGGTTGGGGCCACAAGTTGGTTGCTGAGGTCTGTGGCATTGCGGAGCACATCGGCGTCGAAATCCCACCAGATGGAATCTTTGGCAGAATTTCACTGGAAACCCTGGGGATCCAATCCGTTCTGACATCACAATGATTTATCATCCATGACATTGTCATGGATATCATTGTGATCATTTAAGATGTTTGTTTATGATCTAAATAAGTGATATGATACAATCCGTTCTATGATAATCAGATATCAGAATGATCTTAAACAATGTTTATCATATCAGTGTCATGGATATCATTTATGATGTTACTACGGTCATATAAGATCTATATATTTGGCATTATTTGGCTATAATACCTCTTGGGCATACTCACTATACTATAGGCCCACTAAACAATGGATAAGGTTTGTGTGGAAAAAACACTTACTCCTAAATTCATGGGGTAATCATCATGATCATTATCATGCGTATTAAGATGTCCATTTTGGGATACACACCGTTTTAGGACTAAATCAAATATCATAATCGTGGTTAGACATCCCAGTCTTTCCCATTCTGTCCCATTAATATCTCATGATCCCATGAATATGTTGAATTACATAATTATTTATATTTATTTATAGTATAGCCCCCAATTGCATGGTTAAAAAACTGGAATTTCTCTCTGTTAGATGGTGAAATCCCCATCGTCGATGGTTAACTCTATATAATAACGTTCCATGCAATATGTTGCCCCAATTCCTCAGCTAAGTTGGTTTATTTACAGCCAGGTTACCTAGGATGTATATTTCTATTTGGTAATTATAACTTTGGTTGGGCGGGCAATAAACCATAAACCAGACCAACAAAAACGAAAACCATGTGTGAATCAGAGGCTTCTAAGTTTTGCATGGTGACAACAACTATTAGTTGTTTAGTTTACGGTTAATCTGTTGAATCATAGGCTGGTTAACGAAAATTAGGTTAGTGAAACCAATTTATGGTGATAAAGACTTAATATCTTTCACATCCCTTCATTATACTTAACTTACTATGGTTTACAGCTATAGTTCATAACCTATAAAGTCTCCCTATAGTTTCAATTTCTACAACTATAGTTCATAAATCATTAACCATAGTTAAACCATTATGATATTATGGTTAAATCATTAATCCAGTTAATTGTTATTAGTAGTTATTAGTCTAATGGTTGATGATCAAGTAACCATGAATTATAGTTAAATCAGCTAAATCATTATCATAATGAATCTAATTATAATGGTTAATGAACCATAGATAATCCATAATCGTTAATAACCATGAATTTGATTAACTATTGTTGATTATATAACCATGAATGGTTTATTAACCATTAATCATAATATTTAATGTTAATAACCCATTCATTGTTATATAATCAAAAATAATCCATTGTCTAGTAAAAGATAGTTGGTTTATTAACATTGTGATTAATATTTTAATGTTTATAACCCAGTATCCATAATAGTTAATCATATCTAACCTCCGCGAAGGGGCCATCCGGCGCTGCGCGTTGCGTCGCTGGGCGCTGGACACCAAGAGGGGCGGCGCCTTGCCCGTGTCGCGTGCCTTGGGCTTTCAATATATCATTTAAACGTTAATGGAATTTATATGTATCATTATTTGTACAAATATATATATATACAGATAATTATAAACATATATATATATATTATTATTCATTATTTATTATAAAATGTTATATATGTTTTATTATTTATTATTATTAATATATGCAATAGTATATATAATTATATGTGTGATTTTGACGAATTTTAGAGACTTTACTTCATATCATCATATTGTATGTCAGTTGATATTTATATAAGTTATATATATATATACATATAATGTACATAGATTTGAATATCATCATGTAGTACACTCGGCAGTATAGAATTTGATATCGTATATCACTTAGTAATTAATAATTAGTAATGTATCACTTAGTAATTAATAATTAGTAATGTAGGTTTAGGATGGTTTAGGGGTTGGTAACATCATTGTGTATCACTTATACATGCTTATATAAATAGTTCAATATCATTCCAACATAAGATGAAATATAGTTGTAATATAACCCCATGTCTTGAACTACAATTGAATAAGTGCGGGGTGCGGGGGTACGTATCGTGTTTTGGGGATGTTGATCATCACTTGAAAACGTATCTGCTGGAGAGCAAACATCTCAAACGTTAGGTGATGTTGAGATTACACATTTCCATCCAGTTAGGGATCAACATGTTGGGGGAAAAGAAAACATCTAAAATGAGGGCCCTCCAAGTTGTTGCCACCTCAAACAGCGTCATCATAACTTGAAGTTGCAACTAGCTGCCAGCTGCGATGTTTATTCATGAATATTCATGAACACTGGCGGGAATCGTTCCAAACATGTCCAACATTTCAAGGCAAGTTTCAACCTCCTCCAGCAAAAATTCAAACAATTGACTTATTTTTTGTCGAACTGCATGTATATACATATACAGAATTATGCACACATCACATGTATATATATATATATATATTCATCTCATGTCTTTCTACGGTACCGCGGCTTGAACCTCTGGAAGGACACCCTATATATATGGTTTGATGCTAAAAGAAACAATGTTTTTCCTCTAGATTGTTCCTTTAAACCCAGTGAGTTTGGATGGTTTCAAGTTTGGACGGTTTCACCCGGGTTTGTCGGAGAAGAACACAATCATTGCTATTGATTCCCCCAATAAACAGTGCCATTTTATGTGGATGGTTCCATTTTTCAGACCCAATCTGATAGATAAAACCCTATTGTTCGCTAAAACCATCTCAAATCCAATGTTTTGATTGATTGAATCCCACTCCAGCATTTTTGTTCAGCTCCAAATAATTTTCCATCAGTTAAAACCTTAAAACCATGGTGAAATCCACATGTTCTGTGCTGCCAAATCCATCCATTTTCTGCTGCTCAAAACCACCGACCTTTTTGGATCACCGAGGCCTCAGCGACTTCGTGGATCGCGACGTGGCCATCGGCGAGGACGTGGCCTGCAGCCTGCGGCAGCGCGGCCGCGTCGCGGATGCGGCGCTGCTGCTGTCAAAGCTGCCGAACGAGAGAAGTGGAGAAGATGTGGACGCTTGGTAAATGATGACATATGATGACTAGAATCTATACATGATATATGATATATACATGATATATGATGTATATATATATATCATATATTATATAACTATATATATATATATATATATATATTTTTAAATTAATGTGATTGTAATGATAGTTTGTTATATATATATATATATTAATTATAGAGATGTGATGATGTGGAAACTTGGGATTATCATTGGGATTACATAAGGGCTGCCGCCCCTGCCGCCGACCCCGGAAGAATGGTCATGTGGTTATATGACAGTTATATCATATATCAGATGATGGTCTGAGTTTTTTTTGACAATTGGTTGATAGTTTCCAGCCTTTAGCTACTTTAGGGACTCAACTAGCCAGCATCATGTTTTGTCGATCTTGGAGTAGTTTAGATAAAGAGTAAATGTTAATCAGCACAGGCTTCCCAAGTCTCGGTTACAGTTACAATATGTTAAGATTGTCTGTTTGTTTTCCGATTCAGTTGATTCTGCTCCACGGCGGTACGACCATTTATAAGCGGTTTCTCGATATTCAGAGTCTCAGCCTGCCGGGGGGCCCAAGGGATCCCATGGTCGGCTGCATTTGCGTCGTTTTGGCAGGGCGAATCTGGCGCGAGCCAGGTGTTTATAGTCCTATGATTGCATATAAAAATTATAGAGGTGTCTTAGTATGAGTGTTATCTTATATATATATATATATAATAATCTGCTGCTGCCTGCTGCTGCCTGCTGCCTGCTGCTGCCTGCTGCTGCCTGCGGCTGCCTGCTGCCTGCTGCTTGCTGCTGCCTGCTGCTGCCTGCTGCTGGTGGCTGCTGCTGCTGCTGCTCCTCCTGCTATCGTGCTGCTGCAATCAAACAGCCTCCAAAGCAAGAAACAGCTGCTGCTGCTGCTGCTGCCGCCGCCGCCGCCGCTGCTGCTGCTGCTGTGCCCACAAAGACACGGCCCTGCCCGATGGGTAAACACCATGGCCCTGAAGGACGAATGGAGTCCAAAATAGGCGTTTCCGGGGCCGGAACGTCCCTTCTGAAATCTCCTAGAAAAAGCTTGCTATACGTTTCTCGATGCTGGCTACTGGGAGCTGCTGCTGCTGCTGGTGCAGCTGACCCTTCAAAAAGGCGGCTTCCGGCAAGGAAACCCCATGCTACTGAAGGGCGCCGGAACGTCCCTTCTGAAATCTCCTACAAAAAGCTTGCTATACGTTTCTCGAGGCTGGCTGCTGGCTGGCTGCTGGCTCGCTGCTAGCTGCTGCAGTGCTGCCGTTGCGCTTACTGCTGCGTCTGCTTGTCTCTGCTGCTGCCTACTGATGCCTGCTGCTGCCTGCTGCTGCTTGCTGCTGCCTGCGGCTGCCTGCTGCCTGCTGCTCCCTGCTGCTGTGCCCACAAAGACACGGCCCTCCCGGACGGGGAAACACCATGGCCCTGAAGGACGAACGGTGTCCAAAATATGCGTGTCCCGGGGCCGGAACGTCCCTTCTGAAATCTCCCAGAAAAAGCTTGCTATACGTTTCTCGATGCTGGCTACTGGGAGCTGCTGCTGCTGCTGCTGGTGCAGCTGACCCTTCAAAAAGGCGGCTTCCGGCACCATGCTACTGAAGGGCGACAGCGACTGCTGCTGTTGCTGCTGCTGCTGTGCCCACAAAGCCAAGGCCCTCCCGGACGGGGAAACACCATGGCCCTGAAGGACGAATGGAGTCCAAAATAGACGTTTTCCCGGGGCCGGAACGTCCCTTCTGAAATCTCCTAGAAAAAGCTTGCTATACGTTTCTCGATGCCGGCTACTGGGAGCTGCTGCTGCTGCTGACCCTTCAAAAAGGCGGCTTCCGGCAAGGAAACCCCATGCTACTGAAGGGCGACAGCGACTGCTGCTGCTGCTGCTGTGCCCACAAAGACACGGCCCAGGCATTTCCCGAGGCCGGAACGTCCCTTCTGAAATCTCCTACAAAAAGCTCGCTATACGTTTCTGGCTGCTGGCTCGCTGCTAGCTGCTGCACTGCTGCCGTTGCGCTTACTGCTGCGTCTGCTTGTGTCTGCTGCTGCCTACTGATGCCTGCTGCTGCCTGCTGCTGCCTGCTGCTGCCTGCGGCTGCCTGCTGCCTGCTGCTGCCTGCTGCCCCCTGCTGCTGTGCCCACAAAGACACGGCCCTCCCCGACGGGGAAACACCATGGCCCTGAAGGACGAACGTAGTCCAAAATAGTCGTTTCCCGGGGCCGGAACGTCCCTTCTGAAATCTCCTAGAAAAAGTTTGCTATACGTTTCTCGATGTGCTGGCTACTGGGAGCTGCTGCTGCTGCTGCTGGTGCAGCTGACCCTTCAATGACCCTTCAAAAAAAGCGGCTTCCGGCACCATGCTACTGGAGGGCGACAGCGACTGCTGCTGCTGCTGTGCCCACAAAGACACGGCCCTCCCGGACGGGGAAACACCATGGCCCTGAAGGACGAACTGAGTCCAAAATATGCGTGTCCCGGGGCCGGAACGTCCCCTTCTGAAATCTCCTACAAAAAGCTTGCTATACGTTTCTCGAGGCTGGCTGCTGGCTCGCTGCTAGCTGCTACACTGCGTCTGCTGCTGCCTACTGATGCCTGCTGCTGCCTGCTGCTGCCTGCTGCTGCCTGCGGCTGCCTGCTGCCTGCTGCCTGCTGCTCCCTGCTGCTGCCTGCTGCTGGTGCTGCTGCTGGTGGCTGCTGCTGCTGCTGGTGGCTGCTGCTGCTGCTGCTGTGGTGCTGCTGTTGTGCTGCTGCAATCAAACAGCTTCCAAAGCAAGAAACAGCTGCTGCTGCTGCTGCTGCTGTGCCCACAAAGACACGGCCCTCCCCGACGGGGAAACACCATGGCCCTGAAGGACGAATGGAGTCCAAAATAGACGTTTTCCCGGGGCCGGAACGTCCCTTCTGAAATCTCCTAGAAAAAGCTTGCTAGACGTTTCTTGATGCTGGCTACTGGGAGCTGCTGCTGCTGCTGCTGCTGTGGCTGCTGCTGTGCCCACAGAGACACGGCCCTCCCGACGGGGAAACACCATGGCCCCTGGCGCGCTCCCGGGGTCGGCTGCGCCCGCTGCGGTAGTAGTCCGAAACAAGAGTCAAAAGTATTATTCCCTGGCGCGCTCCCCCTTGCGTCTGCCGGGGTCGGCGGATATGCGATGATAACATTCGGACTTATCATGTTTGCTGTATGCTGTTGTACCGACCATATTACTATATTTTTGGGAATCAACAATCAGCAAACATGGACAAAGTGGAGACTTTGACCATGACTAGATGTGAAACGTTGCTGGCCATGGCTAACATGTTGGCCACACAGATGGATGTGGACCCTTGGGTTGTTATTGCGATTAGTAAACTTTGGACTTCTTGCATGTGGACCCTGCAAAATTTCGGAATCCACAATCAACAAAAATGGAATGTGTGGACCCTTGGAGAAATTGTTGTTTTTGTGTTTCTTTCAAATGGGTTTGAAACAACCATCATGGGATAAGCAGCACGGGATTTTGAATCATCAATCCTTGGATTGAAATCTGTGAATTACTGTTAAATTGGAACACTATTCTAATCAAACCTAGATTAATAGCGTTGAATTAATAGTGTTAAATAGAACCTAGATTAGACTTCACTGTTTTTTTTTGGTATTGCCATGTATTGCCTCAGAACAGGACTTATGAAACAAAATGGGGTTGAAGCAGACATCCTGGGGTTAGAAACTAAGAGCCATGGGCAACATGTTAGGCAGAAACATGGAAGATGTCCACACTTGGATTGACATTGAATTGGGGAGGGTGCATGAACTTGCCATGGAAAATGGTGTTTTTTGTTGAACCGAGAATCAATAAAAATGGAAGATGTGGAACTCTGGACTAAAAGGTGTGGGTATGATTTGATATGGATGTAAGATGTATATAATTTGTAAGCAACATGGAAGATGTGGAAGCTTGGACTGGTGTGATCTATACAGGTAGCTGGGTCCCATATTCGGGAAAGAGGATTGAGGGTGAACATATGTGACATTATTTTTTAAATGTGTGACACAGAGGGAGGTTGACAAGCACATATGCGGATTCGGCCTGGTTTAAGCAAGATTTGGCAAGATGATGTTTGACATGCACAGATATGCAACCTTTGACCTCTAGAAATGTGATCGATACGTTGGGGCGGGTCAGAGATCGGATCCTGGAATTGTTGAGGCGAAGGTTTAACTCTTGTGGGATTGACATCCAACCAGAAAATGACCATGTATTGCTCATGTGACATTTGACCCATACCCAAATGAGAATGGCTTAACACTATTGTATATGTATAACCCCCAAACAACTGGATATAACTGGATGGTTTAATATGTTTAATAACGTTTTATATCCTATAGAAAGATGCAATTTTGGTAATTACCACATATCAAACATGTGGTTTTTGAATTTGGGAATACAACTATTGCATGTTTAACATGTTGGTATCACATGTCAAAACCCTCATACCAAATGGGAGATTTATTTGTAACATATTAATATGTTTAATATTTTCAATATTTCTTGGATGGCCTAATGTTGAAAAACACTATCCAATTGGTGAATCATGTGCGCCAAATCTCCGTTGGCTGTGCGCCAAATATAGGAGTTAGATCGACTTCAAGAGATCTTGTCCCTGGCGGACGACGGAGCCTTTCATGCGGACGACGGAGCCTTTCCGTTTGGTCCTGTGACGCGACAGATGTGGCGCCGCGTCCCTGGGGGACGGGTGAAGTTGACAGGGAAAGGTCAAACATGACAGGCACATGTGGGTAGATGTGGACTGGTTTTGTTTGGGGAGTTAAGATGGTAACATCATGAACAATTCCATACTTCCATTTGCCTCACTTTAGGCATTTGGAGGGGTCAGGAGCCTAGAATCAATTGGATTGATCATGGGGTTCACCACATCTAAAAAAGGATTAAAAAGGCCTAGCCCATGTCTCGGGATATGAATCAAAGGTCAAGGCCGCTCAAACATGAGTAGATTCCAGGTGAACATCGCAACAGCTGTCTGGATGAACCCCGAGCCCAGATCCGATGTCATCGTTGAATCCACCAAGCAGAAAGATGTTTCTTCGGACATATGAACCAAAGACAAAACAGCGACAGGATGAATTAGGATGAAGTAAAGTATGCTGAGTCTGATATACCCTCTGGTTATTTAACATAGCCATGGGAAATGGCCCATTTATAGATGGTTTACCTATTAAAAATGGTGATTTTCCATGGCTATGTTATATAAGCAGATGGTACATATTTTAAGCACCGTAAAGCAGTGATTGAACTTTGGATATCAACCAATGTTGGCCATTATGATATCCGCCAGCTTCGACATTGGCAAATGTGCACATTCGAGTGCTATGGGAAACTGAACCCTTGAAATTCAGTTGTTTGGCGATTTATATGGCTGGTCCCAGTTCCTGTATGTAAATAATGTTAACATCAACACATTAGCAATAGTGATAATACCAATGATGATGATCCCGACAATAATGGGGTTCATTCTATAAGTGGATAGATCGATACATGGATAGGATGTGATACGATAGGAAAGGATAGGATAGATTTAGATATATATATATATAGACATATTTAGGTTTCAAGCCAATAGATAGACTTCGATAGCTTTAGATATATAGACAGATACAATGTCTATGTGTATTCTAATTATCAAAAACCCTTCCACTTCTGCCCTGGTTCCTTTAAACGTCGGAACCGCAAAACTAGGTGGATTCCCAGGGCTTCCTGTTGCCCCACGACAACTTCCTTGGTGCCTGTGAGACGGCGGAGGCGGCAGATGCGGCACTGGAGCGATTGAGGGAGGAGGATCTGCTGGTGATACATCTCTTCAGCGCCTTGGAAGGGAACCATGTGGACCATGTGGGATATGGGATAGGAATTTACCATGGAATCTACTGGGATGTTTCATGGCACATGTTGGGATATGGGACTTAGAGAATGTCTTCCCAATGGTATATCCTGAATTTATCGGAATATAATGAGATTTATAGAGATAATTTTACCCTCTGGTAAACTAACATAGCAATTGAACATGGCCATTTATAGTTGATTTTCCCATTAAAAATTGTGATTTTCTATAGCTATGTTAAACTACCAGAGGGTATGTGTTTTGGATGAATGAACCATCTCTTGAGTGTCTTGGGTTTTGATGGGAATTGACCAAAGATGAGCGGCTATCCATTGGAACAGAACCAGCACGTATGGGGATATATAATCAACAGTAATTAAACAATATACTATACCCTACCGGCACTAATCGTTAAATTATGTTTACAATATCCACCTTCAACTTGAATGGTTAAGATGTACATGTGCGATCATTTAACTCAATCGAATATCATGTCCATTCAATCTATCCTGTAATACTGTAATATGTAAACATGTAATCATCCGTTTGTAGATGGGCCATGGAGTTAGTTAACTGGCTATATTCCCTTAAAAATCCTTTAAACCCATGATATCACAGTCTAAACAGTTAAGTAACTCCATGGCCCGGTAACCATACTACTTCATATATCTTATATAACCCAGTTATAACCCAGTTGTAAGCCAGTTGACAGATCATTTATCTTTAAAACATAATATTCCCTCCGTTAATCAAACGTAGCAATTGAGAAACCACCATTGACAGATGATGTCACATTAAGAAAAAAAAAAACTCCATTTTTCGCAGGGATCCATGCATTTCCAATTGCCACGTTTGATGACCAGACAGTATCATATTAACTAATATATTAACACACTATTATGGTTATATGATGTTATATGATGTTATATGATGTTATATGAGGGTATGTAAATGTATATCAATATCTTAATAAATCATAATTAATATTATAATGGTATATTACTCTAACATACTAAAACTATATCCCATAGGATCCATGAATGCTATATATGCTAACAAAAATGGGGTATATTGATGGGATCCATGTTACCATATATAGCAGCACCATGGATCCTATATACCATTATGATTGATTATTATTATAGTATGATAATATACCACTATGGTTATTATAACTATACCATATTACTATATCATAACTATACTATTACTACTATAATTGATTGCAACAACTGTTGGACAGGAGAGGAGGCTCCCTTTTGGCATCGCCCCGGGAGTCTCTTGGTTCTGCGCGTGAACTGCGAAAATGCAGAAGGGATGGGATGGGAGCGCCGCACGAAAAAACGAGGGATCTACCCTCTGGTAAACTAACATAGCTATTGAACATGGCAATTTATAGTGGATTTACCCATTGAAAATGGTGATTTTCCATAGTTATGTTAGTTTACCAGAGGGTAACCAACAAAATGGGAATTGAACAATCAAACACATGGATCTATGAAATGATGTAGCCAAGACAGATATACAAAAATCATGATTTATCCACAACTAAAATCAGATTTAACCAGCAAAAATAGGGATCTAACCAACAAAAATAATGATTACCCACAAAAATCAGATTTAACCATCAAACATGGGGATTAAACCATCAAAAATGGTGACTCAACTGCTAGAAAATGGTGATCAAAACAGCAAATTTAGGGATTGAGCCATCATCTGGTTAACCAGTAAAACCTGGGGATTTAATGAGAAACCATGGCTAGATCGGGCGCGATAACGACGGCTTCATGCGAAGCTTGAGCCATGGGAATACGGAACATTGGATGTTAGTTCTGGTAATGAAACATGGCTTGCTGGAAAATCCCTATTATAAATGCTTCTATCATTGAAATGCCCACGTGGATTTATTGTAATGAAAACCTCCATTTATAGTGGATTGTGGATTGTCCTATATTTTCGCGTTAAAACATGTTTTTCTCATATTACCCTCTGGTAAACTAATATAACTATGGAAAATCACCATTTTCAATGGGAACATCCACTATAAATGGTCATTTTCAATAGCTATGTTAGTTTACCAGAGGGTATGTTCCCACATTTTAAACGTTGAACATGCTATCGACCGTTGTGGCCCTTAGGCGTGCTGGTCGTTGGCAGCTCGCAGCACGTGGAACTCTTCGACCTCTTTGCTCTCCGAGCAGAGGAGGTGTATCCAACTTGTTTCACTGGATTGGTTTAAGGGAAAATTTACAGGAAACCATGGTTTTTTAATGGTTTTTTACCATCAAATTGGTTGGGCTTTCCTGTAAATTTTCCCATCATCCAATTCTATGATTGTTGAATCGAAACCATGGTTTTTACCATGAAATATACCCATAGGATCCATGGTGCTGGTATATATGCTAACATCAAGGGGGTATATTGAGGGGATCCATGTTACCATATATAGCAGCACCATGGATCCTATGGGATAGGGCTTTCCTGTAAATTTTCCCATCATCCAATTCTATGATTGTTGAATCATCATGAATCATCGGAGCCCATGGGATCGATTCAATCTCTGAAATCACGACGCCAAAGCCGCCAAAATGCAGCGTTTTGATGTTCTAATATGTTCTAATTACAGTACCATCTGGTTATTTAACAGTTTGGCATGGAAAATCATCATTTTTAATAGGTAAACCATCTATAAATGGGCCATGTTCCATGGCTATGTTAAATAACCAAAGGGTATAAATAGTATACATTATTATGAGACCATCCTGTTTGAAGCGTCACTGCTGCACGTGACATGGTGTGCCTTTATCAAGGACTTAGCATGGTCCCAGAAGTTTAAATCCATAGGTGGAAGCTATAGTAGGCTATATTCGGATATACATATCCCCAACATATACGAAGACTTGGATTTGTTTGGGGCCATTATCCAGCTTTTTGAGCAAGGATTATCAGATATTACCAGATGTTTACCATGTCCATTGATTGCAAGTTGTATCCCAAGCATTGTTGCAAACATTCCCCATTTTGCTCCAACAAGGGTAGGATATATCTCACACACATGAAGCCGCAATGTCAGCATAATCTTCAAACCTGATTCCTGCTTGGCCAACAGGAATTGATTGGTACTTTTTGCACCCCCCCCAAAACGATGGTCAAGTAATATGCTAGTGACGCAATTGTAAATTACTGTTCTATTTTTTTGAGGGCTACTACACCACTGTGATTCGTCGCTGGGGGAGATTTAAAACCATACCCAGAGGCATATCCTTGTTGGAATTGGATGGAATTGGTGTAATAACATGTAATGGCCCAAGACATGTGTATTTGACCGATATAGTATACTTGAGTTTTCCACAAGTAGAAGTCGTAAACCCAACGAAAAACTCCATAAACCTAACAAACCCCACATACATCCATTAAGCCATTTGAAACTCTACTCCAAAAAAATGTCTTTCACCAAAATTCATGCTCCATTTATCATCATTTATCATGCGGATTCCACCAACATCAAATCAGGTGAACCCGCACCACCCGGTGCTTTCAATTAGGGCTTATGAACCACCAACAACCATCGGGATCATCGGGCACCCGCGACAGACGGAGGGCACGGAGTTGGTCAATTGGCCGTTGCTGGCGCAGAAGCTCCGCGGAATCCTATCGCAACAAGACGTGCTGAAAATCGTGCCATGGCCGAGTCTGGCGGGGGTGCGAAGTCAATACGAACACCACGGCTGGAAGACTTGGAAGTGTGTGAAATCAGGGCTTCACCAGCTATATTAGCTATATATAATGGATAAAATTGCAATCATTTGTACAAATGTGTGATAAACCATTGTAAATCTGGCTGGTGAACTCATTTTCTTGATATTATTACGGGCAGACAACCTTCCAGTTCTTGATGGTTGAATCCAAATGTTTCATTGAAGATATACCATCCATGTCCATCAACATGTTCCCCGTGTTGGGTGTTGAACCATAATAAATATTAACCATATATAACCATATATAACCATATATAACCATATATAACCATATATAACCATATATAACCAGATATAACCATATATAACCATATATAACCATATATAACCATATATTAACCAATGATTATACCACATATTAACCATATATCAACCATAAATCCAGCAGATCGGCCAGCAGATCAGCCAGATCCAGATAGGTTTGGGGAGGCATTGAAGAACTCATCGACATGGCCATCGAACTAGGCCGCTGTGGGACGGGCTGTGGGGTTGTTGCCAACACATGTTTGGATTCCCATGGGACCAAAATGGGTGACGTCATCAAATTTTGGATGGATTGATAGTTTAGGAGTAACGTGATTTAAAATGACCCATGAATGTTGCACTTGATCATGTTTTGACATTTTACAAAGCCATAGTCGTGTCCAGTTTGGTTGTTCTTGTGTGATTTGAATGTTGGTTGGGTCATGTGCAATTTATCGCCACATAAAAATAAATGCCAGGGGCCAGGGCCGGCCAGGGTCCCTCTAATTTAGAGAAATATATATGTGTGATCATGCTTGCTCATTTGTTATTGCTAAAATCATTTCCATCCTCATCATGTTCTGTTGAATTCCCCCCCAGTTCCTCTCCATGTTTCCGATGAACATTGGTCAATTCCATGTTTCAAAAGAGAATCCTCACTTCATCCCCCTTCTCTAGTAAAAGTCGTTTATAATTCATACGGTATCGTTACATTTACCAATCATAACATGATTTCCCTGCTTTTCCGGTGAAAATCCCAATTCAATCCTATTTTTATGTGTATATCCGGTGAACAAACATCCCTATTTGAATCCCACATTTCTGTTGAAATCGATGAACATCCCTATTTGAATCCTGCATATCCTACTTTGTTTGTTGAAAGTCCATGAGCAAATCCAGTTTTTCTTCATCATTTCCCATCCGCATCTCCTTTAAGGATCATTCCCCCAGGCCTCGGCATTGCTCGGAGTCTGAAGCCCAACGAGAAAGATCCCGTGGGCCCGGTGCCGCGGCGATGCGGGCAGTCAGGAATTCCCGACTACTGGATGTGCATGATGTTAGGTTATAGTAAGTTATCTGGTTGGTGGTTTGGAACATGTTTTATTTTCCCCAATAGCTGGGATGATGATCCAATCTGACTTTCATATTTTTCAGAGGGATTGAAACCACCAACTAGTTATAATTTATAATGTAATGTACAGTGTATGTAATATTATGCATATATGTCATATGTTTAATCTGATTAGTGTGTATGTTTGAACATATTATGTATACACATAGATATATCATATATGCGTACATATATGGTACTTGTAACATTGCAATCCCGGACTTGATGGACCAGTTGGACAGCTGAGATGCCGAGGAACACACCATCAATAAGATTGTGGAATATATATGTGTGTTTTCTATCGCATTTGAATAAAAGTAACGTATCCATATATCATGTATATATATATATATATGTATCCTTTGTGACTATACACACCATAACACAATATAACGCATATTGTCATATTGTTGCAATCCGCTTCTGCGTTCACTCCCTACTTGAGAGATTGAGTCATGCGAAGCAAAAGCAAAAACAAACCATCAACGATAAAGAAGGGCAGGTAGGTAAACCAAAAAGACACTTTGGCAAAGCTGGTGGTGGACCGATCGGCCAACCGGCCTTACCTTTCGCCAGGGACAGACAAAGTTTGACCCATGTTTAACCCATTTTTGGGATGCGGGAACAACAGATTTGAGCCACTGAGATCTTGGGATTACCTAGAAAGAAGTGCACACAAACATACTACTCTATATAACCTGAGATTATATACACACGCACATAGAATATCATAGAATCCTGTATCCTATACTCCAAGCATCATTGACCACTTTTGTGACCCAACTGATAAACCCAGGTCATCAGTTCCCCTTCCATGTTTTCCACATGGTTTTCCATCGATTTTCCCAGGTTTTAGACAGTCAGTCTCTCCTCCAAGAGCTGTTTCCTGGAAGTGGCTGGCCCAGCATTTTTCGCCGTGTCCTTGGTCTCCGCCTGTGCCTGGAAGAGGAAGGATCCAACTGGTCCAGGAGGCAAAGTTGCAACGTGGGCTGGGCCCGGCTGGGCGGATTGCAGGAGGTTCAGGTACTGAGTTGCATGGTTTTAATGGATATCATAGGATATCATGGTACAACTCCCAGAGTTTCTGAAGTGAAACATGACTAAACATGGTGGATTCAAGCATGAGAAATGGTGACACATTGTGATTTAACCCTCTAAGGTAGGGATTTCACCAGTGGACCATGATGACAATGGATATTTGGGTGTGTCTGAACATTGGGTTTACAACCAATTTATGCCAACTTCTTTAAGAGGGAAAAATGCAAGCATCACATTTGGGCGTCCCTATTTTCAGCAAAACCTCGATGTTTTCATTACATTTAAGGGATTCTAATCCTAATGACAGTCATATATTTTTCGGAGGCGGTCGTAAAAGCCATGGTCATTGGCCCATGAACTGGGACGAGCATCCAAGCTGGCTGGAATTAGCTGTTTGTTAGTAGACATCCTTTTCCCCATTGGTTGTTACTGCTCAATGTTCTCGCATGTTCTCACTTTGTCTTGGTGTCAATACCCCAAAATCTTGCTGCTCAATTTCATCAGAATCAGAATCTCCATGATTTTCCTTCAAATAATCCAAATGTTGTCTTCTGAGTTTTTGAATTCAACTTGAACTTAGCCGGTACATGTAATTCGTGTTTGTGCATCCCAGTTAGGAAGTGGTTAATAGCCTCATAACATCTCATAACCAATTAATACCAATTATCTTATACCCCGGTTGTCATGGAATATCCCCAGTTTTACATGGCTTATGTGAGAGGCTGTAGACTTATGTGTAGGATATCCTGGGGAGGTCCCCATGATATCCCTACGTGCCCCAGGCCATTGCGACGCTCCCAGCTGCACCACGCAGCTGTGATGACCTGGACGCAGCTGCCGGTGCTGCACGCGCTCTGCGCCAAGACGTCGCTGCTGCCCGAAGCCAAGTTGCGGGGCCACGTCTGCGTGCAGCGGCCCGGCAGCAGGGGCCTTTTGTCACTTGGGGCATCCGATTTTTCGGGGCCCGGAGAGTTCCACTCTGAGCAAACCATAGCAGAATTTGGAGCTGCGCAAGTTGGACACGCATATACTGCAGATTCATCGTTTCAATATGTTTCAATCATAATTTGAACAGACTGAGAGTTTGTTTCGAGGGATGGCATAAAGATGGCTTCAACCTACCCAGGTCGCGCACGCGCTTCTGGTTGCGCAGCCGCGATGGTGGGAAGCATGTCCTGGGTCAGCTGGCGCCACCGGGGCGCATGGTGGAGCCAAAAGGGGCCAGAGGTGGGAGCTTTCGCCGGGAATTGCTGGGAACCCTGAAATGGGGGGTTTAACCACAAAAAAGGTGGTATGATGATCATAAACAATGGGGACTTAACATGGATTTGGGTGTGTCTAAGCATGGAGTATATCCATGTATATCCCCGAAATGGCCGTTTGAATAGAAAAGATGATGATGAACCAGTCGATTTGGGAATGCCTTATTTTCAGACCAACTGGAACCTATGGTATACCTACCAATCCCTACCGCAAATGGGTAGTCAAATTTTGACCCACAAAAACCACAGATGTTGGGTCAGATTTTGTGCAGCAAACCATCCCATTTTGGGGAGTTGCAGATTCTTGACATGCGATGAAACGGTTAGAGAAGATGCATTTCCTGGTTAGACTAATACAGTGAAATTCCAACCGATATAAAGAGCTACATCGCAAACAGGAGCCTTAATAGTAAGAAAGACTGAGATGACAGTTCTTGGGAATCGAAACATCACCAAAGTACGGTGGTTGGATACTGCTTAGCCCACAAGAAAGTGAGATATACTGTACATATATAGCAGAAAACCGAGGAAGCCAAGAGGTTCATGGCTATGGATCGGAAGCGGGGTACCCTGAGTTACATGAAAATCATGTCGTTAACGATTAACAAATTGTAACTTTAATTGAAAAATCCATAAGTTGCATAAAACTGATAAGGTTTGAATAGGTTTGACATGTTTTGACCACCAACAAAGCATGTTCGCACTCTGACTAATTGGTCTTGGGATTCCCTTTCCGATTCTTAAGAAGATGTGAGCCACGCAGCCACGCGCCACAGGAACGGCATCATCCTTCACAAGGGTGGCATTGCTGGAAGATTCGGAGAATCAAGAAGAGGCAGGGAAAGATGTGGGGTAAAGTGCCAAGGGTCGCAGGGTGAGTTATATCCTGGCTTTAAGCTTTAGGTGGTTTGATGTTCATTGTTTGTGTATTCTCTTGTGTTGAACTTTGAATAGACAGACAAGTCAGGTTCACGATTCTATTGCATAGGATCACGCCAACTTCTTAAGAATAGGCTGTTTTGGAACAAGACACTGGACAGCTCTGATATAGTTTTGAACGATTGATTCAGCCTTCATCCACTACTAGGCCTGAGCAATGACCCTGGAAGTATGAAAGTAGAATTGAGAATGACCTCTACGTTTCTCTAGAGATTCCCCAAGACCACTGCGGAATGGAAAGAAAGTTTCAATCATCGTGTGATCTACTGTGTTTTTGTGCAACCTGTGTTTGCACTTTTTGCATGTCAACACTGCATGTTTCCAAGACCTCTACCGAAGCGATACCCGGTAATACTTAACCACAGCATATAATTCATATATAAACGTATATATACAATACAGTATCCTAACGCACACTGTGTTCTGAATGTCTGCAGATCAGAAACACCAGTACAAGCTGATATATTTGAATACCCTGCTGGAAACAACAAAGATTAAGATGGAAACTACCCCCACATGCATGTGTTGACTTCAGCATGTTGTTAGTCTTTCCCCATGTTGATTGTTGACATCCAAAATGATGGCACGTAAAGAATTTCCACAAAACATATTTGAAATGAAACTGTGGGATAATTTCACTTCCGGACCCTGCTTGCTGGTTCATACAGTAGAATCACTTTTTCGCATCTATGTTGCTCAGAAGATCTCAGAAGCTTGATAATGAGGCTTAATGCCCAGCCAATCCCGCAGAACATATACATATATATATATATACATATATAATATATATATATACACATAGATTTGTCATGATTTCAATTTATATAAATTTGCCTGCACTTATTATATATTTCTAAGTATATATATATATATATGATTACTCATATATATAATATATGTATTATTACATATAGGTATTATCTTGGGCATGGGTCAAGATGCCAATCCGCTACGAATCATTCGGCACCTGGGTGGATTTTTCTGAGGTGGAGGTGGTTAGTGATCTCATTGGCAACTCTGCCATGGTCGTCCCTTTAGGGGCTGACCTTGCAACGCCGAGACGCGTGGATGCCAGGCAGAGACCCGAGAAAAAACACCGTGGAACCGAGAGAAAAAGAACAGCTTAGGAGGATCTAAGAGGATTTTAGGATGGCTTCAGCACAATTTACCACGACTTTATGATTGGAATGGATTGGATTTGAATAATTTCTATCTTTTTGAGGATACCCTGTGAATGAAGGTATTTTAGTGTCGTTCTTTGGCAACTGATGGTCAAAGTAAGTCAAAGTACATCTGGACGCCCAATAGATTAAAGTGAGGGAGCATGATATTTCATACTTCAATCTATAATGTTCCCAACAGTATCCAAATATGAGATGCATGTTTAGACTTTGATTCAACAAGTTTCAATCAATTTGCCACCCGATTAATTCTGATTTTTCCCGCAGAGCCACATTCCCCAGATGGATGTGTCTGAAAATGCGGCACACCCCGAAATGCAATTGGATATATTGGGATAGGGAAGATGAAATGAAGATGACAATGCATGATAATTCATGATAATTCCATAGTTTCAGGGTTTTACCGCAACATTCCAGACGAAGAAAAATCTCGATCATCTCTTGTGCTTAGGAAAGGATTTCCAATCATATGTGGATAGAAAGGATTTCCAATCATATCCCACCTATTCCTTGGTAAAATATGGTTGAATTGAGGTTTAACGGCTTAATCCATCATTTGTTCCATATATGACATATCCCAGGAAACTCACATGTTATACTTAAGTGATTATGGTTAAACTATGGTTATACGTTAAACTATATGGTTAGTTATTTCTCAGATGTTGCCACCTTTGGCAGGTGCCTCCGTGCCGTGAACTGCTGGAGCTCTTCGGTCTGGGTCGAGCGCCTCATGGCAGCCGCTTCCGTCGATCGCGGCGAAGAATTCTTCGGCACGGTGGATCAGCTGGCAGTGGCGGAAGTGATGCCGGCGGCTTGGTTTTATGATAAAGTGATATACCAGTAGTACCGCACAAGGCGGTGGCGGAAGTTTCAAAAATAGTAAACCTATAGGAGAGGTTGGTTGTTGCGAATCACGGATGGCAGAGCGAATCCACTGATGGACCGAAAGGTGGTTGGAGTTGTGTTTTCTGGAGTGGCTGCAATGGTTGCAGTGGTCACCTCACCACAACTGCTGGATGTAGTGTGGTGTAGTGCAGTTGTAGTTGTGGTTGTAGGTGTAGTTGTAGTTGTAGTGTAGTGGAGTTGTAGTTTTAAGTTGTAGTTGTAAAGTAGTGTAATTAGTGTAGTGTAGTTGCAGTTGTAGTTTTGGTGTGGTGTAATTAGTGTAGTGTATTGTACTGTACTGTAGTGTTGTGTGCTGTAGCGTGGTATAGTGTAGTGTAGTCTAGTGTATGGTAGTGTAAAATGTAAAGTAGTGTAGTTGTAGTTGTAGTGTCGCGTAGTGCAATGTAGTGGTAGTTGCAGTTGTAGCGTAATGTAATGTAATTAGTGTAGTGTAGTGTTGTGTAATGTGGGTAATGTAGTGTAGTTGTAGTTGTAGATGTATTTGTAGCTGTCATGTACTGCAGAATAATTAGTGTTTTGTAGTGTAATGTAGTGTAGCTGCAATTGTAGTTGTAGCTGTGGTGGTGGTAGTGGTGGTAGTGGTGGTGGTGGTAGTAGTAGTAGCAGCAGCTGTGGCGGTAGTAGTAGTAGTAGTAGTAGTAGTAGTAGTAGTAGCAGCTGTGGCGGTAGTAGTGGTAGTAGTGGTAGTAGTGGTAGTAGGAGTAGTAGTAGTAGTAGTAGTAGTAGTAGTAGCAGCAGCTGTGGTGGTGGTGGTGGTAGTAGTAGTAGTAGTAGTTGCTGTTGTAGTAGTTGTTGTGTAATTTGTGTAGTGTAGCGTAATTAGATGTAATTAGTGTAGCGTAGTGTAATTAGTGTTGTGTAATGTAGCGTAATATATTTGTACTTGTAGTAGTAGTGTAGTGTAGTGGTACTTGTAGTTCTAGTTGCAGTTGTAGTTGTCTCTTTATCTATCTGTCTATCTGCAAGCTTGAAAACGAAGCTATTCTGGGAGACTTCCTCAGTTTTTGAACTTGACAACATCAAAAACGCAGCAATTCTGCGAGACTTCCTCAATTTTTGAGCTTGACAACATCAAAAACGAAACAATTCTGCGAGACTTCCTCATTTTTCGAAGTTGACAACATCAAAAACAAAAGAATTCAAAAATGGAAAGTTGAGTGCAGAGCTGACGGCCTCGTACCAATGCGTTATACTATTTTTCAGTCCATCTGTCCAAACTACTGCGCCTACCACGAAAAAGTGATGCCAGGTCATACGAAGTGCTGCACCTGTCACGCAAAATCATCTCAGCAAACCTGAAGATCGGAGGCTCCAAAATGCAACCCTTCTCAGGAAATCAGCGCCCGGACCTACTAACAGCTCTGATGAACATGTCTCTTGTACTGCGCCGGCCATGGAAAATGCATGTTTCCAGATCCTCTTCAAATGTCCCACGCCTGCCATCGTTTTTGGGACATGCTAGAAAACATATTTTTGACAAGGTGCACAACCCCTTGCGCCTGCCACGCAAAACGAGATCTGATCGTCCAAAAGTGGCGCGAACATGTGGTGCTTTTAACATTTTGACTTCGAATTGTGCTTCGCACCACAACGGCGTGCACTTTTTCGACATCTCAACTTCCAAAAGTGGTCCGAACATGGTGTGTTTTGTACATTTTGACGTCGAAATGTGCTTCGCGCCACAACGGCGTGCACTTTTTCGACATCTCAACTTCCAAAAGTGGTCCGAACATGGTGTGTTTTGTACATTTTGACGTCGAAATGTGCTTCGTGTCACAACGGCGTGCACTTTTTCGACATCTCAACTTCCAAAAGTGGTCCGAACATGGTGTGTTTTGTACATTTTGACGTCGAAATGTGCTTCGTGTCACAACGGCGTGCACTTTTTCGACATCTCAACTTCCAAAGTGCTCCGGACCTGGTGTGTTTTGTACATCGAGCCTACTTTTCTGGAAAAACACACGTTTTCGGGACTTTCCTACCTTTTCACGCACCTGGATCTTCTCTCTTCGCAGACTTTCTCTTTTTGATATTCTGTCTTATTCTCTTCTCTTCTCTTCTCTGACTCTTCCCATCTCTGCTTTTCATCTGTCCATATTGTCGGAAGTTTGACTTCTAAACTTCCTTCGATGATGATATATCTACTGTAACGACTTCACTGCGACCTCACTGGAATCATGGTTTATAAGGGAAATCAACCCCAAATGGCTTTAATTCAGGTTAGTGAAATATGATAATTTAGCCAGATATATGGAAGTTTCCATAAATAGGGGATCCCCAATAGCTGGTTGGTCTATAATGGAAAATCCATCTATAAATGGATGATTTAGTGCTAAAATGGTGGTTGACTGGAAGGTAAATCCCATGAAATCGCCATTAAACCATCATTTGATGTCCCATGAAATCATCATTACCACCGTTTTTCATCGTTTTTCCATATTTGAATTTATCAGGTATATACCAACTATTAACGGTTAAAAATTGGAAAATGGGGGATATGGTGATACAAAATGCCTGTTTAATGGCGATTTACCCTCCAGTAAACCGCCATGGCCATGGAATAGATGATTTACCAGTTTATAATACTTTTGCCATTGCGATTTGCCACAGTTGTGTCAATTTACCAGAGGGTACTGGGTAGAGCGTTCGTACATGATATTATAAATCATATTCGTCGATTTGTCGATGTTATTTTTTTTTGTATTGACTAACTTTGATCCACTAGGGGTGAGCTTTTAATATGTTTTGTTTGTTGAGACTAAGAAAATGTCGGAATTCCGGTTTGATGCACACGGAGAGTGTGCATCTTCAGCAAGGCCTAACAGCCTGACAGACACGAGTGACACGAGCACACACAGATTCAGGAGAAGCTGGCATTTTGGGGGTTCATAGCAGGAGAGAACAGCGGTTTGCAGAACATTCCAGAACGTCATGATAAAGCATCTCATCAATGATTTAATTCCGAAACATCCAGGCAAGTTGTTTAATCTCACCATAAGATGGGTATCCACCATTTGATAGACAATCTTCAAAGGGTTGATGATTTTTGATGGTTGAAGTCTAAAAAAAACACCTTGGTGAATTCTCCAGCTGGGCCCAACACTAAGGCCTTCACGTCTCGCTTGGCCATGTCAACGACCACAAGAACACTGGCAGGCATTCACCAAAGTCGCAGAGGATGTGACTGGGATTTTTAACAGGTTGGAAAGATTGGTAACAGGAGTTTGAGTCATAAGTATTCAGACATAAGATTTGCTTTACAGTAGTTTTTCTTCTGGTTTGGATCCGGTCTTTGAAGGCTAGTGGGAAGTTCGGGGTTAGCAAGAGAAATTTGGCATCAGGAGCACGGAAGTTTATTGGGATGACATCGTAAGATCATGAAAGTGCCGAGCCCTTTGGGTTCGTATCATTTCATGGTCCGTATCATCTCATGATTTCAAGACGTTGTGTTGCCCTGCTTGAGCTGCAAAAGCAACTGAAAGCCCCAAGAGCTTCTGCATTGCATGTATTGATGAGGGCCCAACCTTCCACATCACCATGAACACTTCATGACAGAAGGTATGCGTACATACGTCTCAACGTTGGTCATGTTGATGATCTTGATACCTCCACTAATGAACTTGAAAGAGAGAACCATTCACGATAGGTGAATCCGCCCCTTCAAAATGGATTCATCATCATGTTCCCTATGAAAATGGCCATAACTTGGGGGTAGGTATACCATATCCCATTTTCAGACACACCCAATGCATCATGATGCCTCCTTAAATGCCCGAAAAGTCGTCCAAGCCGCTAAGGCAAGCAGCGTCAGGAGAGAGTGACCGTCAGCAGAGGTTTGCACAAGCATGACCTTTTCGGAACTTACTAGTGATAGTACAATGTATATTTATATATTGTACATATATAATGTATGTAATGTAATGTAATGTAATGCAATGCAATGAAATGTAATGCATTGCAATGCAATGAAATGTAATGTAATGTAATGCAATGCAATGAAATGTAATGTAATGTAATTATAATATATATATATATATATTATAGAGACATTTTTCAATATCTATTTTCTTCATTAAAAAGGGTGACCAGTGATTTTCTGACCGGTTTTGTGACAAGCGCAGGAGATTTGTTGGAAGTTGTGTTCGCGCTTCTTCGATTTGGACCTGGCCAATGGGCTGTTGGAACAAAGTTACGCTGCGCAGCGGAGCTTGCTGGGCGATCCATGGGAATCCTGAGATCCGAATCACTGCAGCAGCTGGAAGCAGCGATCCGAAGTGGTGCTGATGGCCTCGCTTTCCGGCGACTCGATGTCCTGATGATCGGATGGCCATGGATGGCCTGCGCGGCCCCAAAAAACATGGTGCAACATTAGTGACAACGAAACGGAGCTCGTGCTGAAAAGTGAGATCCGACATGATGTCCGGCAAATCGCCGCAGCGAGATGGGCTTTAGCCTCCCCGTGGATTGAGCCTCCGCAGCCTGGTTTTGGCCAACTTGGAGGTGCAGTCAGTGCAGTTCCAATCAAAATTGGATATATATGGATACATAACCACAGAGGATGTTAGAGCCCCATATTTCAACTTTCTGGGAGGTAATTACCATGGTTCTCTCCATAAATCACCCCAACTGCACCCCAAATAGCTGCCGAAAAATTGTGAAGATCCCTGCCCTGGATGACCCAAGGCTTGGAAGGGCACTGCCCAGCCATGGATTCATCTGGATGATTTCTAGCAGATTCTAACAGTTTCAGACGACCCTCACGATGATGTGGAGCAACTGGCTAGGCATTCAAATCTTTAAAATGAATCATATTGAATCTTGGCCAGGATTTGTTTTAGATTATCCAGATGCTTCCGGGTCAGCGTGGGATATAGATTGGATATATAGAACTCTCTGACCCTGTGTCAGAAACAATAGCAGCAGCGGCCAACAAAAGGTGCGGAGCACGGGCCGGCTTGGATTAGCAGCCGATTGAGTGGTGGCAAGGAAATGCCTGGCACACTGACAGCAGGAGGGGACAGATTTCCACTTTTCTTGATGAAACAGAACGGCAGTTTGACCATACACAATCTTTCATAGGGTTCGCACTATTTATTAATTTATTGCCTTGAAGACTTGAACAGAGGCATGAGTTTGCTTGGATTGCAGCAACGAAATGTTCTAGCCTTCGCTTTTGGCATCCTTTGGCAGAATTGTCTACACTCTTACCAGAGGAAGTAGATACTGAGAATCGGCAGTGGGGTAGTCCAAAAGTTGGAACACCAAGCGGCTGCCCGACCAAAGACCAGCAGATCCTCTGGATGGAATTCTCAGTTTTTCGAATCTTGAAGAGACCATGACAGCAGAAAATGTGAGGTTCCAAGATGGATGCAGGTGGACAATCCATGCAGTGCCAGATTGGCCACAATCTGTAGGTTCAATATGGTTTGGTATGGTTTGCTATGTTTGGTTGTTTTCAAAAATGACACATATACACAAAGCAATAACAAGTCATCATGTTGTCACGGTGTATTGAACCATTCCAAGATCGGGCAAATAATTTTCAGCACCCAGATCTTCATTCTCTTACAGAGGTTGTGAGCAAAGCCCAAGATATCGATACCATGCCATGGGCAGTCCGAGCACTCCTAGTGCTGTTGAGCCACCAGCCACTCCAGCCACTGAGTCGGGAAGCCCACTTTTTTTCACAGGAGATTGGGCAAGTTATACATCAAGTTATTATCCTTAAGTTATTATTTTGTGAGGAAAGCAATCCAAGTCATTCAAGTTATTGATGTTTTTGCCTGTTTCACCAAGGGAAACCAATGAAAAGGGACCCCATTTGAGGACCCGCCACCGAAATGGTTTTGGGGTGAAAGCACCAGATCAGAAACACTGACGAGCCAGTCCCCATGTTGCACTTGGTTGGTTTGGAAGTCCATTTCTCTGCTGGTTGCATTGTTTGCATTCCCAATTTTGCTGCTTGGATATCGTCAACTTCGCTACTTGGATATCGTTTTGTGTTGGTCAAGTTCCCATTCTTGGTGAAATCCCCAGCAATGCCAATCGGATCGCATTTTTTGTGAGCGACGTCCCCTGCAAGTCTTTTGCTTGTATGGGTGTTTATCCGTGTTTCGCAGAAAATTGTGGCCCCACCGTGGCTTCCTTCCTGACGAACTTTGGTGGTTTTGCAGGTTCCGAACGTCGAACACTTTCAACTCTACCAGTATCCCATCCCCACTTTCGCTACTTAGACTTAGAATGACTTAGATATGAATTTGTTCTTGACAATCTCACCCTCCAACATATTTGTTCCAGCTCTATCCCATTCTTAGATCCACAGGACGGAATCCCAATGTTATACTAATTACCAGTATTTGCATGCATGCATGCATACATACTTTCTTACTTTCTTACTTACATACTTTCATACTTGCTTACATACTTACATTCTATCATTCTTACATGTTCCATAATTCCATTCTTCCATACTTACATACTTACAATCTTACATACTTACATACTTACATGCTTACGTACTTACATACTTACATACTTTCATCTTGCATGCTTACATACTTACACATTTGCATACTTACATACTAATAAATATGTGATCGATAGAGATAGGTGATAGATATGATAATGTAAAACTGCATATGTGTATAATTATATAATTGTGTATATATATAATCCCCATGGAAATTTCCCTATAGAGAATGGGGTCACTCAAGTGACCCCATTCTTTAGACAGAAAATGCTTGAACAGTCATTTTCCCTACATTTCCCGGGGAAAGTCCGAAAGGTCCTTCATGATTTTATATGTAAATGTATCTGACCATTTTCTAGAGAGATAAGGATAGATAAGGGCTGAAAAAAAAATAAAATCAATCGAACTCTTGTCCGAATGCTTCCTGGGTCATTCCTGGGGAATGCTTAAAAAGCCCCATGCCCAGGGCCAAGTTCATCCTTCCATATCAAGTCATTTTCTAGACAGCTGCTAGATTGATATCAAGAGACAAATTGATTGTGCAATGCATTTTCTAGACCTCTATTGGGGCGCCCCAAAGCATCACAAAATAGATCCAAATTCATCTAGGTTTTTCTGAAATGTGACAAGATGCGTTTCAATGTTCTATTCCAAAAGTGTGAAGAATGAACTTCAGGATTCAGTCAAGTGTGCCAAAAATTTTGAAGTGCCAAGAAAAGATATCTTTTCAGTGAGGCACGAGCCAAACAGAAAAAATATCCTCATTGAAATTTCCCAGAAGAGCATGGGTGAACTCAAGTTCACCCATTCTCTAGCTAGAAACTGCCCGCCCAGTCAATTTTCCCACATTTCCTGGGGAAGTTCGAAAAGGTCCTTAATAATTTTATATGTAACTGTGCCTGACCATTTTCTAGAGAGATAAGGGCTGGAAGAAAAAAAAAACAATCGAACTCTTGTCCGAATGCTTCCTGGGTCATTCCTGGGGAATGCTTAAAAAAACCCATACCCAGGCCCAAGTTCATCCTTCCATATCAAGTTATTTTCTAGACAGCTGCTAGATTGATATCAAGAGACAAATTGATTGTGCAATGCATTTTCTAGACCTCTATTGGGGCGCCCCAAAGCATCACAAAATAGATCCAAATTCATCTAGGTTTTTCTGAAATGTGACAAGATGCGTTTCAATGTTCTATTCCAAAAGTGTGAAGAATGAACTTCAGGATTCAGTCAAGTGTGCCAAAAATTTTGAAGTGCCAAGAAAAGATATCTTTTCAGTGAGGCACGAGCCAAACAGAAAGAATATCCTCATTGAAATTTCCCAGAAGAGCATGGGTGAACTCAAGTTCACCCATTCTCTAGCTAGAAACTGCCCGCCCAGTCAATTTTCCCACATTTCCTGGGGAAGTTCGAAAAGGTCCTTAATAATTTTATATGTAACTGTGCCTGACCATTTTCTAGAGAGATAAGGGCTGGAAGAAAAAAAAACAATCGAACTCTTGTCCGAATGCTTCCTGGGTCATTCCTGGGGAATGCTTAAAAAAACCCATACCCAGGCCCAAGTTCATCCTTCCATATCAAGTTATTTTCTAGACAGTTGCTAGATTGATATCAAGAGCCAAATTGATTGCGCCATGCGTTTTCTAGACGATTTCGGGTATCCAGGAAACAGATATAAATTGACCATAATTTATCGAGATTTTGTTGAAATGTCATGTGATGATATGTTTTTTTTTGAACTTTCTATTCCAAAATTGTGCAGACGGAACTTCAGGGTGCACTCGAAAGTGCCAAAATATTGAAGTGCCGCTGCCAATGTGCAATATTGTTTGAATGAAGTGTAAGCCAAACAGAGACATTAGTATTTTGGGAAACCCTTGGCTCATTTAATTTTTGTCTAGAAAATGCCTGAACATGAAAGGGTCGATGACATCATTGTTTGGGGGGATTCCTTGGATCATGTTTTTTTGAAGTGGATTTTTAGTTCCTGGGGGACTAATTTGAGGTTTTCTGGGGTTCCCTGGGGAATATAGGGTGCCGGTTTCAGGAAGGGTTAGGCAATTCATTTTCTAGGGAAAACATGATTTATTTTGGGTCTTGGATTTTGGCACACATTTCTTTGGTTTTTTGACTGGTGCAGCTTCATGCTATTCCTGATATTTTCTAGAGAACAAGTCGTGAGTTGATGATGAGTTGCACTTCCATGTGCCTATTTTCTTGAAAATTTGAACGTGTAGAACAGGCATAAACATTTCTAGAAAATGATTAGAACAGGCCCCTAAGAACATCGATCTTTATCGTTTGTTTCTCGTTTTCCAGGCTTGTGACTTGTGACTGTTGTGTTAATTTGTCTCGCACATGAGGATCATTTGAGCTACCCCCCAAATGGCAAGGTTTTTTTTTACCAAGGCATATTGAATCATTTTGTAGAAAAATGTTGTTTAACAGCTGCATTTTCTTGAAACATTTGGCAAGACATGGCAACACACATGTTGAACCAAAAAAAATGTAGAGACCTTGGCCAACCTTGTTTTTATCAACCAATCTTCAACAAGTTTTGGGCAGAGGAATACATCACTTACGATGGCATTCGATTACAGGTCAGTTTCTGGATTTTTTGGTGGCAGAAATGACTCAATTTGATGTTTTCTGGTGATTCCTGGGGAATATGGATTACCTGGTTTGGCAAGGATTACACAATTCGTTTTCTAGAGAAAACATTGTTTATTTTTGGTCCTCCATTTTTGAAACATTTTTTTAGGGATTTTTAGGGAACAGTTTTTATTGTTCTTATGATGGCATTACAGGTCATTTTCTAGACCCAAAGTGGTGAATTGTACTCTCATGCATCTGTTTGTTTAAAAAATGCATGTCCAAAACATCCATGCACCCCTGTAGAAAATGAATAGTCCAATCAAATAAAACGTCCAATTTTACCTGTTTTTTTCATTTTCTAGGCTTTTGATTGGGTCAGAACTTTTCTGGCAAGAAAATGAGGGTCACTTGAGTTCACCCTGAAATGTCAATAGGGATAAATATGTGGTCAGCCCAAATCATTCGTTGAAATTCAAGTTCTTCATGGACTTGACAAAACTACAGACCTTGCTCAATCTTGATCAACCAATCCTGGAAAATTTTGGGAGACAAAAAAAATCACTCGCTTTGTTGGCGCGGGATTGCAGGCTGAATTTTTGGATTAAATTTTTGGCACTAAATTTGTGTTAAATAACTGTTTTTTTGGTGATTCCTGGGGAATATGGATTACCGCCTTGGCAAGGATTGCACAATTCATTTTCTAAAGAAAGCATTGTTCATTTTTGGTCCTCCATTTTTGAAACCATTTTTTTAGGGAACATTTTTTTGTTCTTATGATGGCATTACAGGTCATTTTCTAGACCCAAAGTGGTGAATTGTACTCTCATGCATCTGTTTGTTTAAAAAATGCATGTCCAAAACATCCATGCACCCCTGTAGAAAATGAATAGTCCAATCAAATAAAACGTCCAATTTTACCTGTTTTTTTCATTTTCTAGGCTTTTGATTGGGTCAGAATTTTTCTGGCGAGAAAATGAGGGTCACTTGAGTTCACCCTGAAATGCCAATAGGGATAAATATGTGGTCAGCCCAA
Organism: Cladocopium goreaui; assembly: GCA_947184155.2. Lineage (NCBI taxonomy): Eukaryota > Dinophyceae > Suessiales > Symbiodiniaceae > Cladocopium > Cladocopium goreaui. The sequence goes on along the minus strand of CAMXCT020001407.1, from coordinate 74,624 downwards.
ATCATTCGTTGAAATTCAAGTTCTTCATGGACTTGACAAACGTAGAGACCTTGATCAATCTTGATCAACCAATCCTGGAAAATTTTGGGAGAGAAAAAAATCACTCGCTTTGTTGGCGCTGATTGCAGGCTGATTTTTTGGATTAAATTTTTGGCACTAAATTTGGGTTAAATGACTGTTTTTTTGGTGATTCCTGGGGAATATGGATTACCTGTCTTAGTAAGGATTGCACAATTCATTTTCTAGAGAAAGCATTGTTCATTTCTGGTCCTCCATTTTTGAAACCATTTTTTTAGGGGAACATTGTTTTATTGTTCTTATGATGGCATTACAAGTCATTTTCTAGACCCAAAGTGGTGAATTGTACTCTCATGTACCTGTTTGTTTAAAAACATACATGTCCAAAACATCCATACATCCCTCTAGAAAATGAATTGCCCAATCAAAAAAATTGTCCAATTTTACTTGGTCTTTTCATTTTCTAGGCTTTTGACTGGGTCAGAGATTTTCTGTCTAAAGAATGGGGTCACTTGAGTGACCCCCCCAAAGTCAATGAGGATTATATATATACACTGTATTATAATATATATCTATATAGATATCAGAATCTCTATGTGTATATATTCACACTAAATGAAATATAACCTCTTTGCAGAGCGCGCTGGGAGAAGATGGTTCTGGGGTTGTGTTGCTGTCACACTGAGGCCTTGGAGGAAGGACCTTGACTCGGGCGCCCAACTGTCGATTTGGAGCTCCAGCGGAGGCCATTTGGGGGGCCTGGAAAGGTAGGGATTTCGCCATCAAACATGGTGACCCAACCAGTAGAAACCGAGATTTCATCATGGAAAAAAATGTGAATTTAACATGATTTGACCGTGGTTTAACCATGAAAAATCTCGATTCATCATGATTTAACCACAACAAAATGTGATTGAAGCAGCAAATTGGGGGATTTAAGTCATGAAAATGGGGTTTAACCAAGAAAGATCAAGTGGGGACACTTTCAGTATGAATCGATGAACTATGTGAATATATATTGACCCAACCAGATCAGTGAAAAGGTAGATCTATAATGAGCACAGGAGAATTGGGAACAGAGACTGAGTCTTCAAATATGGGCAGTTTCAACATCCACTTTGAATCATGGGATATTATGGGTACAGGTAGTTTTCCCTGTTTTGTTTTTTTCCCAAGCTGCCAGTTGAAGGTCTCTCGACATCTCTCGACCATACATTACTTCTGTCCGCAGGATGTTGGACATTGGGCAAGATTATCGATGCCAATGCCGAACGCTTAAAGGTGCCGAGTCAGGGAGAGTTTGCTATGGATCAAATAGGATATTCAGCATTAGATTGAAACTATGGGACACGACAAAGCAGTCATTTAACCATCAAAAGCCGGGATTTACATATATTCATCTGGGATATTGTGAGGGATATGAATCGCACTATCATATTTGGGTGAGATTGCGGTATGGGCCCCCAGAATTGCCGTTGTTGATGATAATGCAGGAATTGGGGGGGGGGGGGTACCCCATGTTTGGACAATTCCAAAGAATTTTCATCAGAAACCATTTAATATACATTGGTATGTGTACATATTATATTATATGTATATATATATATATATACATAAATACATAAAAACATATAAACATATATAAACAAATACAAGAAATAAATACAATAAACAACTATGCAAACATATATACACATGGAGATCTAACAATTTGTAAATGATCGTAAATGCAAAGTAGCGTATATGTCTCAATATGCAGACAGTATACCGCAGACATCTTCTTTAGTCTGGGGTCACTCGCGTAATCCTTTCATTGGCAGGTGGATTATGTGGTGGACGGCGAACGTCAGGGAACTTGGTGGATGATTTCTGTTGGTGTCTTCCACCAATCAGTTGAGGATATGGCTAGTTACTTATCATGGGGGCTTTGACCAACAGGATATGGTGAATTCACCGTCAAACTATGGTTAGAACGAAGCTTTGGTGAAGGGTAGTTTGAGATAGTTTGAGATACGTAGTTTTACGATATTTTACGCGGATTACTGTACTCCAAGAGTTTTTTGGATTAGATTAAAGCAACATCTCTGGCATGTTGATTTTATCGGTCCAAAGTCATCCTGTCTAGTGGTCATTGCTCCAGCTAGATCCCCGTGATGGTGATATCATAGCCATTGTGGTGCTCCAAGAACCTGGGTGATTATGATTCGAGAAAGACACATGCACATTATCATAGCTATTGAAAATTGCCATTTATAGTGGATTTTCCCATTAAAAATGGTGATTTTCCATAGTTATGAATAGTTATGTTACTGTAGTTTACCAGAGGGTATATGATTCATTGTCATTCTACATCATTCTACATCAATATTATCATATATTATCAATATGTTGTCAATTTAAAGCAGGGAAAACCCACGTTCTGTTGCTGAATCTGCTCTCAGGAGTTGAGAAGACAGTGCTGCGAGAGTCCCTGCACTTGCGGCAGGTGGGGAATGCCACGCTCACATGACGTTTCCCAAATTCATGAGGTCCGTCTATGTCAGTCTCAACTGTTTGAAGGGTGTGTTTTCGTGGAAGTTTGGGGTTACGCGGCTTACGTTACCTCCTCAAGGTCAACATGTTTTTGGGTTGAAGCGTCATCAAGCCGGGGCTTATGAAAACCCCCATTGTTCGGGGTGTTACTTTTGGGGATACGGTGACTTGAGCAGCAATTTTCACAGGTAATTACAGGAAGTAACCTCCTAGGTACAGTAGGATGCTTTATAACTAGGTCAGCTGGGATTTATGCATGGATATATGATATATTTTTCTTGGGATGATCAATAAACTAACTGGGGGCTCCTCATGTAGCCTGCACTGATTGTTTGCCAGTCTCAGTTGCTTGGAGGTTGTCCCCTTGACACTCAACGAGACCGGGATGCGTTCAGGGTCTAGCTGCTTAGATGAGCCATATATGTTAACTGGTCAATACCCATGTTTTATCCCCTGCCTTTTAGTCCATTGCAAAACTGGGTTCTATCATGTTCTATCTCCGTACACCCATTCTAAATTATAACTGGGTTATAACCGCTATAATTCATACCAATTACCCCAGTTATTTTGGGGGTATATCCCAGTTATGATCTTCAATTATAGCAAGACCCCCCAAAAAATTAAACGTTGGCAAAATCCTACTGATAACGTTTAAAAGAGGAACACCCCCGAGGAAAAGGATGGAAATTGTTCGGTGGAAATCAGCGAACTAAATGAGGATCAATCCCGTCGATGATCATGACACATGTGATGATAGTCAATATTGATCAATATATAGGACAAACAAATACCCATGATCATCATCATCATCATCATCATCATCATTCACCAACATATTTACTATGATTGAGCAGTAACTATGATCAACTATTATAACTATAATATATCTATTAAGCCCACCTTTTTCACCATCGGAGGCGCCAGGGCCGCCAGGGCCGCCAGGGCCAGGTGGGGACGGGAAGCGGGTTTCGGACAATGGGTTTAGCGGGTGCGATCCTTCGTTCAGAATTCCAGGTGGATTCCCGCAGCTATTTCTGATGTTTTTGGTGATTTTGGAATGTGCCAGTTAGTTGGGGAACGACCCTCTGAACGACATCCAGAACGACATTGGAACGACCTCCTCAATATACGTATGTATATATATATATATTTATATATATATATATACATACATATAAGTATATATCTACATATGTCTACAGGTCTAGATGCATTTAGAACAAATCAGCAGCCAAATTACACCCGGAACCACCCTAAATGCAGTTTTTGGGGTTGGCAAATTGCATCTGGCACCGTCTTTGTAATCTCTGCAACGAGACCCTAGCCTGAGCAGTTTCCCTCTAGAACCATGTCTTTACGAGCCCGAGACTCTTCCCCGTGCTGTGCCACCAATGCACGTGCACAAAAAATGTTTGGAGACAGGACCATTTTATAAGGAATCAGAAGTGCATGCCCACTAGAAACACAGAGGACCCTACCCGTTCCGGGGAATTCAGACAGGGATCTGATTTTCAGATTGTATAATTACTGTGTATTCAAGGGTCGTTATTTAGCCAGTTTTCTCAGCTCCCAAACGACCTCAGAACGACCTCTGAACGACATCAGGATTTCAATCAGAATGACCAATTGTCCACAAAAACCCACAGACCGCAGACCATTCATCCCATGTGCGCTGCGTTCCAAGTCATTGACCTGATAGCAATCTGTTCCACACATGGGTTAATTTTCCCAGTAACACTGTCATTTTTTACGCCATGTTTCAATATGGCCCCGCCATGGGATTGTGAAAAAGATGCCGTTCCCTGAAAAAAACAGCTGAACGAAACTTTCTCTACGGATATGATGTAGCTGAAAGCAGCTCTGATGTAGCATTAAACAAGCTCTAGTTCAAAAAGTTCAGAATCAAGCGCCGAGACATAAATATGAAGACCGCCGCTTGGAAATCACATGATTTGCTTTTGGGATCAGGATTTACATACCGTTTTGTTCAGCTCAAATGAGACCATATGAAATCCGAGCTTTTGTTGTGATATAATATGACATAATACCATAACATATGTATACATTATATATATATATATTATTGTTGTTATTGTTATGAATAATAAGAATAATTATTATTACTATTACTATTATGATTATTACAATTAGGATTATTCTTATTATTAGTATTATTATTATTGTTCCTATGTTTATTAGTATTATTATTAGTATTATTATTATTGTTATTATTATATATGGATGTGTTTTTAGTTATATATGTATGTATATATATATATATATGAGGTATTACATGGTTTCATAATACATGTTGATACTTTTGGGAACATTATCGGATATTCTCATATACTATAGCGACAGTAATGATATTGAATAATTACAATGACAGGGTGATGTTGTTTATATCTTATAATATATAGATATATTTAGCACTAACAGAAGATGTGACATTTCAACCAAGCTGGATTGTTGCCCATAGTCGGATGATTACAATATTGTTCTCCAGCTACTGAAAGTATCGGATAATTACAGGATAGCATGTGAAATTCCATGATGACAACTTCATACAACCACAAACCGAAAAATACATGGTGTTTGTATGTGTTTATGGATGGTGATCCATAGCCACAGTTGGTGATAGAAATGGTGTTTATATGTTTTTAAATGGTTGTTGATCTGAAGATGTTTGCTCCTGGTTGACGAATTGCCAAGTTGCGAATGAAGTGAAGGGAACAGGATACATGTTTTCAGCTGATGCAGATGAACAATTTTTGTCACAGGACCATTAGCTCTTGTCTTATGCTATACAACCATATTTGGATGTATATATCTAAAAACAATGCCACCACAAACCCCATGCTGTATCACCATGTGCCTATTTGATCCCATTATATAGAACAATGTTTTGCATATTTCATGATATGAGAAGAGTAGCCATGACCCCAAATCAAAACCCGGAACCAATACCTCTAGGCGGACCTTCGATGGTGCAACAAGCCGTGGTGTTGGGAGCTCAGCTCCACTACTCGTACAGATGGCGACCCAAATAAGATACCCTTGTGGCTTGTCATGTTTTGGATTGGAGGGTCAATACTCTTGAGCCATAGCCATATGTCTCCTGACCTTTTGGTTGAAAGGGATACGACTGTGATTTTGCTAGCCGCTAGCCAAAGCCATTGTACAAAATGAACCCATGTAGAATTATTTGTATGTTATAGAGTTACATGTGATCAGGTGTGTATACATTCATACATGCATGCATGCATGCATGCATGCATACGTACGTACATACGCCCATACGTCCATACGTCCATTCGTCCACACGTGCATATGCATCCGTGCATCCGTGCATCCGTGCATGCGTGCACACAGACAGACAGACAGACAGACAGACAGACAGACAGACAGACAGACAGAGAGAGGCAGGCAGGCAGGCAGGCAGGCAGGCAGACAGGCAGACAGGCAGACAGGCAGACAGGCAGACAGGCAGACAGGCAGACAGGCAGACAGGCAGACAGGCAGACAAGACAGACAGGCAGGCACAGGCAGACAGGCAGACAGGCAGACAGGCAGACAGGCAGACAGGCAGACAGGCAGACAGGCACAGGCAGACAGGCAGACAGGCAGACAGACAGACAGCAGGCAGACAGGCAGACAGGCAGACAGGCAGACAGGCAGACAGGCAGAAAGGGAGACAGGCAGACAGGCAGACAGGCAGACAGGCAGACAGGCAGACAGGCAGACAGGCAGACAGGCAGACAGGCAGACAGGCAGAGATGCAGACAGACAGCCAGGCAGGCAGACAGACAGACAGACAGGCGTACGTACATACATACATACATACATGCATGCATGCATGCATGCATGCATACAAACATACATACATACATACATACATACATCATTTCTAATCATTATATTTGTGGTGTATATATATATATATATAGAGAGCGAGAGAGAGAGAGAGAGAGACAAACCTTTTACTGTACTTCCGGATTTGGTGTAAAATGTGTATAAATGTATCTAGCATATATGGATGAATTATATAGATGAATGATGGTTAGGAGGGGAATCATCCCCAAATAGCCTTGTGTCAGCCATTTTGAGGTTAGTGAATTATTACATGTTAGCCACATATTATTTATGATAACTACATGATAGCTACTAATACTATGATTAAAGCATTGAAAGTTCATGACAACTACACATCATGTCACTGTAATTATATAATGGGGGTGAAGCAATAATAAACCACCCATTTGAGAATGGTAAACATACCACCTATAAACATGGTGATGACTGGGGGATGGTGCAAATGGCATTGCTTTACCATAGAGTTTACCATTGGTTTACAATTGATTACCACGTTTAAAATAAGTATACCACATTTGGAGGATTACAATTGTTTTTACCATTTCTATTGGGTTTTCCAAATTGTTTTACCCGCAGCCAACACACATTTGGAGTTGGCGCTGCCAGGCGTCCATGGCATCCGCCCATGCAGCTCCCACCAGTGCCCGCGATGACGGCGCAGGCCGCCGCAGCGGTGCCACAGGTGCTGCCTCCAGGCCGGGCAGTGCCACAGCGTTCACGGCATTTTTTTTGAAGGATAACACATCGCAGTGGCATTTTATCTATTAGAAATAAGCATTTAAGCATTCAAACACGCGATTTGAGAATCACAAATGGTAGTTTAACATGTTTAACATCAAAACATTGGAATTAACCTGTGAAAATTGGGATCTTACTCAACACAAAAGACGATTTGACCATGACAGAATAAAATTTCATGATTTAAACATCAAAAATTGCAATTTGACCATTAAAAAATGGATACAACCAATGAAAACAGTCATTCTAGCCAACAAGAAATTTGGAGTCAACCAGTAATTGACATTGGAATTTGTTCAATCGTATTCAATGAATCAGCCATGACACATGAGAAACCTATAGGTCAAAGTGTTTTCGCCCCCCAACAATGGATGGCGTAAATGGGGGTATTTTTCAGATCACCATGGGTTTCAATACTAGAATGCTTTAATATGTTTTAATGACTTGAAAAATTTGGGAAGCCATCACTGGTTGGTGGTTTGGAACATTTTATTTTCCATCATATATGGGATGTCATCCCAACCCCACCCAACCCCATTGACGAAGTCCATCATTTTTCAAGATGGTTATTGATTGCACCACCAACCAGATCATAGTTCCTCCAGTTCACCCAGTCATGGGATGCTCAGCCGATGGTACAGGCCATTTGCGCCTGGCAGATTTACAGATTGGTCAGGCGTTGAGGGTGATATCCTAAGGGATGATAAAAATAGCCGGTGACGGGTGACAAGAACACATGTATATATATATATATATACATACATACATACATACATACATACATACATACATAGTATACATATATTTATATATATATGTGCATACTGTACATATATATATATATATATCCTGTATTGTAGAACTTGCAGCACAAAACAAAGACAACTGATTAGGACATGATGTGTAATGTGTAAACCAAATTGTGTTTCACACAGATTAACAAAGAATTGCAACACTGTTCTGGCAAGCATGTGATGTCAATGATATCGTTGTTCATGTTGCACGTTGGTGATATGAAAACCAAATTCATGCGAATTTCGAATCGATGCTCCTCTCAATCTTCCAAATCAATCAGCATGACACTGTCAGATGTTGGGCTCTGGCGGCTTCGGCTCTGTTCATCGCGGCTTTTTGCGTGGCTATCCAAAGGAGGCACGGTCATAGGAGGCAGAACAGTAAGGAGGCTCCTGACATTGGGTATGGGCCACCCGCGGATTTCTGTTGTTTGTGACTATTCACCAATTTTTATGTTGAGGGTGCCCATTTTGGCCCGTATACTGTATAATTACATATAATTACAATATCCATTAACTGTGTATATGTTATAATGTACAGCATGTACATGATATTTGATATCACCTTGAGGAGCCATCGAGCGATCGTACCTGGTTTGAGATCCTGATGAATAGGTCCCCAAGAACCTATGGTTACCTTGTGAATCAGTGAATGTATAAGTGGATTGGATTTGGGTATCTCGCTCTTGGTGCACCCGTAGGGCTGTAGTGTTGATGGTTTGATTGTTTGGTCAGCTTGATGGAGGAACATACAGATTACCTCAGTGAAACATTCGCTTGTTGCAGGGTTTGGCTAGCAACTGGTGACATTACCGAACCGATGATGGGTTTACTTGCCATGTCAGGAGCAATGATTATCGATATGCGGTTAGCGCAGCCCCATGATATTGTGGCTAGTTCACATCCCCATAGTAGTTGGACCACGGCCTTTAGACGGCCGTGGTGTTTTGTGGTGTTTTGTAGGGGTGGGGGTGGGGGGGGACTGGGGGGTGGGGTGGGGCATGTATATATTAACGTTCATATGCAGTTGCACATGCAGTAGATGCTACGCTGTGTGTGGGGGGTGGGGTTGGCGGTGGGGTGGGGCATGCATTAACGTTCATATGCAGTTGCACGTGAAGTAGACGCTACGCTGTGTGTGGGGGGTGGGGTTGGGGGTGGGTTGGGGCATGCATTAGCACATGAAGTAGATGCATGCATTAACGTTCATATGCCGTTACACATAAAGTAGATGCTACATTGTGGATGTGGGGTGGGGCATGTATTAACGTTCATATGCAACGAAGTAGATGCTAGGCTGTGGATATGGGTTGGGGCATGTATTATTAACGTTCATATGCAGTTGCACATGAAGTAGATGCTACGCTGTGGATGTGGGGTGAGGCATGTATTAAAGTTCATATGCAGTTGCACATTAAGTAAATGCGACGTTGTGGATGCGGGGTGGGGCATGTATTAGCGTTCATATGCAGTTGCACATGAAGTAGATGCTACGCTGTGTGTGGGGGGTGGGGTGGGGGGTGGGATGGGGCATGTATTAACGTTCCATATGCTGCGAACATTTGTGAACAAAAGACGGCTGAAAAAAATGTCAAAGCCAATTAGGTGGGGAATGTGCAGAAAACTCAAAATGATTCAAAATGGAGGTTTCTTGTAGGCGAAATGACTGTGCTCATTTTTCTTCTCGTAACTGAGACGTTTACGGCCTTTACTCTAAAATTACTTTACTTCGTGTGATCCCCACCATGACATTTATACATTTTGTTACTGGCAAATCTTCTGGCATTCTATCTGACATATTTTCTGGCATTCGATCTGGCATTCTATCTGGCATATCTTCTGGCATTCTACCTGGCATATCTTCTGGCAGGCATATCTTCTGTGTTCTGGCATATCTTCTGGCAGATGTTCTGGCATATCTTCTGGCATATCTTCTGGCATATGTTCTGGCATATCTTCTGGCATTCCATCTGGCATTCTATCTGGCATATCTTCTGGCATATTATCTGGCAAATCTTCTGGCATTCCATCTGGCATTCTATCTAGCATATCTTCTGGCATATTATCTGGCAAATCTGCTGGCATTTTATCTGGCAAACATTCTGGCACTTTATCTGGCATATCTTCTGGCATTCTAGCTGACATTCTATCTGGCATTCTATCTGGCATACCTTCTGGCATTCTATCTGGCAGATCTTCTAACATTCTATCTGGCATATCTTCTGGCACTCTATGTGGCATATCTTTTGGCGTGGATACTCGCGGTTGAGGTCCGGCAGGGAACACTGGGCGTGGATGGTCGTGGTTCAGGTCCGGCAGGGACCACTGGGCCCGGATACTCGCGGTTGAGGTCCGGCAGGGAACACTGGGCGTGGATGGTTGTGGTTGAGGTCCGGCAGGGCACACTGGGCGTGGATGGTCGTGGTTGAAGTCCGGCAGGGAGCAGGAGGAGAGGAGACGAGGAGAGGAGACGAGGAGAGGAGAGGAGAAGAGAGGAGAGGAGGAGGAGGAGAAGGAGGAGGACGAGGAGGAGGAGGACGAGGAGGAAGCAACTGACATAAAATCTAACAACCCTCACCTGGCAGGTGGGGAATAACACGAAATCCTATTGGCACGAGGACATCCAATATCAACAAAAACGTCCCATGAATCAAAAAACACACGGCCATCTAAAGGCCGTGCTCCTATTTTGAATTATACCTTGGCTGACTACTATCTACTCACTAAGAGTGGATCAGGGAAGGCTATTTGGGGTCCAATACTGAACATGCGTGCCATGGTAAAACTTGGGTTTTACACTCATATTGGACCATAACAGGGACTCATATGGAGTCATACAAGACACCCTTTGTAAGGATTCCCATTGTAAGGATTCCCATTATGGGATGGACTTTGACCATGGCACATGTGATGGTCCGCTTTTGGCTTCAAAACATTGGTTGGTGGTAACCGCTAATTTAAAGAAGGTGATAGACCCAGTCTGGATTTGATAATTTTGATGTTTCAAATGAATAGGATTTGATGGTAACATGTTATGTAATATATATATATATATGGTAACAACATGTTATGTAATATATATATATATATGTTATATTATATATTATATATATATTATACATATGATATATGAGTTTGTCTGAAAATGGATGATGACCCCAATTGGCCATTTCAATAGGGACAATTCGGCACATGATAAACCATAGGTCTTAATGTCTTGTGCTTTCGAAACATAGACAAACCCATATATATATATATATATTATAGATATTATAGTGTTGTTTTGAGTTGCATATCCATACGGTAACAACATTTAAACAAGTGGAGGGCGGGCCACACTACAATGCACCGGAGGCAGTATGAAACACCAGTTCCATCCGTATATTTAAATGTACAGTTTAAAAAATAATAGTCCGTATGTTTAAATGGCCAGATGGGCCAAGGGAAACCTTCCTGGAGGTAGTCTCAAATACCAGTTCACATATTCAAAAATCCGTTTAAATCTGTTCATATCTAGATGTAGTTACCATACATATAAGGCCTGCCATCTCCTAATTTTTTGTTGCTTATATATATACACACAGTATATATATATATACACAGTGTATATATATATATATATGTAATTATATATATATATATATGTATGTATATATATATATATATCCGCAAAGATTCAGCCCCAAAATCTGCCCAGGTGGCCATCAAGAAACTGCATGTCATGGGTGGCGTGACCAAGGTACGCTGGTTTTTTGGGTGGTTTTTGCTGGTGATTTAACCACTAAAAATGGTGGCTTAACCAACAACCATGGTGATTTAATGGGATTTGATTGGATTTAATGGGAAAATATGGGATTTCTATTGGATTTAATGGGATTTCTAATGATTTAATGGAGATGAATGGTCTTGAATCGTGTTTTTTTCAAGATATGGGGAAGTCATCTACAAATGGAGTTTAAAAAATGGGATATGGGGACAAATCTTGATATATCATGATGAATCTAATAATCACATCCCCCTATAGAATACACCGGACAGAACCCTTGGTTTCGAACGGGGATTTGCACATCTTTCAGACAGTGGGGGATTGTTTTTTTTCTGTCAGCCTAACGTAGTTCAAACATATTCCAGTTTTGCTGAGGATTATCTGAACACGTCCATACTCTATGTTCGCCAAGATAGCTATATATATGCACCAGGCCCTGCCACCCCCCCCCTCCCCCCCCCATATGGGATGGGTCCCATATACTGGTCCCATATGAGATCTTCCCCTTCCCCCCCTGTGGTGTGGTGGGGGTGTGGCACTGTCCCACTCCCCCCCCTGTGGTGTGGTGGATGGGTCCCATATACTGGTCCCATATGAGATCTTCCCCCTCCCCTCCTTGTGGTGTGGTGGGGGTGTGGCACTGTCCCCCTTCCCCCCCCTGTGGTGTGGTGGATGGGTCCCATATACTGGTCCCATATGAGATCTTCCCCCTCCCCCCACCTGTGGTGTGGTGGGGGTGTGGCACTGTCCCCCTCCCCCCCCTGTGGTGTGGTGGGGGTGTGGTATGGTATGGTGGGTATGTATGGTGTGTATGGTCGGTCTGGTATGGCATGTTTGGAAAGTATGGTATGTTTGGTATGTATGATAGGTATGGTATGTATGGCATGAGTGGTTGGTATTGTATGGATGGTAGGTATGGTATGTAAGTCTGTTGGATATGGTATGTTTGATATGACAGTATGTATGGTCTGTATGGTATGTATGGTTACTATGATGGGTATGGAATATGTCCTATCTAAGGTAGGTATGGTATGTATGGCATGTATGCTTGCTATTGTATGTATGCTATTGTATGTATGGTAGGTGTGGTAATTACATTTCATATGTATGGTATGTATGGTATGTATGATAGATATGATAGGTATGGTATGCATGGCATCATTGACATGTATGGTAGGTACGGTATATGTTCAACAGAGGTAGTGTTGTCAGAGTACACAGGTAGTAAACAGGAAGTAGATACAGTAGATACATAGCACATGTATGTATGACTATAGGTAGCACGTAGGTACTTTGAAGGAGTATGTGTGCTACGTAGGTCGCCTAAAAGGTAGCATGTACCTAGTAAATGCGAGGCTGGTAGTCAGAAATGCTGCAAAGACCTAGCAAATACGAAGCTGGACCTCAGAAATGCTGCCAATAGCTTGCAAATAGAAGGGAATTGGGGCTACTACCTGGGGACCCAACCCATGGGGGGGGGTGGAGAGACGGAGGACGGGACCATATATGGACGTGTCTGAAAATGGAGTGCTGTTCAAATTCTCACGGCCGATCATTATGTTTTTTTTCTGATTCAAATTGCCATTCTGAGGTATCCTCTAGTTTTGGACAAGTCCAATGTATATAATATTATATAATTATATCTAGTAAACACGAAACAAACCCGAACATGTTTGGTAAATCTTGCAATGTTTTAGCGGATAATTTGAGTATCAAGGTGGCTAGCATCGATGCAAAGGAAATTGGTGATCGGGGAATCATACCTGAATCCGCCACTTAGAGTATAACTTCAGGATGCAACGCATCTCTTTCATGCAACTGTGGGGTTGTCCAAGTTTGTCTTCTATCAGTATACACATGTATACACTCCTGTGTGCATCCCCACATTGGAAAAACTTTCTTGTGGCATCCACATGCATCCACACATGGCGCTATTCCAAACCCAATCTCCAGTGGACCCAATTTGTGCCAATCTCCCCCTTTCGCAGGAGCATGTGGCGGAATTTTACAAGGAGGTTGCGAACCTCCAGGCTTTGAGGCCAAACTGAGGGATCAACTGATCAAAGAACTAGAACATATAGAACACTGTTTTCGGGACGACACCACTAGTTTTTTTTTTGTCTGGAGCCAGTTTATTGACCCATGTTTGCAATCCAGAGCGTCCTTTGGGCCTCTCTATAGAGATCATTAGAGATCCATGACCATACATGTTTCCTTCAAAACTCAAACGAAGACAACACCCAGCTGAACTTGTTCATTTTCGCTGTGGATATCTAAGATAAGCCCAACGATCATCACTGATTATATTGCCTGTGTTTTGGTTTGAAGAGTTGGTTTCTCGTTTTTGGTTACAATAATTAATATACATTTATAATATATTATAATGATACTTAATTCCGGAAATCATGTGTTGTGATTGGAATTAAAGACACATTTATTGTTTGCTGTATTTTGAAAATATCCTTTGGTATATTATAAGGGTACCACATGATGTGATCATGTTGTCAAATCCCAGGTTTTCATCAACAAAACGTGGGAGAAACGCGACAACGCTACCGCTACGCTCGAGGCACGAGCGTTTGATCCAACTCATCGGTATCGCGTGCGAGATGCCGCTTCTGTGCATCGTCACGGAGGCGGCAAGGGGAGTTTTCGGGGAATTTTCCATGGGAAATTCATGGGATAAATGGAACATAATGGAACTAAAAATTGTATACTTAATAGTACTTCATAGATCTTAATAGATCTTAATAGTTTATAATTATTCATGTTTCCTTTTTTAAACAATACGTATGCGTTATTTATGTCCATTTGACTTGGTTATAACGGTTATATACATCTTGGTTGTCTATTCGTGATTGACGAATAAGTTGTGTTGCCGTGTTTGATGATTGAAACATGTCAAACGTGTTTCATGTGATTTCGAAATATTCCAAGCTCCATGTTCATGTTTCCTTCAGTAGCTTCCACCCAACTACCTCCCTTTCCCTTGGGCCCTTGGGCCCTTGGGCCATCTTGGGCCCCTGCGATGGAGCGCCGGTGCAGTTGGCCGCGGGCGGATCACTTCACGACTTACTTCACGTGAAGCGGGTGATGCTCCAGGAGGCGAACGGTTCGGGTCCGAGGGTCGGGTCGAGGGGATGATCCATTGACGGTCCAGGAGATTAATCTATATAATTCATTATTGTAGTCAATCACTATAATTGAGATAGTAGTAAGTTTTCATGATCATTAATGTTGACATCGTATTAATAAACCCCCCCCTCCCCCCCCAAACATTAAGAGCATCAGAATAAAGTTAGGGCCAAACATTCAACTATCGTAAAAATCACCTATGTATTCCCAAATGAATTGCCTAATTGAAAACGAATACATACGGGAACTTTACAAAAAAAAAATCATCTATGTATTCCCAAATGAATTGCCTAATTGAAAACGAATACATAAGGGAACTTCCCCCCCCCCAAAAAAAAACACGTATTAGTATGTATTCCCAAATGAATTGCCTAATTGAAAACGATTACATAAAAGGAACTTTCCAAAAAACAAAAAACACCTATGTATTCCCAAATGAATTGCCTAATTGAAAACGATTACATAAAGGGAACTGTTCAAAAAAAACAAAAAATCACCTATGTATTCCCAAATGAATTGCCTAATTGACAACGAATACATACAGTGAACTTTCTTGGAACTTTAGTATTCACAAATGAATTGCCTAATTGAAAACGAATACATAAAGTGAACTTTCTTGGAAACTTTAGTATTAACAAATGAATTGCCTAATTGAAAACGAATGCATAAAGTGAACTTTCTTGGAACTTTAGTATTCACAAATGAATTGCCTAATTGAAAACGCATACATAAAGTGAACTTTCTTGAAAGGGTTTAGTAAGGAAAGGGTCGACCATTTGAGCCTTGTTGATTTTTTTGCACTCCAGAACTTTTCAGGCAAGATTTGGAGTTTGGAGTTTACTGCTTCCAGCTCAAAGAGTCTTGAGGGCTTCAGAAAGGGTTTGAGAAAGGGTTCAACTAGGAAAGGAATTGAGAAACAAATTTAATTAACCACCAAAATTTTAGAACCCTGAAATCCAAATACTTTATTTAGGGGTGTGCAAACATACATTATTATTTTGATGTCAGGGGACTTCAAGGCTACCCCCTTTGCGCGATTGTTTTTTGGCATTGTTTGAAAGGGTTTAGTAAGGAAATCGACCATTTGAGCCTTGTTGATTTTTTTGCACTCCAGAACTTTTCAGGCAAGATTTGGGGTTTGGAGTTTACTGCTTCCAGCTCAAAGAGTCTTGAGGGCTTCAGAAAGGGTTTGAGAAAGGGTTCAACTAGGAAAGGAATTGAGAAACAAATTTAATTAACCACCAAAATTTTAGAACCCTGAAATCCAAATACTTTATTTAGGGGTGTGCAAACATACATTATTATTTTGATGTCAGGGGACTTCAAGGCTACCCCCTTTGCGCGATTGTTTTTTGGCATTTTTTGAAAGGGTTTAGTAAGGAAATCGACCATTTGAGCCTTGTTGATTTTTTTGCACTCCAGAACTTTTCCAAAAAAAAAAACACCTATGTATTCCCAAATGAGTTGCCTAATTGAAAACGAATACATAAGGGAACTTTCCCTCCAAACAAAAAATCACCTATGTATTCCCAAATGAATTGCCTAATTGAAAACGAATGCAGAAAGTGAACTTTCCCTCCAAAAAAAATAACTTATGTATTCCCAAATGAATTGCCTAATTGAAAACGAATACATAAGGGAACTTTCCCTCCAAAAAAAAATATACCTATGTATTCCCAAATGAATTGCCTAATTGAAAACGAATACTAAAGGGAAAAAAACGAAAAAAAAACGGGAAAAAAAGGTTGGCGTACTTTATTACGGGGTGGTTTTATTATTGTGAACCGGGAGTTGGCGTACTTTATTGCGGGGGGGTTTATTAACGCCATGTGAACATTATAGTTAACTACACAATGATAATGTTTATTGTACTATACACATGTATGTTTAATTTTAATGAATCCATGGTGCTATAGCCATTTAATGGTTCGTTATTGACTATAGCACGCCCACTTGGGCATCTTTTTAGAGGTTGCTGTGTAAGCACCTCCTGGACCACATGGTAAAACGTATTGAATCTATATATTCTTTTGGAGGTCCCAGTCATGTGGGAAATTGTTTCTCTTAATCATAATGGAACATCTCCAGAAAATGGATGGATAGTTTTCATGGATCTTATTGATGATATGTTATGAATAGTTTGTACTTTGTACGTGTTTTAGTAGATTATTGGTTGAGGGATGATGATATCTGATACAATATATTTGTTTAAACCCGAGAATCCACCAATATGCACATGACCATGACATAGTTGTTAACGAGTGGTTGTAACAAGACAACATCATAACATCTCCAGTTTGTTTTTGACAGTACAAACTCTAAAGTTCTCAACCATCTTAATATCTAGACTCTAGAAGCTTTCATCCTGGTCATCATCCATTCACCAACAGCTTCTTCTGGATGATTCAGCTCACGACCCCTCGCAACCTGACTGACCTACAATAATGATGGTTACATGAATTATCCCTTAAAGGCCCTTAAACAGATGTGTTTTTTGGGATAGACAAAAGGAATGGCGACAGCCCGGGCAGAAACAAAAATGAGAATCACAGCTGCGAACAACTGGCTGCGAGCGTGGACCCAAGAACTATTCAGATCCAATATGATCCAACATGATCCAATAATATGATCCAATGATATCCAATGATGATGAGTGGTGATTGACTTATTGACCAACGATATTCCACCAACCATTTAGATCTCATTGGGATTATTCGATCTCCAACGGGAAATATGATGATCATCCCCCCCCATCCCTTGGGGTTACCATGGACTCAACCTCGGAGGCCCAAAAGCTTCGCTTGATTCTGCAGATGACTGAGGGCGTCATGCCGGATGGCCCCAGATGTTTTTTTTGGTTTTGGCAGTGCACCCAGGGGTCCTGTGAACATTTTGAATCCAAAAATACAGAAGATTCTAAAATTCACTCAGCAAGTCATGAAAAACATAAAATAAAACGTGATGGATCCACGAGAATGAACCACTGAAATTTGGCAATTTTACCTGGTTTTTCCTTATTTCTTCTATTTTTAGGGGGGTTAGAGACAACTTCCTGGTCCTCTTTGGGATGATCCAACATTGTTTGGACCCGCCCGGGGAGCGACATAGAATTAACCATAGTTATATAGTGATAAAATCTAGTGATAGCTGTAGAATTAACATTGGATTAACATTAAGAATTAACAATATCAAATATAATTGATACAATCAAGCAAGTGTGTGGCCATAGCGTTGAAATTGCTCTCACATTCAGGCTTTGCTCTATAAGCCTTAGGGCTCCCGACGTGCCACACAAACCTAATTCACCAATAGTGAGTCTCTATAACAAGCCCAAGGTTTTCACCTTTAGTGTTGAATATGAATATCCTCCCGACCAAACCCAAGCCAAGTATTTGTAGAACAAGTGTGATGAACACGAGGCCCACGAATTGATTGTCAACAGAGGGTAATTCTACTCCTTTCATTTCCGAACCACAGAGATTGAAATTCGTTGGTGGTTGGTTGTTTCATTTGTATTCCTCTATGATTAAACCATGTGTTCAATTAATGATGAACCAGTCATTAAGATTCTGTTTCCTGTTGTTTGTTGCTTCATTTAAGCTTTAATTGCCGATAATTGCCGTATGTTCAGATATTTTTTGAATATGAATAAACTGGCGCGGCTCTGGACGCACCAGGTTTCTACATGGCCAGCGACCTCCGTCCTCCCGACATGGCCATGGCCTCTTTTGGCCCGACATGTGCACGGGAGAATGCCCCAAGACTCCCATGATTGATGATTATCTGGGGTTACACCATTCACATCTGTTCACATCTATAAACATATAGATATATATATATATATACACGTGATATGATAATAAAATTAATAACCATATTAATCATGATAATAATAATCAGATATATGATATATATATATATATTATTGATATATTATTGTATTTTATAATAATACATCCTATAGCCTATATATAGTAATAAATTATACAGTATATTTTACATATACAATGTAATTCTATAATACATATATATATATATAATGTACATACATGGGATTATCACAATCCAGGAATTGGAAGATACGTTCATAACCAGTGTATATAAAAGGACGGCATTTCGGATTCAGAAAACACACACACACACGGATGCTTTGACAAGGACGGATACATGTACCTCGCTGCCGCACAGAAACTCCCCAATAGTGAGTAGACATTTTTTGTATAGCTCACCGTTTGTACGAATCGCTCCATAATATGAATTCACCAATCAATTCATCAATATTGGATATACTTAACTTGAAAGTCAATCAACATTTATCCGGATTATACTCTGTATATTGGTTACTACTAATATCAACTATGTTCATAGTAACTGTCTCGGATAATCTCGGATATCTGGATTTACTCCGCAACTCTGCGAAAAAAAAATCTGTGCAGCCAGGTTTGTCCATCGGGACTTGAAGAGCGCCAATGCTGCTTGGATGACTGCGGGCTCTGCACAGATACTGGCAGTCTCCAACTCAAATAGCTATGGAAAATGGATGAAAATGGCCCATTTATAGAGGACCTATTAAAACATGGTTAGTTTCAACAGCTATGTTAGTAAAAACGGGGGGATACTGTACTCATTTCGATCTTACCCGATATTTAAAGGCTTAAAGTCAACGTACCCAACCTATGAGCTTTGGAATAGACAAGTTGATTGACTTTGGTTTTATGAGATGACTGGAGTTCCCAGGGGCTCTTGTTATATGGTACAGTAGTCCCATGGGAACGGATCCTTCCAATTCCAATGTTTGGGAACTCAACCAGCAGCACATTCCCACAGACATGCCATCCCTACAGCCATTTTATTTGAGCACCCCTGAGTCCATGGCGAATTCTGGCGATGGCTCATGTTCCCCTGCTTGAAATGGGGTGACCAGATCAAAGGTATGAACATGACAAAATAGACACATATAGACAACAAAATATACCATTTGGTTATTTAACATTGCCATAAAAAAAGAAAAACAATTTTTTAAATAGGTAAACCATCTATAAATGGGCCATCTATACCATGGCTATGGAACAAATAACCAGAGGGTACATACAAAAAAATAGCCTTGACCACCTCAAAACTTGGATGAGTCGATCTGAAATCTGCACCACGTCTCCGCCGCGCAAAGGTCGTGCTGGATGCGGAGCTCAATGCGAAGCTTTGCGATTTGGGCATCACTGAGTTGGGACCCAGACATCGCAGCGGTCACACTGATGGGGCCCCATAGCCAGACGACGTCCTGTAAAGAACTGGGTGGATTAATAGAAGGCTACCTCCATGAAAACCAACCAATAAGTAGATAATGATAGATAATTCATGATCATTTGCCCAACTGGCCCCAGTATGTGTCCTAAAAGCGCACCGAAAGGGTGATGTTTATTTCTTGCACATCTCATTTGGTTGGTGTTTTTTTTCTTCATGCTGTCGCCAGTGAACGGACCCAGCAATTCCAGGCGCATGGAAAGGACCCACATCAGCAAGCGAGACGCGGAAGCGGGATCGCCCAGGCTCCGATGGGTTCACCATGTTAAGATGGGATGATGCTCAGTGTCTCCCATGAAGGCCAAATCCGATCATGGTTAAGATGTTAAAACATGTTAACACCCATAGCACTTAGTTAGGATCATCAAAAACAAACTGAGGTATTTGAGTCTTCTTGAAACTCATGATTCTATGAAGGTCCCAGGGTTCATTGGCAGGTATATGTCGCCTGAGTTGTTCCACGCCCCTGGCAAGCTTACTGAAAAGATGGACCTTTGGGCATTGGGCTGCCTGGCTGTCGAGGCGTCAAACCGGGGAAGGAGGGAAACCGCTGGGAGGAGAAAACGCCGAAAACACACGATATGGAAAACTTATATAATTTAAACAAATACGAAGATGAAAGAAGATGCATTGAAATTGACAACTACTTGTTGATCCAATGTGGAGACCTTTTTCCAAGCTCACTATCAAGTTCCAGCCAGCAAAACTGGCTTCAGCTTGGAATGTGTTTGGTGATTCGCCGGTTGTCGGCTGAGAGATCGCTAGGTGCTGACCACGCGAGTGCCTCATGAAGGATGCATCAACGTGCAACAGGTAGCGGAGTGATGGAAATTGGAGTGGGGTAACTATATGCCCAAATGGCCTTGTCAGTTCAGTGAATTAGTTAATGTTTCCAGATCCATTATTGCGTACTATATATGGGGATTTCTTGAAATGGGGAATCCCCAAGTCACCATGGGTTTCAATACGAAAATATAACTTAAATGATTGCGGTACCTTTATTTTAGCAAACCTTCATATATATATATACATACAGTATTATATATGTATATACATAATACATAATTATATATATACACATAATTATATATACACATGCATAATTATATACATGTATATATACATAATTATATATATATATTGTGTAGATATGTCATTCTCCCTTTCGTTGGTGGACTGTTGGGTCCTAATGACAAGACTTAAAGGCTGGACAGTCATGCAATGGCAATAAATTGCAAGTATATAATTCAAATTTCTCATGATGCATGAGCAAGCGTCCATGCAGTTGAAGAGATATGAAGACATACCCTCTGGTAAACTAACGTAACTATGGAAAATCACCATGTTTAATGGATAAATCCACTATAAATGGCTATTTTCAATAGCTATGTTAAATTACCAGAGGGTACATATTTGATCATTACTTTAACATCATCCAAAAGCGTCATGTTCCAGGTATGGTTGAGACTTCAGAGGGCTGTTGATCCACCTTGAAAAAACCTGGCAAGCTTTTGTGTCGTCACAAATCACTTGCTCAAGAAAGGACACAGTCTGTGTTTAATATAGCAATCTCATTATATATATATATATATCTAATGTATATATATATATATGTACATACATTTGTATATACACATCTTCATGGGGTGGGTTGAATTGCGGTGACATGCTGGAAGACTCCCAAGTATTCTCTCGGAAGGTAGCGACCAAGCTGCTGGTGACCAAAGAGCCACCCTTCACTGCAGGCTGACCCAGATTCAGCTTTGTCATGGCTGGTCCAAATTTGGATTTCATTATAACATCATATAACAATTCGGGATTATATTACAAATATGTATATATATATATATTGTAATTTAATCATCACCACTTTGATATGATCATATATTCATAGATTAGAATTCTTTTCGAAAAATAGATATGCCTTCTGGAGTATCATGGGATCCAACAGTGATGACAAACCAATTGATGGCCATAGACGGCCGGGGAACATGGTGCGGATGATCATTTCCCACAATTTAAGACAAACCTATGATCATTTACTATTGGGTACAGACCATGGGTATACCATGATCATGGATTTGGGGGCCAATTTTAAGACAAAGCCACATAGGCATCATAGGCATAGGCCATGTTTAGTCTTGGAAGCATGGGAGTTCACTTGTCAAGTTGGGATTGGTCAGAAAATGCATACAGCAATATACAGCAAATTTGCATTTTCCTTTTTTGGGATGTTGATGATACTCCGATTTGAGGGCATCTCATTCTGAGACAAACCCCAATAAATCGATTGGTGGGGGCTTCGATGATTGTTTTTTCCCATCCTGCTGGGGCTTGTCTTGGCTGGTTCCAGCTGACTAATATCGGGATATATCGGGCTGATCCTTCAACTTCAATAGATACTGTTTTGCATGTCTTTGTTGAGGGATGGAAACACATCAGCTGTATAATCTTCTATAATCATCTATAGTTGATATGGGTCTTCTTATTAAGGGTACCCAAAAAAAATCTCCTATACCCTCTGGTTATTTAACATAGCCATGGAAAATCACCATTTTTAATAGGTAAACCATCTATAAATTGGCCATTTTCCATGGCTATGTTAAATAACCAGATGGTAATTAATATGAGTGTTCCTATTAAGGGTACCCGAAAGGTCATCGAGGCTTGAAAGCCGCAGCTGAAAATTTGGACCCTGCATCCAGCTGGATTGCTGCACCGTTTGGAGGAATACCCAGTTCCTGCTGTAAAGGAAGACACTGCTCAACACTACAACTTAATTCAAAAACCTGATCGTCCAATGCTATACTACAATATACTATAGTTTGCTTAACTAAGCACAACTAAAGTATACCAAAGTATATTATATACTATTTTATATGTGTTTCACTTCTGTTTAAGTGAAAACAAGGCAACACGCGTGCTCAGTACTCGGGTGAAATCGTTCAAAATTGTGTGTCTCACTTTTGTTTACAGTGTTTTGTGTTTTCATGTTGCAATGCCAGGAAATGCAAAAGGACAAACAAATCGTTTCTTCATCCACAGGCATGTCTCTCTAATCTTTCTTGTTGTGTCTAAAACTGGTACACATAGTCCTACAAACGCGGGTTAATGACTTTGTCATGTTTTGTTTTGAGGCTTTCAGCCACATCCAAGTCCCATCTAAGACTTGCGTCCTGGAAATTTTGGCGTTGCCCTTGACTTTGCGAGCAACCTTTAATGGGACACAATGCAAAACATCGCAATATATCGCAATGTTCATTTGATTCTTATCTGCAAACAAACGTAGCCCAAAAGTCAAGACCATAGCACCATCAGCGTGTTGAAACTTAATACTTGAAAACATCAAGAGCGTAGCGTCAAGACCGTCTTGGACACTTACTTGAGAAAGTCAAGAGCGTAGAATCAAGAGCGTCTTGGAAACTCACTGGAAAACATCAAGAGCGTAGCATCAAGAGCGTCTTGGACACTTACTTGAGAAAGTCAAGAGCGTAGCATCAAGAGCGTCTTGGAAACTTACTTGAGAAAGTCAAGAGCGTAGCATCAATAGCGTCTTGGAAACTTACTTGAGAAAGTCAAAAGCGTAGCATCAAGAGCGTCTTGGAAACTTACTTGAGATCATCAAGACCGTAGCATCAAGAGCGTCTTGGAAACTTACTTGAAAACATCAAGAGCGTAGCATCCAGAGCATGTTGGAAACTTACTTGAGAAAGTCAAAAGCGTAGCATCAAGAGCGTCTTGGAAACTTACTTGAGATCATCAAGACCGTAGCATCCAGAGCATCTTGGAAACTTACTTGAGATCATTAAAACCGTAGCATCACCAAGACCGTAGCATCCAGAGC
Organism: Cladocopium goreaui; assembly: GCA_947184155.2. Taxonomy (NCBI): domain Eukaryota; class Dinophyceae; order Suessiales; family Symbiodiniaceae; genus Cladocopium; species Cladocopium goreaui. The sequence goes on along the minus strand of CAMXCT020001407.1, from coordinate 50,623 downwards.
ATGTTGGAAAATTACTTGAGAAAGTCAAAAGCGTAGCGTCAAGAGCGTCTTGGAAACTTACTTGAGATCATCAAGACCGTAGCATCAAGAGCATCTTGGAAACTTACTTGAAAACATCAAGAGCGTAGCATCCAGAGCATGTTGCAAACTTACTTGAGAAAGTCAAAAGCGTAGCATCAAGAGCGTCTTGGAAACTTACTTGAGATCATCAAGAGCGTAGCATCCAGAGCGTGTTGGAAACTTGCTTGAGAAAGTCAAGAGCATTGCATCAAGAGCGTGTTGGAAAATTACTTGAGAAAGTCAAAAGCGTAGCATCCAGAGCATCTTGGAAACTTACTTGAGAAAGTCAAGAGTTTAGCATCCAGAGCATCTTGGAAACTCACTTGAGAAAGTCAAGAGCATTGCATCCAGAGCATCTTGGAAACTTACTTGAAAACTGAAAACATCAAGAGCGTAGCATCCAGAGCGTCTTGGAAACTTACTTGAGATCATCAAGAGCGTAGCATCCAGAGCGTGCTGGAAACTTGCTTGAGAAAGTCAAGAGCATTGCATCAAGAGCGTGTTGGAAAATTACTTGAGAAAGTCAAAAGCGTAGCATCAAGAGCGTCTTGGAAACTTACTTGAGATCATCAAGACCGTAGCATCAAGAGCATCTTGGAAACTTACTTGAAAACATCAAGAGCGTAGCATCCAGAGCATGTTGGAAACTTACTTGAGAAAGTGAAGAGCATTGCATCAAGAGCTTCTGGAAACTTGAAAACATCAAGAGCGTAGCATCCAGAGCATGTTGGAAACTTAATTGAGAAAGTCAAGAGCATTGCATCAAGAGCGTGTTGGAAACTTACTTGAGAAAGTCAAAAGCGTAGCATCAAGAGCGTCTGGAAACTTACTTGAAAATATCAAGAGCGTAGCATCCAGAGCATGTTGGAAACTTACTTGAGAAAGTGAAGAGCATTGCATCAAGAGCGTGTTGGAAACTTACTTGAGATCATCAAGACCATAGCATCAAGAACATCTCGGAAAATTACTTGAAAACATCAAGAGTGTAGCATCCACAGCATGTTGGAAACTTACTTGAGAAAGTCAAGAGCATCAAGAGCGTCTTGGAAACTTACTTGAGATCATCAAGACCGTAGCATCAAGAGCATCTTGGAAACTTACTTGAAAACATCAAGAGCGTAGCATCCAGAGCATGTTGGACACTTACTTGGGAAAGTCAAGAGCATTGCATCAAGAGCATCTTGGAAACTTACTTGAGATCATCAAGACCGTAGCATCAAGAGCATCTTGGAAACTTACTTGAAAACATCAAGGGCGTAGCATCCAGAACATGTTGGAAACTTACTTGAAAACATCAAGAGCGTAGCATCCAGAGCATCTTGGAAACTTACTTGAGAAAGTCAAGAGCATTTCATCCAGAGCATCTTGGAAACTTACTTGAAAACATCAAGAGCGTAGCATCCCGAGCATGTTGGAAATTTACTTGAGAAAGTCAAGAGCATTGCATCCAGAGCATCTTGGAAACTTACTTGAAAACATCAAGAGCGTAGCATCCAGAGCATGTTGGAAACTTACTTGAGAAAGCCAAGAGCATTGCATCCAGAGCATCTTGGAAACTTACTTGAAAACATCAAGAGCGTAGCATCCAGAGCATCTTGGAAACTTACTTGAGAAAGTCAAGAGCATTGCATCCAGAGCATCTTGGAAACCGACTTGAAAACATCAAGAGCGTAGCATCCAGAGCATGTTGGAAACTTACTTGAGAATGTCAAGAGCATTGCATCCAGAGCATCTTGGAAACTTACTTGAAAACACCAAGAGCGTAGCATCCAGAGCATCTTGGAAACTTACTTGAGAAAGCCAAGAGCATTGCATCCAGAGCATCTTGGAAACTTACTTGAAAACATCAAGAGCGTAGAATCCAGAGCATCTTGGAAACTTACTTGAGAAAGTCAAGAGCATTGCATCCAGAGCATGTTGGAAACTTGCTTGAAAACATCAAGAGCGTAGCATCCAGAGCATCTTGGAAACTTACTTGAGAAAGTCAAGAGTTTAGCATCCAGAGCATCTTGGAAACTCACTTGAGAAAGCCAAGAGCATTGCATCCAGAGCATCTTGGAAACTTACTTGAAAACTGAAAACGTCAAGAGCGTAGCATCCAGAGCATCTTGGAAACTTACTTGAGAAAGTCAAGAGTTGCATCCAGAGCATCTTGGAAACTTACTTGAGCATCATCCAGAGCATCTTGGAAACTTACTTGAGAAAGTCAAGAGCATCCAGAGCATCTTGGAAACTTACTTGAGAAAGTCAAGAGCATTGCATCCAGAGCATCTTGGAAACTTACTTGAAAACTGAAAACATCAAGAGCGTAGCATCCAGAGCATCTTGGAAACTTACTTAAACATCAAGAGCGTAGAATCCAGAGCATCTTGGAAACTTACTTGAGAAAGTCAAGAGCATTGCATCAAGAGCGTGTTGGAAAATTACTTGAGAAAGTCAAAAGCGTAGCATCAAGAGCGTCTTGGAAACTTACTTGAGATCATCAAGACCGTAGCATCAAGAGCATCTTGGAAACTTACTTGAAAACATCAAGAGCGTAGCATCCAGAGCATGTTGGAAACTTACTTGAGAAAGTGAAGAGCATTGCATCAAGAGCGTCTGGAAACTTACTTGAGAAAGTCAAAAGCGTAGCATCAAGAGCGTCTTGGAAACTTACTTGAGATCATCAAGAGCGTAGCATCCAGAGCGTGTTGGAAACTTACTTGAAAGTCAAGAGCATTGCATCAAGAGCGTGTTGGAAAATTACTTGAGAAAGTCAAAAGCGTAGCATCCAGAGCATGTTGGAAACTTTCTTGAGAACGCCAAGAGCATTGCATCAAGAGCGTCTTGGAAACTTACTTGAGATCATCAAGACCATAGCATCAAGAACATCTTGGAAACTTACTTGAAAACATCAAGAGTGTAGCATCCACAGCATGTTGGAAACTTACTTGAGAAAGTCAAGAGTTTAGCATCCAAACTTACTTGAAAACATCAAGAGCGTAGCATCCAGAGCATCTTGGAAACATACTTGAGAAAGCCAAGAGCATTGCATCCAGAGCATCTTGGAAACTTACTTGAAAACATCAAGAGCGTAGAATCCAGAGCATCTTGGAAACTTACTTGAGATCATCAAGACCGTAGCATCAAGAGCATCTTGGAAACTTACTTGAAAACATCAAGGGCGTAGCATCCAGAGCATCTTGGAAACTTACTTGAGAAAGTCAAGAGCATTGCATCCAGAGCATCTTGGAAACTTACTTGAAAACATCAGGAGCGTAGCATCCAGAGCATGTTGGAAACTTACTTGAGAAAGCCAAGAGCATTGCATCAAGAGCGTCTTGGAAACTTACTTGAGAAAGTCAAAAGCGTAGCATCAAGAGCATCTTGGAAACTTACTTGAAAACATCAAGAGCGTAGCATCCAGAGCATGTTGGAAACTTACTTGAGAAAGTCAAGAGCATTGCATCCAGAGTATCTTGGAAACTTACTTGAAAACATCAAGAGCGTAGCATCCAGAGCATGTTGGAAACTTACTTGCGAAAGTCAAGAGCATTGCATCCAGAGCATCTTGGAAACTGACTTGAAAACATCAAGAGCGTAGCATCCAGAGCATCTTGGAAACTTACTTGAGAAAGTCAAGAGCATTGCATCCAGAGCATCTTGGAAACTTACTGGAAAACATCAAGAGCGTAGCATCCAGAGCATCTTGGGAACTTACTTGAGAAAGTCAAGAGCATTGCATCCAGAGCATCTTGGAAACTTACTTGAAAACATCAAAAGCGTAGCATCCCGAGCATGTTGGAAATTTACTTGAGAAAGTCAAGAGCATTGCATCCAGAGCATCTTGGAAACTTACTTGAAAACATCAAGAGCGTAGCATCCAGAGCATGTTGGAAACTTACTTGAGAAAGCCAAGAGCATTGCATTCAGAGCATCTTGGAAACTTACTTGAAAACATCAAGAGCGTAGCATCCAGAGCATGTTGGAAACTTCCTTGAGATCATCAAGAGCGTAGCATGCAGAGCGTGTTGGAAACTTGCTTGAGAAAGTCAAGAGCATTGCATCAAGAGCGTGTTGGAAAATTACTTGAGAAAGTCAAGAGCATTGCATCCAGAGCATCTTGGAAACTTACTTGAAAACATCAAGAGTGTAGAATCCAGAGCATCTTGGAAACTTACTTGAGAAAGTCAAGAGCATTGCATCCAGAGCATCTTGGAAACTGACTTGAAAACATCAAGAGCGTAGCATCCAGAGCATCTTGGAAACTTACTTGAGAAAGCCAAGAGCATTGCATCCAGAGCATCTTGGAAACTTACTTGAAAACATCAAGAGCGTAGCATCCAGAGCATCTTGGAAACATACTTGAGAAAGTCAAGAGCATTGCATCCAGAGCATCTTGGAAACTTACTTGAAAACATCAAGAGTGTAGCATCCACAGCATGTTGGAAACTTACTTGAGAAAGTCAAGAGTTTAGCATCCAGAGCATCTTGGAAACTTACTTGAAAACATCAAGAGCGTAGCATCCAGAGCATGTTGGAAACTTACTTGAGAATGTCAAGAGCATTGCATCCAGAGCATCTTGGAAACTTACTTGAAAACACCAAGAGCGTAGCATCCAGAGCATTTTGGAAACTTACTTGAGAAAGCCAAGAGCATTGCATCCAGAGCATCTTGGAAACTTACTTGAAAACATCAAGAGCGTAGAATCCAGAGCATCTTGGAAACTTACTTGAGAAAGTCAAGAGCATTGCATCCAGAGCATGTTGGAAACTTGCTTGAAAACATCAAGAGCGTAGCATCCAGAGCATCTTGGAAACTTACTTGAGAAAGTCAAGAGTTTAGCATCCAGAGCATCTTGGAAACTCACTTGAGAAAGCCAAGAGCATTGCATCCAGAGCATCTTGGAAACTTACTTGAAAACTGAAAACGTCAAGAGCGTAGCATCCAGAGCATCTTGGAAACTTACTTGAGAAAGTCAAGAGCATTGCATCCAGAGCATCTTGGAAACTTACTTGAAAACATCAAGAGCGTAGCATCCAGAGCATCTTGGAAACTTACTTGAGAACGTCAAGAGCATTGCATCCAGAGCATCTTGGAAACTTACTTGAAAACATCAAGAGCGTAGCATCCAGAGCATCTTGGAAACTTACTTGAGAAAGTCAAGGGCATTGCATCCAGAGCATCTTGGAAACTTACTTGAAAACATCAAGAGCGTAGCATCCAGAGCATCTTGGAAACATACTTGAGAAAGCCAAGAGCATTGCATCCAGAGCATCTTGGAAACTTACTTGAAAACATCAAGAGCGTAGCATCCAGAGCATCTTGGAAACTTACTTGAAAGTCAAGAGCATTGCATCCAGAGCATCTTGGAAACTTACTTGAAAACATCAAGAACGTAGCATCCAGAGCATCTTGGAAACTTACTTGAGAAAGTCAAGAGCATTGCATCCAGAACATCTTGGAAACTTACTTGAAAACATCAAGAGCGTAGCATCCAGAGCATGTTAGAAAACGCGGGCGGAACCCCACCCCCACAATATGGCCTGACATGGCCTGACAATCATCTTGGTGGACAAAAACAAAAACCACCGTCCCCGTGGACCGAGAGCACGTGACCCGAAACAGCCACAATGACAATAACTTATGTGTTTCAATGGAAACACCATGGTCAGAGATTTCTCACCGGAAGCTGCTGAGGATGATTGGGCGGTGCCTTTTCACCCAGAGGCCCAGAGAAGTTTGGCGTCAGCGCCATGGGATTTTGTTGGAAAACATATTGGAGGTTTCCTAAAATGATGGATCCCCAAAACCATGGGTTTCAATACTAAAATGATCTAATTTTAGATGATTTGGGGGATCACTCATTTTAAGAAACTCCCATATTTAAAATAATTAATGGTAAACAATCACACCATCCTAAGTCTTGCCTTTTGCTTGTAATTTCCTCACATCCGCAAGGATAATCAAAAGATATCAAACCTGGTGTCCCTGCAAAACCCTGACTGGTTGGTGGTTTGGAACATTTTTTTTTCCATAGGGAATTTCCATATATTGGGAATTTCATCATCCCAACTGACGATCTCCATCATTTTTCAGAGGGGGTTGTATAGTATACCACCAACCAGCTGAACATTTCGCATGTTTTGCTATGATTTACCGCACCTTGGATCCGGTGAGGATGACCTGCAATGGCAGCCAGGTGAAAGAAATCCTCTCCAAGTGCTTCGAGTGGAATCCGGTGGAGCGACCTTCTGCAGCCAAGGTCTTTGAGGTGGGAGTCTGGTAGCAAACATTCTGGGCTTGCTAGAGGTAAGCAGTGTTGGGCGACATTTCTATGACAGCATGTTGAAAAGGGGTACAACCAACCAAGAAAACAATATAAACAATATATATTATTTGTCTAGGACCTGAGGATGATCTTGATTTTTGATGTATTTGTCGGAGATAAGGAATAAGAGAACCTAACTAGGAAGGTGGACCAGAGGACTAATGGCAGGTGATGACCACATCATTGTTGGCTATTAATATGGGTTTGTCTACAATCGGGGTGCGCCGGTACGCTATTCCATCCACTGGTTAATGATCATGTTCACATATTTTTACATATTTTCACTATTCAATACATTTTCACTATTTTCATTTTCACTATTCCACTGGTTAGTATCACCATTTTCACATATGTTCACTATTGAACAGGCAATAATTTCGCGTTACACCCCATATTCCGCTAGACACACAGAAAATCGTATCCTCTGTGCCGTAAACGTTTCGGCTCTGACGCTACGGAACAGAAGCTGTCGCTATTGAGCCATGCGGAGTGCGTCGCGCACACCCAGTGGCCTGCGCAGCATGAGGGATGTTGGGGCAGCATAGCGTTGAAAAATGTTGAAAATGGGTGGAACATGTTGAAATGGGAGTGCCAAAAATAAGGGACACATTGATAAGTGAAACAAGACCAGTAGACCCCAGTAAACCCCATTCGCTTATGGTCTTTTAGATGTTGATTTCAAGGGTGTTCAGTGCAGCTCTTTCTGTTGCTTCATTTTTCCCATTTTCGGGTTGAATGATAACGACCCCACAAAACGACGCCACGATAGATTATGCCTTACTCTAGGGGAACCAGAGCAAAATGAACAGAAACTCTAGCTTGGTGGATTACATATATATATATATGGATTACATATATAATATATATATATACACCATTCAGCCAGATACTGGTAGTTGTTGGGTTTTTTGTTTTCCGGTCATAGGAATGCGGATGATGAGCCTTATTGACGAGCGTATTTTAGGGTGTTAAAACCACCAGCCAGGATATATGTGCCACGGCCAAAACATGGTATATTCTAATCAAAGGAGATGATCATCAATCCGTTTAGTTGGAATTCATAGGCATCTATAAAACGGATGGACACCCCATAAATCACATCCTATCTATGACATTGTGAATCAAAACCTTGGCGCCGTATCCTAAAATAGCTGGTGAATGGATGTTTATTCCCCCCAGTCGGTAATTCCATAGCTTTTTGACCCAGCCAAGGGGACTGGGGAGACGAGAACTGGCGGCAGGTGATGGGTCATGGGGGCCATGGACTGTGTTAAGCGTTTTTCATATCGGGGTATATTTGGGTCATATATTGTTATATAGTAATCATATAGTATTTTGGTACTATATTACATTTGTATTATATTATATATATACATGGGTCAAATATCATATCTGGCTTAGTATCTGGGTTATAGAATATACAAACATATGTATACATCGGTCCAGTGCCAGAATGGGTTCAGTTAGACAATTCTTTTGTGGACATCCCTCAGGTCATTTGCCACTATGGATTGGTCAACAGTCGAGTAATGGCTGATAGCCGTGAGTGTATGTAACATCAATCGATTGTGTCCAATAATATTGATACATTTTAATATTAAACATACCAAAAAGGATCTATATATAGACCTAAAGTCGACCATGCAGATGTATAGGGTATATGTGCCTGCTTGCCTGTGAAGCTGCACGATGAAAAAGAAATGTTACAGAAGGTTCCTAAGGACACATATTCCATCTTTTAGCTGTCAAGCAAGTGGTCTAAGAAGTTCGGAAAAAGGTGAAGCCGCTCTGAAATAGTAGTAGGGAATGGGGGGAACGATCCTAATAACTTTTAATCCCACTCCCCTACTCCCTAATAAGCAACAGGATGTGTTGAGGGGCAACTTCATAATCATTCATGTCCACTCTCTGTGGGTGTGGAGGTTTCCCACCTTGCCACTTGGTTTCCATCACCTGCGTCAGAGATTTAGTGTCTTGTGATGGCAGGTCAATTCTTACTGCTGTACCGTATGTCCCTTCCATAGTTTTTTCCCCTAGGATTCACGGTAATGTAAAGTGTATTATGAGTTGAATGGATTGTCCTTAGTTTCCACTTTTCAGACACCTGTCAATCATGTTCAATCTGTGGGACTTGGTCAAACCCCGTTTTTTTTTTTTAATACTTTGGTGGAGCCGTTGCAGGGCTGGAACGGATGGCAAGCGCAGCAAGCGCAGCAAGCGCAATCGTTCGGGGACCCAGGAAAGATGGTTAACATGGACTCTGGCAGACAGGGGGTTGGAAGATTGAATTCCACAAAAAAAAGGTCATTTATTAAAAATGGGTCTATGTTAATAGAAGCTACGGTTTTTCTGTGCCGTGGTCAAAAGTTGAAAATTACACTGTAGCCATATTGTCGGATGGCCATCAATCTATTAGGGATTGATCTACCCACTACATCTCACTACTAGCATAAGGATTTCCAACTGAGGGATGACCACAAGCTACCATGTGACCATGTGTTGACGGCGGCATTGGGATTCACAGATGACCACCGGACCACCGCCCGAGTTACTCCAATAAAGAGCTGTGTGATTTCATTCCGCATCAACCAAGCGGTTCAACGACTTTCAACTTACTGTGCCTGCCACTACAACATCATCATCATCATCATCATCATCATCATCATTATTTGTTGTCCCTGCGCCGCCCCGCAAAAAAAAAACACATAGAAAAAGAAACAGCCAAGACATTACTAATGTCCATGGCTCGTTGATGGTTTCTATTATACTGTCCCTGTGCGGCCCCCAAACGGGACCTATACCCATTTTGTGGTTGAAATAAGTAGACTGGTTGGTGGTTTCATATATTTGTTTCAACCACCGAAACGGGATGATGATCCCCTGTGACTATATTTAATGTGTTTCAGATGGATTGAAACCACCAACCAGATGATTCTTGCGCCAAGGTCTTCGTCTTGGGGGTGGAAAGACTGGAAGGATAGGTCTGTTCCTTGGTGAATCGTTGGTGGATAGTTGGTGAGGCTAGGAAGGCCTTTCAGCAGGTTTTTACAGGGGGCAGTTATGGGATGTTTTTTCGGGATGGAATGGGATGAGTCAAAAATTGAGACCACACTGACCACACTATTTGATTCCTAAATTCCTAAGAATGTTATTCTCTAAATCCGCGGGCCCATTTGGGTCTTAGAGTTGACCGATTGTCATCTACAGACGGAGCCTACCTATCGATCTTGATGTTGGGTACAGTAGCAATCATCTTAATGATCATGGTGTCAACGAATCTGAAAATGGGATATGGATGGATATTTCAGTTGTCTCCTTAGATACCTTTAGTACCTGAAAGGTGAGATCCATGCCCAGGTGGTTTCTTGATAGTGTGGACGATTTTTTTGGCTATACGCCCCACCAGAACCTGGCCACTTTCGGTCTACTTCGGCCTGCTTGCTGTAAAACTCCTCACTGAAACATATGATGAGAATTATCCTTCTGAATCATCTACGTTGGAAGTTCCTGATAGATATCTTATCATAAACAGTGTGAATGGGATCGATATGAGCAGCCACCAGCATATACCAGTGCCATGATGGGGTATACGGGGTATATGTAACACAACAAATTACCATCCACTTGGCATTCATCGCAAGGATTATGAGATTCCAGTTAGACAACAAACATGATGGGTTAAACTCCCCCTTTTTGTGCAATTTGAAAGTTCACTTTTGAAATAGTACATGTGTAAGGATCAAAAATGAAGGTCATGATAATGTTTGTAAATATTAAAAACAGATAAATATAATTATAAACACATCGAATTTCGTGTTGCAACATCTTCATGAACCATGGACACCACACGGGCACAGGAAGATCGCTGGGCAGAACGCCGCTGGAAGTGGGACGACGCCGCGCGCCGCAAGACGACGTCGGAGGAACAGGCGCCGAATGGCGCCGATGTTGTGGGGGTTCTGCTGTAGCCAACCAAAAATGGGCATGCTTCCAACATCTTCCAACATCTTTCAACATCTTCCAACCTATCAGCAAATCTCTCTGGTTGGCTTGACATTAAATATGTTGGATAAATATATATGTATATATATATATTAGATTATATCATTATGTAGTCGTTTAGTCTATCACTATTTTGGAACCAGATTCTACTTGTACCTTAAAGATCCTTAAGGGGCCATTTTGCCACCAGAGGCTGCAGCTGCGGCATCGCCATCGCCAAGTGAGGAGTTGTTGCCAGAGCCGTGGTATGTGGATGCCCATGATCTCACGTTGCATCCCAGAGGGCAGCATAGCTTTACCATGAGACTGGGAAGAAAACAACGGATGGTGGACGAATGATAACTATCATGAACTACAAAAAGGCTTGGGATTGTTTAACGTTTGATATATTATCCATTATCATCGAATATATTAGATCATCCCAGTCAGGGAGTGAATGATTACTGGGACGATGATCTTATTGCTGGGATACGTTGGGATGATTGCTGGGAGGATTATTGCCATAAAAAAATGTGTGTAGAATGAAAAATCATTGCCAAACATGTGTAGAATGATCAACATGGTTCGGTCCTGAAGCTCTCTGACCCATGCCCAACCGCTTGATGAATTATACACACATATATTACATATATATATTTTTATATATCTATACATATATAATACATACATAATATATATATATACATATATACATATATATATATACATACACATACATATACATACATATACATACATATGCATACATATACATACCATGATACATACCATGATACATACCATGATACATACCATGGTACATACATACATATACATACATACATATAAATACATACATATACATGCATACAATCATTACATTACATTACATTACGTACATTACATTACAGTACAGTACATTACATGACATGACATGACATTACATTACATACATACATACATTACATACATTACATACATTACATGCATTACATGCATTACATGCATTACATACATTACATACATTACATACGATACATACATACATACATACATACCATAGCATAGCATAACATAACATAATATATCATAACATAACTTAACATACATACATACATGCATACAAACATACATACATACCTACATAACATACATAACATACATAACATACATAACATACATACATACATAACATCCATAAATAACATACATACATACATAACATACATACATACATAACATACATAACATGCATACATAACATACATACCATACATACATACAAACAAACATACATACATACATAAGATACATAACATACATAACATACATAACATACATAACATACATAACATACATAACATACATAACATACATAACATACATAACATACATAACATACATAACATACATACATAACATCCATAAATAACATACATACATAACATACATACATACGTACGTACATACATACATACATACATAACATACATTACATACATTACATACATTACATGCATTACATGCACTACATACATACATAACATACATACATAACATACATACATAACATACATACATAACATACATACATAACATACATACATAACATACATACATAGCAAACATACATAACATGCATACATAACATACATACCATACATACATACAAACATACGTACGTACGTACGTACGTACATACATACATACATACATAACATAACATCCATAATTAACATACATAACATAACATCCATAATTAACATACATACATACATAACATACATACATACATAACATACATACATACATACATGCATGCATACATACAAACATACATACATACATACATAAGATACATAACATACATAACATACATAACATACATAACATACATAACATACATAACATACATAACATACATACATAACATCCATAAATAACATACATACATAACATACATACATAACATACATACATACATACATACGTACGTACGTACGTACGTACGTACATACATACATACATACACACATACATACATAAGTACATACATACCATAGCATAACATAACATAACATAATATATCATAACATAACATAACATACATACATACATACAAGCATACATACATACATAACGTACATAACACTCTTAACATACATAACATACATAACATACATAACATACATACATAAATAACTTAACTTAACATAACAACATACATACATGCATTACATACATTACATTATTACATACATACATACATACATACATATAACATACATACATAACATACATACATACATACATACATACATAACACATAACATACATACATACATACGTAGCATAGCATAACATAACATAACATAACATACATACAAGCATACATACATACATAACATACATAACATACATAACATACATAACATACATAACATACATACATACATAACATACATACATAACACATAACATACATACATAACATACATACATACATACGTACGTACGTACGTACGTACCTACATACATACATACATACATTCATACATACATACATACATACATAGAAGGAATGCAAGCAGCTATCCCAAGCAATGCAGGATTGCCTGGTTGAGTACAAGGATGAGCTGCCCGAGGCAATGCAAGTGCCAGAAGCCCCCTTGCCAGCTGCAGAATCTCCACTGATCATAGAGGATCTGGACAGTGGCGACATACAGGAGCACCCAACTGCGCCATCTGTGCCACCAGAGCTGCACAATATGGGAGAGGAGCACCAGCAGGCCATTGCCGAGGCAGCCAAGAAAAGGAGAAGCAAGGGTGTCAAACGAGTTCTGAGTTTGCATGCTGCAATCATGAATAAGAAGGCTAAGGGCCAGTGGGTGGGCTCAGACAATCCAGTTCCCAACCCCTCCCTGGACCAAAAGAGCTGGATGGACCAAAGGGTCCAGAAGGCAATTCAATCAGCTCCTTGGCGCAGACAGTAGCAGGAGTACAACTGGCAGCAGTGGAGGTCTGGTAAAGGACCTGTGTGTGCTGCGGATCACTGCCCTGCAAAGGGACAGACACGCGGAGCTGATCTTTCAGGAAAAAAGGTCCTTGCTGCTGCTGCTGCTCTTTGAGGTACAAGATCTCCTCAGAGGAGGTCTTGTTTGTAGCCAATATCTCAATTGGTATCAATCTCCTCAGAGGAGATGATTTGTTTTTGAATACCATTGGAAAGAATCCAGTCTGATTTGCACAAGCTGCTCATGTTTAGTCAACAGAGATTTGCATCCCCCCATTCACAAAAACATATTCTTCCAACCCTTGTTGCACTCAGGCCAGACCCTGCTGCAGAGAGCTGTGTGGATCCTCAGACTGTTGACAGTTGTGTTGAGTGCAGTAGTGTTTCATATCTTGCTCCAAGTTTTTGTCTTGTGAGATTGGCCATCATGGAGTTTATCTTGCATTGACTTGGGATGTAGTCTGATCATCTAAGAAAGTGGCACTCCTCAGAGGAGTCACTACCCACCCCATTGCATCCAAATATATTTTCAAAATGCAAATATATCAGCTCCAAATCTATGTATATGATATGAATAGAGTCAGCACTCCTCAGAGGAGAAATGTTATATACTGAACCCTTCCACCAAACATGCAACATCTTTCACATGTCAGTACTTGCCAAGTCAGGTTCAGAGGCAGCACAATGGCTGGGCTACCACTGGCCAGGGACCCCAATCAAATGTGTCATGCTGGAAGTGTTGGATCAGAAGAATTCCAAAACTAAGCATCATTTTTTTCGCGTTAAACAATGTTAAAAATTTTAACATTTTCAACATGTTTTAACAAATTAAAACAATATGGTTTTAAATTGATTTATATATATAAACCTAGTGTTAAGCAATGTTTTAACATTTTAAACAATGTTAGAACATGTTAAAATTTTAACATTTTTTAACACCAATGAATTCAGCAATGCTTTGCTTCCTGTTTCTTGTGATCTTGGCGAATAATGCATGTATCTTTGCAAAGCTGGTATTGGTTCAAATACACAATTCATTCTGCTGCCACCATGGGAAAGTCAACTGCTGTGCCCAAGAAGCCTGTCAAGGAAAAGGTGAAGAGCAAGGCCAAAGCTAAGGCTAAGGCTGCTAGCCAACCTTCAGTGGTTCACCCTGTGGAGGATAGCAATGATGTTTCTAGGGCAGAAGTTTCCAAGTTCATCACTGCCCTGAAGTACAAAGCCAAGAACCCAAAGGATCCACAAGCTCAGGGTGCACAGATGGTCTTGGAGGATAGGGGTCTAGATCAACATGAGCCTATATATAAATATATTTATATATTATGTGACCAATTAGACATACATTTTTGATTGATCTTCATCATGAAATTGTTGAACTCCAACATGCATGAAACCCATTCTGTTTTCATCATCAGTGCTATTGAAACCCTTGCCCTGCAGAAATACAACTCCATGTCGGCAAATGAGAAGAAGGGCATTGTGGGCAAGTACATTGCTGGAGGTGGGATCAAGGGCAACCTTCAGCAGATTCTCTCCAGGGTGGAATCCAGCGGCTCCTCTAAGGAGATTTCATCTGAAGTTATTGAAGGGTACATGTCTCTAGGTAAAGTTGAATTATATTTTCTGTTTCAGCTAAACAATTTTTTATGGATTATACATAACACTTAGGCCACTCCTCTGAGGAGTGATGCACAGAGTTAGAAATTTTCTTTGAAGAGATCCTGAAGGTAGCCATATATCATATAGACACATATGTATATATATATATTATATCTATATATATATATACATATTTTGCATATCCATTCCTTATAATATTTTCCAATATATTCACACATATAGACATATACATCCATGCATATAGTCTTGTACCATCAAGATATATACATAAACCACATCCAGCATTTAATTTAAAACAGCATGCATTTTACATTTTCAGCTCAGGTCAGCTCCTGAGATCTTGAAGCACAATGGGTGGAGCTGGACAGATCTAGAGCCTGATGACAGGACCAAAGTCTTTGGAGATTTGCTCAAAGACTGCTATGAAAGGGGGGGGATCACCACCCAGCAGGATCCACGACTCAAGAAGGAACATCCTACCAACCCTTTGCTGAGCAAGTACTACTACATTCACCGACCAGAGCAAGCCACGACCAAGGAAGCAGAGCACCAGACATCTGAGGTCAGGGTTGACACAGGTGACATTCAGGTCAGCAAGATGAAGCTGGCTTTGGGTGACCAAGGTCCAGACATCAAGATTGAACCATTTGCTGAGTGCCAGAGCTCATGGAAAGTGGTGGGCAGTGCCAAGACCAAGGTGTCCAAAGAATATGAAGCTATCATCAGCCTTTTCAAGGATCTCAAGGCTATGCACCAGAACCCTAGCAAAGACATGGAGAAACTTTTGGATGATCTTCAAGATGGTTTGAACTGGGTGGGCAAAGCCCTTGATGATTTGCGTGTTGACCTTGCTGCTTCCAAGTTGGAAATTTCCAGTGACATGGACCAGGCAAAGGCCAAGGCCCTCTGTCAGAAGTTGACAGACTGGAAGGAAAAAGGAAGTCAGCACCTAGATGGGCTGAAAGCTTTGAAAAGGAGAATCCAGGCTCTCCTTGAAGGCTAAGCTCCTCTCAGGAGAAATCCTCCTCTAAACTCTGACTATACATGTGTTTTAGCAATACTCCAACACATATGCATGGAGTTGAACTAAAGTTTAACATATATAGTATATAGGAAACAAATACATAAATATATATATATATATATTCCAATATACATACATATACAGATATATAGGATTCAGGGTGCAGAGAAGGATGTAGCAATTTTGGAACTTAGAAGTGAAGCTGCAGAGCTGGTGAGCACAAGCTGAAAAAAGCTGCCTGTCATTGCCTGTGTTCTTGTTTTCCCTGGAAAGACCACTCATCAGCATATTCCTTTTTTGTTTCTGACTGGACACTGCTAACAGAAGACTTGCAGCCTTTAACTTTGTTGAAGCATATTAGGTTCAAGCCACCTGCCCTCTCTGCCATTACTTTGTGCAATTGCCCTGAACCATGGATGCCAAGAGGCGAAGGCTTGAATATGTCAAGGGCATGGAATTGGCAGAGAACTTCGACCAGTACAAGGATTGGCAACTACTGGAAGGAGAAGATTCTCAAGTGATGGTTCCACCTCTAGACACAAAGAACATGGAGAAGAGCCAAACTCAGGCAGTCACTGACCAGGATGGTGATGAACAAGAAGATCTTGAGAGAAAGTTCCTGCACTGAGCAGCAATTTGTGTCAGCCCCTGAAACACATTCCTGCTGCTCATTCAATAACAGCTGAGGTTTGGAGCTGCCACATCTCCTCTGAGGAGGTGCCACCCATGCTTCTGCTGCAAGCTTGTTTGTCCAGCATATGACTCACACTTTTGTGTCCACATGTTTTCAAATTGCAATTTGCAGATTATGGGGAACCTTTCAAGGAGAAAGCACAATGCACAATCCCAGCTGCAGTTTATGGCCCCAGGTTTTCCTAGCAATGTTTTCAAAAAGTAAATTTGTTAGTGAGAGAAATGATTTTGACAGGCCTGACAAGAGACTCAGGAAAAATGTATCAGACTTATTTCTATCAGGTGCTATCAGTGCTGGAAGAGCTGCAACTGTGTTTCAGGATGCTGAGTTTGATGGGGCAACAGGTGTGGCAGACCTTGCTGTGAATGAGGGCAAGAATGCCCAAAGAGATTTGGTCAGAAAACTCATGAAAGGCAGTAAATGGCCACCTCTCTATGCAGCTAAAATCCCAGTGTTGCACCAGAAAACACATCAAGTGTTGAAGAATCTATCAATGTGTTGCTGCCACATGAAGTCCTGGCAAATATCATGTCCTGGAACCGGCACTCCAAACAGAAGGTCTTTGACAGGGCAGGGCTCTCAGCTTCAGCCAGAAAGCACTTTGAGAAAACAGTGCCTTTGTTGGGAAAGTATCCCACCACCTGCATCCCTGTGGGGTTGTGGACAGATGGTTGCCCTGTCAAATGGGACAGAAGCCAATCTGTCATTGTTATTACAATGAGCTTCTGTGGCCAAACTGATGACATTTTCTCCAGGCTCAGAATTTCCTTGTGCGCCTTTTAGCAGCAAATATATGGTTCCTTGTCTTTCTCCCAGAAGCTATCCAAAGGGGCTCTTTTGAGGAGTTCTTTCCCTACCACCAAGTGGCTTTGCTCAGGTGATCAACAAGAAGTTTGTGGTCAAGGAGAAAACAATGCAAGCAATTTTCGCAATTTTGGCTTGGTCCTTCCAAGTTTTGACAGCTGGATTCTTTCCACCCAGGGACCATGCTGGTAACCCATTCCTGTCTTCATGGAGAACAAAGAGCCAAGGCAAAAGTTTGAATTGCACTGCACTTCTCACAGAAGTTAGAGGAGACTGGGAAATGTACAAAAACACATTCAACCTCAGTGGATGGTCTGGCACAGACAACATTTGCTATAGGTGCTATGCCAGCAAAAAAAAACAGCAGGGATTGCACCAGTTCCGCGGTTTGGAGGAGCCAGAGAAAAACGACCATGGATCATTTTGCTGGTTGCATAACAGAAGGAAAACAAATATCTGCATTATTCTCTGCACCAGACCTGCAGATAGATTGCTTTGTTATTGATTGGCTGCATGCTTGTGACCGGGGAGTTGCCCAAGATTTTCTTGGAAATTTGATTTATTTCCTCCTTGATAGATTTCCTGGAGCCAGCAAAGACAAGAGGTTGAGCTCTGTTTTTAGATCCATGCAATCTTTCTACAGAAGATGTTCAGTGGACAACAGGCTTGATACTTTGACTATGGGAATGCTCAGGAAGACTGACAAAAAACAAACAGTCTCAGCTCCCAAGCTTAGAGCATCTGCTGGAGAAACCCGGTCTCTCATACCATGGAGCTTGGAAATTGCAGAAGCGTTGCTGGGCAAGTCCAACACTTTTGAAAACACCATTTTCCAGGCCACATTGCAATTGAATGCTTGCTGCAGCCTGCTGTCAAGAGACCTTTGGAACTCACAAGAATTAGCTATAGCAGGACAAAGATTCCTGCTGCTTTATGTCTCCCTCTCTGACAGCGATCCTGAAGGAATGTTTTGGAGGTTCAAACCCAAGCACCACCTCTTCCAGGAGCTATGTGAATTTGATGAGTGCTGCCCTTCTCAGAATTGGACATATAGAGATGAAGATATGGGTGGGACAGTGGCTGCTATTTCAAGAAGAAGGGGTGGAGAACCTTGTTTGCCATTTGGTGTTTGCTTGTTTTTTTTTTCCCCTTGCTTCATTCTACTTTGGTTTGATGCCACATGAGCAGTCGCATCTGAGGAAAATACAATTGCTTCAACTTCCAGAAATACATTGTACAAATTCATGTCTCAACACGAACTTCCACAGTGGCCTGTTGCATGAAGAGAAAAAAAGGAATTCTTGTCAAGCAGACACTAGCACACATTTGTTTTTTGTTCATCTCTTTGCCCATGCCCTGAGCCCTCGCAGGTACTCACTACATCTTGGTTTCTTCAAGGATATAGAAATAAAATTTCCTGAGAGAAAGATTTCTACACAGAGGAAAGAAAGCCTCCTCAGAAGATGCATGGTTTCTGTAAAGGAAAAATCTCCTAAGAGGAGATTATTGCCTACTTTTTTGCACAAAGTAAAACTTTCTAAAGGACAGCAAAGAAAAAAACATATGACAATTTTGGCACAAACTTAGCCATTATACCACTAAAACAGCAAAAAAGCCAGATCACTTAATTAAGGTCACCAGAAGTTCCTCCAAAAGTCCTTAATGAAGAAAATCCTGGAGACCTTAATTAAGGTATCTCCTTAATTAAGGACTTTTGGAGGCTCTCGGTAGTATGAAATGCAAGTTCGTATATTTAAACGTAGTTGCAGTATGTTTAAATGAATTGGGTTCCGTATGTTTAAATGGCTGGGCGGGCCAAGGAAAACCTTCCTGGAGGTAGTCTAAAATACCTATTCGTATATTTAAAAAATTGTATATTTAAATGTAGTTACCGTATGTATGTACATATACATATATATATATATACATACATATACGTATCTATATAGACATATATATATATACACATATACATATATATATATATATACATAAATATATACATATATATATATATACATATGTATATATAGCTTGTTTGGAATATTTTACCCAGAAGTCACTTGGGTAAATATGGGATATGTTTCAGCTATGATAGTGATATCTAGGCATCACAGAGAATGGGAATACCCCCAGCTGTCATCGGGGGGCCAAACCTAAGCAGGTACCTCCAGCAGAACATGCACGATAGAATCTCCGATAGAACATGTGTTTTTTTAAAACCAAACACATAATGAAAAATATTGACTCAAAACAAATCAGCACGGTTGCTCGATGATGTTTTCTCCATAATTTCCAGGTTCCCAACTGTTCGGCATGTTTTTGGCGTTTGTTATGCGGCTATGCTGTAAACCGGCTGGAAATGCTATCCCAATCAGAACGGTTTTTCATGCTGGTGAATATTTGGAGCTTGTGACTTCCCCAAAATGCCCAAAGTTGACATCAACATCATCAACTATCAACTATCAACATCATCTATCATCTATCAACTATCAACATCAACTATCAACTACTTTGCATGGTTGAAAAATGTTGAAGAATTGTAAGCTCACAAAACTCTTCACTGACTCCTGATCCCAACGGAATTGATCTCGAGAGACTCCAGTCCAGAAATGATGAGGAAATCTGTATACAGCGGTTTGCCCACCAACAGAATAGCGCGAAAACCATTGATTTTGTTCAGAGTTCAAACAAAAGAGATGAAATTGTGTTGGGGTTTCAATTAGTGTTTACATAAGATATACGATATAATTTCCCACCTCGTGGAACAATTCTAAGCATACCACAATCATCATCATCATTACTATCATCCTTATGTTCATCATTATTATCATTATCATCATTATTATCATCATCATCATCATCATCATCACAATAATCACCATCATCACCATCATCATCACAATCACCACCACCGCCACCACCACCACCACCAGCAGCATCATCATCATCATCATCATCATCATCAATGTGATCATCAAAACCATTTCCAGTCCCGGGCAAACCATAGGCGCCACACTTGCCGTAAAATTAGAGCTTCGAGTATTGTCAACATATTTATGTAGTTTTGCCACCTGCATCGATCTTCAGCCGATTTTTCTACCCACAGTTGCCTTCAGAACACATTTCTTCGCCCAATTTTACGGAAATAATGAAGTCAATGATGCACAAAAACATGTTCCCATTGTTGACCATGTTTTTACACATTAGGGTTTGTCTTGGGATAGTGAATGGCGTACCCCAAATTTCCTTGGTTTATGATGGCAATGTCAGGGTATAGTCCATTTTCACACACACCCAAACCCATGATTCGCTGGCTAAAGATAATTCAAATCCCTCATGTTTCATGGGTAAATTCTCATGTTTCATCATCTTTCACGCATGGCCACAAGAGCAACGCCAAGGATTCTGCTCCACTCCTGCAGTGGAGGTCCAGATGATTGGACTCCCATCCTCCATCGCTTGAAGGTCCCCTTTCGCAACGAGATCCGATTTGTGGTGCCGTGCGCACCCTTACGGAGAGAGGCGCACCACTCGTGGAGAGGCGAAATGAACTCGTGGTTTGAGTATGCAGAGGATGGAGACAGTGCAAAGGACCTCTGGCAAAAACCCAACTTTTTTGAACTTGACATCAATTTGACCTTGGACCAGCCACAATGGTAACAATGTGCAATAACTACATGTAATAACAACAATAATGAAAATAAGCAGATTTGTGGGGTTCCAAATTGTGTGGCAACCGATGTCATTCATGATGTGTCCAAAGTTCCATGGTTGAATGATTAAGTTGACATGATAAGGGAAGGTGGGATACTTTTGCACCTAATGTCATTCTGAGGTTCTGTGTCTGACATTTCATTGATATGGTGTTATAATGTTATATACACATATATTCATATGTTTATATATAAATGTATATTATATATATACATATCAGATTTCATGTTCAGTGTTCCGCTTTGGTACATATTATATGATATGGTTTTGCATGCACTGACCCCAAAACGATGTCCCCGATGTTGCACAGGACCCCCAGGAGCTGACGGACCAAATTGAACGGATTCAGCAGTTGATGGAGGAAGAAATTGCCAGACTACCAGGTGAGCTGTCGACATCTGACGTTGAACCCGATGAAATGGCGATGGGATAGCATGGAATATGCACATATAACAAATTGAAATGTTCATGGAATTAATCATAACAATTCAGAAATTGAGGGTATCATATGTTCAAAGAAATCCAAATGAATCGAACCTGAGTGGTCCTTAAGATGATTTGCTCTCCAGCCAGCCGGTCAAACTACGAGTGCCACCAAACGGTACAGCTGAATACCGACTAATGGACCATTTAAAAAGCCGAAGACAACATTTTTTTTTGTAGACGTGGAGTTGCACTACGATCAAGCACCAGTGGTATATATATATATACATGATTATATAATATATACACACACATTCACACATTCTCGTGAAACATGACGGAACTAAACCAACTTAGCCAACGAACTGGGGCACCACATAGCACCACAAATACACTTCCAACCTGAACTGGGTTGTTTCACGCTAGCAGTTCTCCAGCTGTCAGCGCATCGTGGGTTTCTCGAGGCGAGGACCCAAAGCGTCTACTGCTGGGCGGCTTTTCGCAGGCCTGGATCAAAATGTCCAGAGGTCTCTGGCGATTTTCCTCGGGAACCATTGGAGTTTGGGGTATAAATTATATATTAAATTATTAGTATTAAATAAATTTAATTAATTTGTAATCACCCTATGACAAAGCCAATTTACCTTTCGAGGTACAATTTTTTCGATGCGACCAGGTGGAGATTGTCTGTTCACAAGACGCACAGTTGAACAATGGCTGGAATCCGGAGAAGTCAGTTCCAAGAGATTCAAGGCATTGAACACATTCTTGAGGGCTTCTGCATGTTGGTCAGGAAATGTCAGGAATGATGAACCACAAGGATTTCAGAGGTCTTGGGATCACCATCACAAGTAAAAGTTGCCTTCCATGCCTTGACCATTGTCCGGATGCCCCCGGATCACCAACCTCTCAAAGCCAAAGGCTGATCAAAGGTTATGGACAGTTCATTCACCTAGATTCTGGTCACAAGGGGAAATCAACCACAAAATTGGCGTGTTTAAGGGTCTCGGAATCATTGTGACTTGCCAAGATTCTGCTTGAAATAGCATTTGTGTGTCCCATATTTTGGACAATTTCTCCATATTTTGACAGCCAGAATCATGTTGAATTCCGAAGTATAAACACATTTGGACGGAATGTTTTTATTCAGTAAATCCTATCAAATCCATCCTCCTAAATATGTCCTCTATAAAATCAGGGGGAATGTGGGTTGCATAAAATCAGATTCTGTAGAGATATGTAGAGATTTTGTTTAAATCATTTCTGTTGGATGTTGCCAATTCAAATCCCCGTGAAGTTCCACGTTTTTCTTTTGAACCTTCATAATACACTTCAGATTCCCCCTTTTTTCACAGTAAAAATCACTCCAGCATCACCGCAGGGTGTGGCGTTGGTGGTCGAAGCCGCCGTCTCCTTCAGCACCAAGAGCTCGCCCCTGCTCCTGCTGCGGGGGGCGGCCCTGGGCTCCGGCCGGAGCGCGCCGGAGGAGGAGCTGGCCGCAATGAAGGCACCGGACAGCGGCAGCGGAAGCCAACATGGCTAACATCCTAAGCCTAAGAACCATATAGTAGCCATATAACCATAGAATAACCATAGTATAACCTAACCACAATATACAAAAACCACAAACGTACCAACCGCAACCATACTAATTAATTATAGCCATTGCATAGTATAACCCAGCTACTTATGGGTTATGTTATAAACCATGATTATATGGCAAGATATAGCAACCTCCAACAGATATAAAAAAGGAATCAATAAACATCCTACTAGCATAGTGAGATATTGCATTATACATATATATATATATATATATATATATATATACGTGTATATATATATATATATGGATCATGAACGTTTCTATGTTACATAAATGTTTGAGGTTTTATATTTAGTTCTATTTAATGTACGTGATTGATGTAGCTATTGTCCATGAATTTGGGTTTCGCCAACAATATATATATATAAGAATATATATATATTGGGATTTATCACCATCATGTTTGGTAACTATTCATTAGTCACCCGTATTTTGATATTTTGAATTTACATGGCACTAGTATTATTTGGGCAATGATTCAGAAACGCGCATGATCATATTAGCATATTTCTTTCAGCCTTCCTATATTAGGCCAGTTCCCCTTTTGTCTGTGTTGAAGTATCACTTGAGTAAGTGAATTGTGGTTAGCCCCACGTTCAGGTGATGTTGATGAAGGATATGCATGTAAGGAAGCCTTTCATGTTTTTAAGGTTATCGTTGCCACAAAAAGTGAGGGATACGGCAACCATGAGCTTTTAATCCTCCAGTGAGGATGGGCTTTCGGATGTAGGGACCTGTCAAACCTTTGATTTTCTATAACAATGGAGCCCCTAACAAGTTTTGGGTCAAACCCATGAAATGTTCTGAACATTTTCCCCCTGCAACCGTTCCCATCCATTTGAGTAGTATACCCTCCAATCTAACATGGCAATGGAAAATTACCCGTGACCACTCCCTTGGAACATCTTGGAAGCTACCCCCCCCTTAAGTGGCCACCGCCACGGGTTCTGCAGGTTTTAGCGCACCACGGCCGTTGGGATCGCATGTGTCCGCCGGAGACTGCCCTGGAGAGTTACCAGCGTCGTCTCGCGGGGGCGCAGCTGCGATGGCTGGTGGATGAGAACTTGGGACATGCCTGCGCCAGGGGCAGGTGGGAGGAGCTCGGTGACGGTTGCAGAGTGTATTTCTGGTTGGTGGTTTGGAACATTTTTGATTTTCCCCAATAGTATCCAATAGTTGGGATAATGATCCAATCTGATTAATATTTTTCAGAGGGCTTGAAACCACCAACCAGATTTGCCTTCAAACATCCACCTGGGAGTGGCGGGTGAAGGCTAGAGAGCTTGATATTTCAAGTGCTTGACGGTTTGAAAAAGAAGCCAACTCTTGCACACTCACAACAAAAATCTAGCCCCAAGATCGGCTCAAAAGTACATGTGGACACCAGACACCACAGTTCATTTTTTGCAACACAACAAAAAGGCTTGTTGTAGCTAGATGCCATGCCACTATATATATATATATATACACGTCATATCTATTTCATATCGGGGTTTCCATAAATGGTGGTACACCAAAATGGTTGGTTTATAATGGAAAATCGAACTAAAATGGATGATTTAGTCGTAACCCCATTTTATGAAACCACCATATATATATATATATGTATGTATGTAGGTAGGTAGGTATGTATGTCTGTATGTAGGTAGGTATGTATGTCTGTCTGTCGGTCTGTCTGTATGTAGGTAGGTATGTCTGTATGTAGGTAGGTAGGTAGGTAGGTATGTCTGTCTGTTTGTCTGTATGTATGTAGGTAGGTAGGTATGTATGTCTGTATGTATGTAGGTAGGTATGTATGTCTGTCTGTATGCATGTAGGTAGGTATGTCTGTATGTATGTAGGTAGGTAGGTAGGTAGGTAGGTTTGTCTGTCTGTTTGTATGTAGGTAGGTATGTATGTCTGTATGTAGGTAGGTAGGTCTGTCTGTCTGTCTGTCTTTCTGTCTGTCTGTCTGTCTGTGTGTCTGTCTGTCTGTCTGTCTGTCTGTCTGTATGTACGTACGTACGTACGTATGTATGTATGTGTGTATGTATGTATGTATGTATGTATTTAATATAATGTATGTATGTAATGTATGTATGTAATGTAATGTAATGTAATGTAACGTAATGTAATGTAATGTAATGTAATGTAATGTATGTATGTAATGTATGTAATGTATGTAATGTATGTAATGCATGTAATGCATGTAATGCATGTAATGCATGTAATGCATGTAATGTATGTAATGTATGTAATGTATGTAATGTATGTAATGTATGTATGTATGTATGTATGTATGTATGTATGTAATGTATGTATGTACGTATGTACGTATGTACGTATGTACGTATGTACGTATGTACGTATGTACGTATGTACGTATGTACGTATGTACGTATGCAGGTATGTATGTAATGCATGTAATGTATGTAATGTATGTAATGTATGTAATGTATGTAATGTATGTACTGTATGTAATGTATGTAATGTATGTAATGTATGTAATGTATGTAATGTATGTAATGTATGTAATTAATGTATGTATGTATGTAGGTAGGTAGGTAGGTAGGTTATGTATGTATGTATGTAAGGTAATGTAAGGTAATGTAATGTAATGTAATGTATGTATGTATGTATGTAATGTAATGTAATGTAATGTAATGTATGTATGTATGTATGTAATGTATGTATGTATGTATGTATGTATGTATGTATGTATGTATGTATGTATGTATGTATGTAATGTATGTATGTAATGTATGTAATGTATGTAATGCATGTAATGCATGTAATGCATGTAATGCATGTAATGCATGTAATGTATGTAATGTATGTAATGTATGTAATGTATGTATGTATGTAGGTAGGTAGGTAGGTAGGTAGGTAGGTAGGTATGTATGTATTGTGTCTTGCCTAACCTCTGTAACAGTCGTTAAAACAATTTCTTACTAAACATGCTTCAAATGGAGCACCAAAAAAATACGTTTTTTTTCACGGTTTTCTTCGTGCACCGAATCGTGCTTTTTTGTGGTTTTCTTCGTGCACCAAATCGTGCTTTTTTCTGGTTTTCTTCGTGCACCAAATCGTGCTTTTTTTGAGCTTTCTTCGTGCACCAAATCGTGCTTTTTTGTGGTTTTCTTCGTGCACCAAATCGTGTTTTTTGTGGTTTTCTTCGTGCACCAAATGGTGCCCCAGTTCATGCTTTTCTTTTTGATGATTATGCTTCATACACCAAATTGTGCTCTAGTTCGAGCTTTTTTGTCGTTTTCTTCGTGCACCAAATCGTGCTTTTTTGCGGTTTTCTTCGTGCACCAAGTCGTGCTTTTTTCTGTGGTTTTCTTCGTGCACCAAATCGTGCTTTTTTTGTGCTTTCCTGGTGCACCAAACCGTGTTTTTTTTTTACTTTTCTTCGTGCACCAAATCGTGCTTTTTTCTGGTTTTCTTCGTGCACCAAATCGTGCTTTTTTGCGATTTTCCTCGTGCACCAAATGGTGCCCTACTTCGTGCCACTGTTACAGAGGTTAGGCAAGACACAATGTATGTATGTATGTATGTATATGTGTATATGTGTAATGTATGTATGTATGTATGTATGTATGTATGTATGTATGTATGTATGTATGTATGTATGTATGTATGTATGTATGTGTGTGTGTGTGTATGTGTGTGTGTATGTATGTATGTATGTAATGTAATGTAATGTAATGTAATGTATATGTAATGCAATGCAATGCAATGTAATGTAATGTAATGTATTAATGTAATGTATGTATTAATGTATGTAATGTATGTAATGTATGTAATGTATGTAATGTATGTAATGTATGTAATGTATGTAATGTATGTAATGTATGTAATGTCTGTAATGTCTGTAATGTCTGTAATGTCTGTAATGTCTGTAATGTCTGTAATGTATGTAATGTATGTAATGTATGTAATGTATGTAATGTATGTAATGTATGTAATGTATGTAATGTATGTAATTTATGTAATGTATGTAATGTATGTAATGTATGTAATGTATGTAATGTATGTAATGTATGTAATGTATGTAATGTTTGTAATGTATGTAATGTATGTAATGTTTGTAATGTATGTAATGTATGTAATGTATGTAATGTATGTAATGTATGTAATGTATGTAATGTATGTAATGTATGTAATGTATGTAATGTATGTAATGTATGTAATGTATGTAATGTATGTAATGTATGTATTGTATGTAATGTATGTAATGTATGTAATGTATGTAATGTATGTAATGTATGTAATGTATGTAATGTATGTAATGTATGTAATGTATGTAATGTATGTAATGTATGTAATGTAATGTAATGTAATGTAATGTAATGTAATGTATGTACGTACGTACGTATGTATGTGTATATATATATATATGAATATGTGTATATGTATATACTTATATGAATATGTATATATATATAGGAACGACAATAGATATGGTATTAATATATTGATAATATGTAAATGCATTTACATACAAATAATTGAGTATTACATCGTGTTGTTCAGCCCCCTGGAGGCAACAACTTTGTGCTGGCGAATTCCAGCAGATCAACGACTTCCTGTTGGAGATTTGGGGTCCCCTGACCGAGTCCAGTTCGGATTCTGCCTGACACCAGGAGGGGGCTCAAACATGGGATTGGATATGATTGGATATGGCAAAGGCTGAGAAACCCACTGAGAAAACTGAGAGACCTGTTCAATTTTGAAGCATTGTCTATGTTCATAGAATAGATATGTCGATGCTTGATGGTTGAAACATAATTCACGGTCCTTCGCCGCAGCAGCCCACATGAGCATGCACACATGTCACATGTTGAGGATGGAAATTGCACCTTTGGCATCCCTTGACAGCCCCAAGCACTGGTAGGAGCATTTGATCTGCTGAGTCGAGATCTCAGAGTGGAGACTGAAGAAGGTGCCACGGTGAGTCTGGAAGTCCTTTTGCTGAGCTTTGCATGTAGTGCATGGATCGAGAAGGAAAGGATCATTTAGGTACTGCCATTTGGACGTGTCGTTACGAATATTTACGAATCATGCAGACAAGTTTAGATACTTACTTTGCTTGAGGCACAACTGATGCTGGAGAAATTTTTTTTCCAAGTTTTGCAAAGTAGAGTTTGACCCCCTTCCCCCCCGTGGCGACTGGAAGGCAATGTGCGCCACCGGACCAAATCTTGGAGCTGGTGGCGCAACCGAGATCGGTCGCCATAAGCCATCGGTGATGCCTGCAGGGTTTCGCCGGTGAAAGATCATCGGTTGACCCATTTGGAAAGCGCTTGGCCAAAGATTTGGTTCATGTTCGGCCATTTCGACTTGGCTGGTTTTTATCCAAGCAGTTCGTTACGCCAGTTGAAACCCTGACGACATTTCGGGATGCCGCGAGGGAATCGTCTTCATTGAATGCTGGCGCCTTGGCTACGGTGTGAAAAAAACGACAACATCCGGCTGCGTGGGTTTGATCCCATGATTGACCCATGGCCAATTAACATGCATATTACGTATACCCTCTGGTTATGACTAACATAGCTATGGAAAATGGCCCTAATCGAAATAGATGATGTTCCCAGCTAGAAAGCTCCATTTATGAGGGATTTTCATGGATTTTCCATATATGGTATAGCTATGTGAGTCATAACCAGAGGGTATAGCTGTGTGTTGTCCCGCCTTCCCGCCTTCGGGATTCACCTGGATCCGATGATCCGATGGAATCAATGATGACTGCTGTAGGATCCATGGCACACCATATAGCAGCACCATGGATCCGTCATGGGTATTAATATATAACTAATATGATATTTTGATAACTGATGTTATATAATTATATATATATAACCAATGGTCATATATATATATCATATATATATATATATATCATATATATATATATATTACCATAAATATATATATGATATATATATATATGATATATATATATATATATGATTATATATATATGACATATATATATATGATTATATATATATGACATATATATATATATATGATATGATATATATATGATATATATATATGATATATATATATATATATGATATATGATATATATATATGATATATATATATATGATATATATGATATATATATATATATATATATGATATATATATATATATATATGATATATATATATGATATATATATATATGATATATATATATATATATATCATATATAAATATATATGTATATATACTAATGTTTGATGTTTTGTGGCACAACTTGTTGTTGGCTCTGACCACATGTCATTCCAATGTTGGTGCGTCGTTGCTATTGTGCTTTAGCGCGGCACATAAAAAGGCTTTAGCATACGGTAAAACTATTCAAAAGCCGGACAATCTGCTTCTCCAAAACAGCATTCTGTATCATTCTGTAGAGTCTTACCGATTGTCTAACACTTCATTTTGCTGGGAGTCCCACCAGCTCAAAATGGCACCAACAGAATATTTTTTTTTAGGGGGTAGGGCCTAAAGATTTGACACACCCTCCGCAAAACTATTCTGGATTCCGGAAACCCAAAAACGTGCTTTTGAACGTGATTTTCCATGAATTTCCCATATTTTCCCTAGATGAAACTGGATGAAGGAGTAGTTCCAGGCATGACCCGGCTCCCAGCTGCATCAGTTGATCGCCAGGTCTTCTCAGCACTGCCTCGGCTGGCTGAGCCCCCAAGATAGTACCCAGAGCAGTGGCCAGCCTTGAAAGCTGTGATCTTTACTGTTGGAGGTCAAGCGTGATTTGATTTGCGGGGCGTGGGGTGCAATATTTTTTGGACATGGGGTATGTGAACCTTATGTTACTAGAGACACCATTCAACATATTATGTTATCATTGTGGTACAGTACCTGATTTTGGCTTGCCTGAAACATTGTGCCATTTGGCAAAGTATATGACAAATCGTCTTGTTGTCCTTGGATTTCAAAGCTGGCGGGTGACCCGCAGATCTTAATGGAGCGTGGGATCAAAGATATCCTGAGCACGAATCCAGGCTGCCTGGTATGCTAAAAAACTGTTGGAATTGTGTGACTATGACGCAAATGTGTACACTACATTATAATCATTATACTACTTCTTGAGATTGTGCAGGCTGAACATATCAATGTGAAAGCCACTGATTCCAATCGGCCTGAGCTTTGGCAGCTGTCTTCCATCGGGCTGTCCAAGACCTGGCCGGAAGGCAACTGTAGAGTCCTTTTAGATAATTTATAATTTGTAGTGACCTTATTGTGTGTGAGATATGATAGTCCAAAGATTGTTCAAATTCGGAAAGATGGGTTTCCCCATGCTTCTGATTGCAGACCCTTTGCAAGATGTTGGATTTGTGAATATTCGAGGTCCAAGGCTCCAAGGGCTGAATGACAAAACTCTGCGTCACATTACATCACAATGGTCCAATGGTCCTTGGTTCAGTTCCACGCTTCTTGGGAAGCATCTGACATCACCATTTTGCTTAGATAGGCAGATGCCATTGCAATTGTGCTTTCTCATTTCATGCGATTGCTGGTGGGCTTATTATTCATTACCACACATATCATGACCTCAACTTTTATACAACTAGAACCCCAAGATTGGTGTTTCCTTCATGCCAGCAGCCCCCAACTAAACTTCAGAAGCTTCAGCAGCACAGCTTCCTCCAAAAGAACAGCTTTCAGCGGAGCCATGGTGCAATGCTCCTGTCCCACACCTGGCGCTGCAGACCATCCATCCTTCCACCCCACCCCAGCCCTGTGGAGCCGCAGCGCGCGGGTGCCGCGCACGGCGTCACGCTGGTCACCGCGGTCACCGTGGTCAGCGTGGTCAGCGGGCGCCGGGGCCGACGTGGAACGTCGGCACGGGCGGTGCAGCTGCCATCGCCGTACTCGGCGGAGAAGGTCGCAGAGGCAGGGGCTGGGAAGGTGGGCTGTTGGGGTTTTCTGCATACGATACATAGTAGATCATGATCATAGGAGCCTATTCGGAACATGTCATCTCATTAAAGTGCAGAGAAAAGAAAGAACATCCATATTCATCTGGTTGGTGGTTTGGAACATGTTTTTTTCCATATATTGGGAATAATCATCCCAACTGACTTTCATATTTTTCAGAGGGGTAGGTAGACCACCAACCAGTAATTGTCTTCCTATATCATCTTCGTGACTTTCCCCATCTCAAGGGGGAGCCACTGCTTACAATCCTGGAAGTAGACCTTCAGAATTACATCCCAAATTCAGCAGCTCTTCACCGTTTACGAAACAGTAAATAACATTACTGTAATTAGGTGTAATACTAAACAATCTACAGTAAACATATGAATAATATGTAAGTTATGTAAGTATACATCCAATTAATCATTCCACTCTAATATTATCCAGTTATCAGGGTTTGAACAAGTTTTGACCAACCAACTAACTAAAAGTGATATATATATATATAATATAATATATATATAATATAATATAATATATATATATAATATAATATAATATATATATATAATATAATATATATATATATATAATATATATTATATATAATATAATATATATATAGAAAACAACACAAAGTAATTTCACTTTTTCTCCACCCATTTTCACCCCGTATCAGTTGTGCTGAAAGCACCCTTGCAGTATATGATTGAATAAAATCATGTGGCCATCACGTTGAATTACTTGAAAAAACATGTAAAACAAGGAAAACCGTACCATTTTTTGGACCATGTTGGACCCCTCAAAGGCCTGCGGCTCGGATGTTGGCGCCGTGCTGGGACGTGTCTGGCAGATCCTGCGGCGTTGCGGCGCGTGGCTCCTGGCGGAACCCTGGAGGCGCCCAGAAGATGCACGGCTGGCAGCGGAGCTGAGACATGGTTTGGTGGACCTGGGGCCCAGCTTTGTGAGGCTTGGACGCAGATGGGGGTTTCCATAAATGGGGGTACCCCAATAGCTGGATGGTTTATAAGGGAAAATCCAATTAAAGTGGATGATAAATGGGGTACCCCCATTTATGGAAACCCGCAGATGGTTTTCTTTGCGTTCAAAAAAAGTTGGGAGGGGTGGTGTATGGTGTCATGATGTGTCATGTATCCAAAACATGACCATGGATGTCATGATTAGATTAGAGTGTAAGCCCCAGCAAGTTAAGAATAAAAGAGCTGATGGAAATGATTTTTGAATATGTGTGATGAATTAGATGTTTTTTACTTGTGAATATATGTCTAAGCCGTGTACAACAATTCTTGTTTGAAGGTCAACTCCTGTTGGCCACGTGGACCACCAGAGATTTGGTTTGAGTTGGGTACCTCTGCCGTATGATTGGCTACTTGAAATGATCACTACCACTGCTTTACACTATTCTTTGGCCCATACCCCTCACTCCTAAATTCTCATTTGGATTGGCCCCTGCCTTTTCCTTCAAACTTGTTTTGTTCGTACAAGGAGATTGGAACCATGTTTTACATTGTTTCAGAACTGCTCCACCTTCCACTCATGACAAGTACCACGACAAGATCTTTTGAGAACCTCCAAAAAATCCATGCTGAATACCTCAGACTTGAATATCCAAGAAGAAATAGGTCAACTCATCCATTTCGATCGAGTTTCATCGCAGAGCAAAAAGAGATTCCCAGGAAAGTTGGGCAACTGCTCTCCAGCCGGGTGGATCTCTTACCGCACGAGCTCCCGGGGGATGGGGATCATGATAGAAAGCGTCACCAGATGTGCTATGGTCAAGTTATGTCAACTTGGAATCTACCATTGAACATAGGGATTCAACGGAGAATTCATGGGGATATGTGGTTAATATGATGGTACAACCAGCTATCAGAAATTGGATGCACCCAGTCCTTAGAGGATGGTCATGAATCCATTGGGTTTGTGGTTACCCGCTTTTTTAGGATTCCCAGCCATGGATGACCACAAACAACAATAGGATTGACACAGTTTTCAATGGATTTGTTTTTTTCCACACAAAGGGGATCAAACATGATGCAACTCAGACTGGAAAATAGGTTGACATGGTTCCACCGATGAACATAGAATGTAAAGTACCAACACTGGTGCGTCTAAAAAGAAAGGAGCGGTTGCTTTCAATTTTTTGCCCTTGAAAGGGTAAACAATACAGTTGTTTTCCAACAAAATGTGCCACAACGATCGAAGTCAAGGTCGAAATGACATCTTGAATGACCTGTTTTGTTTCCCCTTTGACACTGCAGTGCTGGTTCTACGCTTGGAGTCTTTCCTAGAGATCAGTTTGGCTGATACTCAGTGGTCATGGAGAGGATGGACCAGCAGACCTGGTTGGTTTGAAATACCAGCGTGTTTGAACATGTTCCATAAATTTGTATCAACTTGGAATTGAATGGCTGGAATATGACGAATTGACCAATGGATTTGGGGCATACACCATGTTTGTGCATGTTGGACAAACCTGAGAAATCAATGGCTCTTCATTCATGCCAAGAAAATCCAAGAAATGGTACAATCATTGGTGGCTCAAGCTGTTGTCGGAGCCCAAGGAAAATCGATGGATGGAAAGCTTGCTGGTGCTTGGTTCAGAGATGCTGTCTATCCAGCTCATTTGTTTCAACATTTAGCGAGAACTGAGACGTGACCATACATTCATTTCTTCAACTATGTGCACAGTTATAACTAGTTGATTCTGACAAGTGCTCAAACACTGATTAACTAATCATAAGATGCCATATATATATATTGGAATTATATGGGTATAACTATCTCATGTCTTATCCTGGATTCCTGGATTTATCCCCATAACTTGACATATCCCTGGC
Organism: Cladocopium goreaui; assembly: GCA_947184155.2. Lineage (NCBI taxonomy): Eukaryota > Dinophyceae > Suessiales > Symbiodiniaceae > Cladocopium > Cladocopium goreaui. The sequence continues at coordinate 16,577 of CAMXCT020001407.1, read as the reverse complement.
GCAGCTCCGCATGGAGCATCATGGAGCTATGGCACTGGGCCGCACAAACGGGCCGCTGCTGTGCGCGACGGCAGCGGGCCGCAGTGCCAGGTTTCCCGACAGGAGGGAACTGGGTACCCACACGGAGCCATAGTTGAAAAGTATGTCACCATATATACATATAAAATCATTTAAATAATACATAATACTGTATATATAATATAATATATTTACATGTGTATAGAGTTGTATAGTGTTGTATATACACAAGCTACCACACTTGATGTGCTGGAAGTTGACATGGCTTTACAGGGTCATGGCATGATCGATCCAGCAAACGTGGGGATGTAATGTGACGTAACCATTCATGTGTCAAAACCAAATACCAAGTTTAAAGAACTTATTCCAAGATATAGGCCATTCTGGGGGCGTCTTTTGGATGTGAGTACAGGGATCCGGGGGTGAACTGACCCATTTCAAACATTGAAGCCATCCCCCACAACACTGGAGAGCCTCCGGTTCATGAGTAGTGACTGGCTAAGAACCACACTTAGCTTCACCAGATGCACACAGGATAACATCAACTTGCCACGTTTGATCATAATATTTGGTTGTTGTAACACCAAAAAAAAACAACAGCTTCAATTTACATTTATTTTTGCGGGGGGAAGATGCTTTCTTGTGTTACAGCCCAGTCAATTGTCCTGAAAATGGCCAGGCGCTCCGTTGGACTATGTGGCGTCGTTGCAGCGCGGGGCAGAGCGGCAGCTTGTGGCGGAATGGAAGAGGCGACGGAAATCCATCGCTTTCACGCGGACGAAATGATCAAATGGTCTGTATGGTGGATCTTCCACATCTAAAAAAGGTGACTTAGATATTCTTCTCTATGGAGGGGGACATTCCTCATAGGGACACTCCTGGAACATTCCTTTTTATTAATTTTAATTAGACTTATTTCAATTTCATTCCAAATAATGCAATTTCATTCCAAATAGTTATTTACATTCCAAGATTCGTTTTTTAAGGTAAAAAAAATGATGATTTCAAGATTTGTTGTTTTATTTTATTGTTCGATTTGTTTTTGTTTTTTTTGTAGTTTTCTTTTTGTTTGTTCTTTTGTTTTTTTTTTAAATACTTTGTTCATTGTTTGATTTTTTGTTTATGTTGTTTTTTTTGTTTTGTTTTTGTTGTTTTTTTTTACAGTAAATTATTTTTTGATTTGTTTTTGAATTTTATTTTGATTGTTTGTTGATTTTTCTGATTTTTGTTTGAACTTTTTTGAATGTTTATTTTGTTATTTTTTGTTCGTTTTTTTATTTCATTTTTTTTTGATTGTTCTGAACTGTTTTGAATATTTTAGTTTTTTGTTATTTTTTTGTGGAATTTGTTACTTTGTTTTACTGTTTTTTTTGCGTTTTTTTTTTGAATTCGTTTTGGAAAGAGTGGATTGTTTTTTTCCGGTTGTTTTTTGATATGTTTTTGTTTTTTTTGTGTTTTTTTTCAGTTTTTTTTTTGCAAGGATAGCAACATTTAGGAGTATCCCAGGGCTCTTCAATGAGATATGTTATATTAGATTATATGGATTCTTTTGGGATTACTGCCTGATGTTGTCAGAATGGCGCAAGTGGGTGATTTCATCCCTCAAAAGAGTGGGACATATCAGGATATACCACAGAAAATCTAAACCAGAAGTGGCAAATTCTGGCAACATCTAAGTAATGGATCAATTGGAATTTGAATTCATGGAATTAGATGGAATTCATCCGGGATCCACAAGAATATACCATCCCCAAGTATAAGCCATTTGGTCGCTATAAATCATCCCAAGTATCCAATAACAAGCTACCAATTCTTGTGCATATCCCATTATGTAGAATAGATATGAGGGGGGAACCCCAACCTCAACCAGTGGAACCATTGGTAGAGCCATTGGGATTCGGGATGTTTTTCATGTTTTTCACCATTATGGCAACAAAGCCCCCACATGTCTACAGCATCGATGACGGTTGGTCTACTGGATCTACTTCATCTTAGTAAAGCCCTATATTCTTCCGGCTATCCCATCAACAAGAGCATCATCATCATCAGTATTACACTAACATGCCAATTCTCATTGATTCCTAAGTCCCAAAACTGGTTTCAGTTTTTTTCTTAACCAGGATTCCCCTATATTTGGTGGTAGTCTTAGGCTCAGGCCGCCGTTTGCCCAAGCCCTAAACTGTCCCAACTTAAAGTCCCAACTGAATCCAGATGTTGAATGATTACACTGATTGAAGATCTTCAATAAGGGATCGCATCCCCCACCCATTAAACTAGTACATTGTTTGAAGATCTTCAATCAGTTCAATTCTTACATTGATTGACGATCTTCAATAAGGGATTAAATCCCCCACCCCTAAACTATTACACTGATTGAACATAACAAGGAATCAAAATTCACCACCCCCATTATATAAACTGTTGCAGTGATTGCAGGACGCATATAAACATGAGCGTGTCATCCATTGTTCTATGTGGAGGAAAGGGAGATTGCGTAGAAAGGGCGAAAAAGGGATTTTGCAAAGCAAGTTTCCGAAAACCCTTACAGCACTCTCAAATCGCTTTGCCACAAAGCCTTTTTCGATCACGCCCAATACCATGTCAAGACATGTTGAAACAGTCATTGTGTACTGGAGATACCACTGTTTTGGCCCTCCGTCAAGGCGTGATACATTGCATTCCAGGCAAATGGAGACTCCTGGCCGTAATCTCACTATGATGTTCTGTCATTTGTTCCTTGAATAAATTCATACTGTATATGTAAATCCAGAATAGTTCTGTTAGTTGAATCACAATGTTGGTCAATTAACCATCTCAGTTTTTACTGTGTTTTTCTGGTAAGTACCAGGGTGCCATTTGATATTCAAACATGACAATCGAACCCTCCCCATTTAGTTCAATGTTTTTTTCCATTTAAATGCCCGTTAGCCATCAGTGGCCATTATTAACCATTGTTGTTATATCTTTTTATAGTCATTTTAAATAGAAGTTCGGTCCCCTAGTAGTTATGGGTAAGTGCTTCATCATGTTTCAGAATCGGCAAAATAATACTTAACCATTACTAACCATTATTACACCATTATTAACCATTACTAACCATTATTAAACCATTACAAACCACTATGAACCATCATTTTCTCCTCCAACTCCCAGTGGTCCAGGCGCTTCAGCAGCGGCCACTGGGAGATCATGGATGGCCAGCTGGAAGAAATCGACGCTTTCCGCACGGCCAAGGATGTGATTTGAGCTGCATGGGAGATGGGGGAGTACAATAAACCAAACCATATATATTTATATATATATATTATGTAATTATGTATGTATATTATATATATATATATTATGTATGTAGACATATATATATATATATATTATGTATGTACGTATATATATATATATTAATATATATATATATATATATATATTATGTATGTAGATATATATATATATATATGTATATGGGTTTATATGGGTATGGATCAAAATTGGATACCCCAATAAGTTGATTGTTAATACTAAAAATGAACTGATTAAAATCGATAGTCCCCAAGTCTTTAATTTTGACCCATACCCATATATGGTGCTTAGTGCTTAGTTGGATAATTAGATTTTACTTGGTGATTAGTTGGACATTTGTAGATATTCCCTTACACCAATGCAATATGGAGATTTCCTGTGACATGGGGGTACTGCAAATCATCGAAGTCATGGATGACCATGACTCAGTATCGAATCCCATGGTGACTTGGGGATCTATTTCAAGAACCCCCTAGGGTGTATGCCATGTGATGTTTTGAGTGATATGCCAACCAAAATGGGGTACATACCCACCCAACAGTGAGGATTTAGTACGATTTAGTCACAAATAGACTGGGGATATACCGATATACCGAAGAACATTGGTGACTTGTCACGAAAAAAAAACATGGATTGAAGAAACAAACGCGGCGTTTACCCTGGGGTACTCCGATCTGGCCAACATCGGGTGAAATTTTGGAGACCTGGAATCATGTGCACATGTGGGGGTGATCTTAGCCATATGATTTGGCAAGAAAGGGTTACCTCTGGTAAACTAACATAGGTATTGAAAACGGCCATTTATAGTGAGTTTTCCCATTAAAAATGGTGATTTTCCATAGCTATGTTAAATTACCAGAGGGTATGAGTAAGTTAGCAGACCATCGGAAGCCCATTTTTGGGCTTCCCACAATAGAACAAGGGACACGAGTCGTGAAACATGACCTGGAATCTGTTGCCCATCGCTAGGATGACTTCAACCAACAAATTCCTACAATTATATACCATGCATTGATTCAATAATCTATTCCACCAATAATCCAAGTAATTAAATGTAATTAAACCTTGTTTACAAACCAACCAATGGATGTTTACTAATCCATACGGATAGTGAACCTCCCCATGCAGCAGATCCATCAATTTACCTATCAACCCAGCAAATTACCTATCAACTCACTATTGCCATGATAACAATTTAACCATTCAATTGGCAACCAGTATACTTATATACCATCCGTTGAAATTTGACTAGTTGAACCTATTGAACTGATTTATGATATGCCGCTATGCCACTAAACCTTCTTCACAAGGCAATGAATGGGAGTGACTGAAAATACGGTATACCCTTAAATCTATCATATTTTGCCATATAAAGCCACCATTCACACTCACACCCAAGGTTTTTCCCCCAGTATTGGACGCAAAATCAGGAAACTATGTTATTTTAATCGGATTGATTCACCTTTGGCACCTTTGGACTTGGGGCGACAGCCATGTTCTTTGAGAGGTGAAGGCTGGCACCGCATTGCTGTTCGAAAGTTCCGCCTGCCGCGCGGCTGCTGGCCCCAATGCCTGCGAGCAGATGGCTCGTCAGCTGGAGGGCCATGCGCGATACCAGGAGGTCATCGTGGCATTGAACATATCGGATTGAAACCCGTCTAACTACGCTAAAGTCCCCCACATCCCACTTAGATGATCTTAGATGGTGCCAGAATTAGTGATTCGTGGTTAGATTTTCTGGGGTATAATTATCCAGTTTTTGAGGGGTGCAATCACCCATTACTACCAACAAATGGATAATTCTGGCAACATCTAGGTAGTGGTTGTGGTGTCAACTATGTTGGGGGTGTGTCATATTGTGTGTCATATTGCGTGTGTGTCAATTGGGGAATAATCCACATAAAATTTGGATGGAAGTCGATATGTGGGATGGTCTGAAAATTGGGTATACCCTCACATAGCCATTTGATACGGGAAAATCATGATAGCCTGATAAACCATCAAATTGGAAACACTTGATTTCAGTCAATATGATGTTGCAATGAGCATCTACATATTGGGGGTGTCGCCTACAACAGTACCTTGGGGAGGGAGTTTAATCCAGGTCCCAAATCAGCATGTCCGCCATGGTTGTGTAAATGTTGGGGATATTGAGTGAATCGAAGCCATTCCCGGATTGTAAATTTTAATATTAGAAATTAAGACTTGTGTTTGGTATCCGCCAAACATGGAAGATTCCAGATATATTTATATAGAATTATATAGATATATTCAGATACATTTTGAATTGCTTTTAGCCAAGGAACTCGAGGTTTTTTTAGGGGTTCCAACTCAAATGCCACCATGGACCGCCGTAGCACCGCAGGTGTTGCAGTTGAAGGGCAATCGCTTTACCGGTGAAACCAGGCTCAGCCCTTTTTTGGATTTTTGGCTGGCCTTTCGGAACCAATTGCTGCATATTTGTTGACAGGAAAAATGGGGATGTCAAGGCAACATGGAGATTCAATCATTCAATCCACAAGATGGAGAAAATACTATATGTTACACCTGCAGAAAATGTTTGATCCATATAGATACTCATCCCAGTTCCCCATGTGCTGTTGCTGCTATTGACGGGCACCAGTAGCACCTGCATTCCTGCTCGCAGGAACCCCTTGCAGTCCATCCTAGCCTCCAATGCTCGGGTGTGCAGCCGAGAGCCAAAGATGGTCGCTTTGTTCCTTCGGTTGCAGGGTGTGCTGTGATGATCCAGCAGAAAGTTCGCGAGTGCTCTTTGTGAATGAAACATCCCATATTTTTCCAGAGGAATATGTAATTTATCCAAATATATATCCAAATTGACTAAATTGACTCTCATATTCTTTCGGAATGGGTTGAAACCAGGAACCAGTTTTCATGTAGTGCACAGCTCAGACTTGTTTGACCAATAGATTATACCTCCACCCTGAGAGGTGGCCTTCGGAATCTAAGGTTTGTGACCTGCTCGAAAGTGCCGCATTCCTGCCATCCCAATGCCTTCCTGGATGCTGACGGGAGCCACGGGGTGCTCCGGGCCTTGGGTGTCTTGACTGATGGAAATTGATGGAAAGGTGGCAGAAACTGTATTTGCCTGCTATCTTTGGGTAATATTGGGTATGGGGCAAAAGGTAAGCCCTTCTATAAGACCACAGATTTTAGATGATTGATATAAACCAACTAATTATTGGAGTACCCAATTTGGACCCACATCCATTTGGCTGATGTTGAAGATGTCTTTATGCTCGTTGACCCCAATCGAAAGCTGCAACATCCCGAAGTTTCTGGGCAGAATGTTGTACCTTCGAGCTGCCAAGAAAGGCCCAGACTAGGTTAGTCCTGCACTGAGATAGAATTGGTATGTGGATGTGGTATGGCATGGTTTTTCAGAGTGCCACGTCATGTCCGCAGTGCTTTTTGGGCTCGACCACTAAACCTCGCCCCCTTTGAGTGTGTGCCAATCCTCCGACATTCTCGCACAGCTTGAAGTTTTCCAGTGATGGCGGTCAGCAACAACAACGTCATTGAGGGCCAGCTTGCAGATGCATTGTCAACCATCCAAGACACTTGGTTTATTGCATCTCAGGTATTGAATCAATACACATGATCGTTGGCGCATAGGTGCAAGCGTGTGATACTATGGTTAAGGGGTTTGCAAATCGTCAAATTTGCTGTAGGCATGGATGATCATGGATGAAGACCAACTGCACTTTGCAGAGGTAAGTGTGATCAAGTGATATTTAATGTATTGTGAAGCTGGGAATGTACTGTGGTCTATTCTGTCAACGGATAGCTTCAGCATGATGTGAAACTTCACTTGATCCTGTGGATCCATATCTACATGGGTTGTGGGAGGCCACAATTAGCTACAATTAGCTCTTCAAAATATCCACTTCAAGCCATTAAGATTGACATCTTACCCCAATTTCTGTGGGAATTTCTGTGGCTCAGGGTCAAGGTAACCAAGGTAGCAAGATTTTTTTCGGCTGAGGATGTCCTTGGCAATTTGCGGCGCTTGCAAACAGTCCAAGATTGCCCTGAGGGTAAGGCGTCCTTGGGAACGAGGGAAAAACTTTGGGATCGTCCATGAGCTGCGGGAAAAAAAAAAACTCATGCCCACAAGTTGACGATGGTGACCCCCTTGTCAAAACTAATAACATTATATAATATTATATATGTATATATATATATGTGTATATATATATATATGTACGTATATATATATATAAATATTATTATTATCACTTCTAAAATTAGGTTTGCAGATAAGGTTATGAAGTGCATGGATTTCTGGAATGGTCGATGGTGGATGGTCATACCACTATCCATCGGAAGTATGATGGCCAATATCAGGATTTCCAATTTCATAGTGGGATGACAATAACCCATATACATCATTATTATATATATATATATACACAATGTCTTGACTATGGCACAAACGCACAAAACCTCTGTTGGTTTATGGTGTTTAGCTCGGTTTACCCTTTGGTAATCAAACACGGCAATTGAAGATCCCCTAGAAATGACGCTTTTACTGGGACGTTTTCGAACTAAGGGGATTCTTTTTCTGATGACCAGAGGGCACCATGCTGTTTTCGACCATGAAGCTGCAGGTTGATCTGGAAGATCCTCACAACATTGCGCAGATCGTGCAGGGTGCAGGTTTCATTGCTTTGGCCATGTGGTTGATCTTCGCGAACAACTCCAAGGTGATCTGAGTCGCAGCCGAACTACAAGCTTTCAACGAGGGTTTGAGTGGGAAAAAAAGAAACTCGCAATAAACAAAGGTTTCGTGGTCATTTTAGAGTTTGCTTTCGAAAATTACAATATATATAATTATATATATATATAAATAATTATATATATACATGATATATTAATATATATATATATATATAATATTCTACTTTGATGGGCCATGGCGGCTGGGAAATGTAAGGGGATGTTTTAAATCTCCACTCCGGGATACTCCGGGGACATTGAGAACCCCCTGGTATGTATAGCCTCACCTGAAGGTTGTAGAACCACCATGGTTTGGTCACCTTGGGACCATGGCATAGATCGAACCAGCCCATGGAACCAGACCATCTCTCTCCAGAAATCCATATTACAGCAGGACAAAATATCTTCGATCCGTGGTCTGTGATATATACAGATATATGTTTTTATTCATTCATTTATTTATGTCGTCATTTTTGAGAAGATCATAGACTTGTACTACATGACAGACATAACTGTTTTCAATCAAACAGCAGCATCGCATGTCTTCGCGCAGCTGAAAAAAAATGTCATAACCAGAGAGAGGAGAGAGAGAGGTACAAGGTGGTGTCCATAAAATAGGTATACGGTATACCATAAGCATGTTCAAGAACTATTATCTGTCTACCATAGGTTTATCTATAGGTGATATATATATATATATATTATTTTATTTTATAGATTATTATAGTTATAATAGATCTACCACAGGTTGATATCCCCATAACACCATAGTGAGATCTATAGGTACACTACTGTAACCCAGCTGGCGCCGGTAGACAGCAGGTGGCGGTGGCACAAAAGGCGCCCTTGGAACAACGTCATGCCGTCTGCGCCACCATCAGCACCGCTGTGGCGTTCCTCGGATACTCCCGGTGTATCCGTGTGGGGATGGGTTAAACGTAGAGTACGACCCAGAAATTTGGTCAGGTTTAGGTGTGTGTATATATAATGTTGGATTGCGAGCTTAGTGCGGCCCGCTATTTCACACCCAGCCAGCCAGCCGGCCGGCCGGCCGGCCGGCGGGCCAAAAACCAAGCACCAGCTGGCCGGCCGGCCGGCCACAAACAAAGCCGGCCGGCCGGCCACAAACCAAGCCCCAGCTGGCCGGCTGGCCGGACGCCACAAACCAAGAACCAGCTAGCCACCGTGGCGCCAGCTGAAGCCAAGCGACAGCCAGCCAGCCAGCCAGCCAGCGTGGCAGCCAGCCGGTCGGCCGGCCGGCCGGCGGGCCAGAAACCAAGCCCGGCGAATGAAATGAATGAATGCAATGAAAGAAACGACTGACATGAATGCAATGAATGAAACAGATGAAATGACTGAAACGAATGAAAACGAATGAAAGAAGTTCATTGAAAGAAGTTCGGTGATAATGTGATAATGAGATAAGCGCGAGCAAACCGAGTCAACCATCTCATGAGTTTGACGATGTTCAAACACGCTTTACTAACGCATAACCCAAGTCATTTTCATCCCTTCATCGTTGACAACACCATGCATGTTGACTTTGGTCGATCCGTGCAGCTTCATGCCGCCAGCGGGCTCAGTGACGACTACAGCTCCGCACCGGGTGGGATTTATGGCTGATGAATTTGCAATCATTAGATCCAATCAGTTTCCACACTTGGTATTGATTCATGTCACTTACTGTAACCAATGTGGATACAGCATGAACGGCAGAGATGTTCATAAGATTTGGGTAAACTCAGGAGAATCTGGTGTACTGACATGCTCCAGATGCAGATCTCAAGGCGCTGCGGAGCGTTCCGCAAAGTCAACATTGAAACATGTTGAAACTGGTCATGGACATCATTGCTGTCATCATGACTTCATCACCCAATTCGTTGAAATAACCTTTCGACCTGGTGATCAGATCACGGAGATCAGCACCGCGTTCATGCCAGCCGGACCTGCGACAGAGCCTCAACCGATGAGCTGGCATAACTAGCACGACTAGCTGGGAGATGCTGGGAGTTATGATTGAGCTTTTTTCACCCCAGGTATTTTTGACTCAGGCGGTTTTGCCATTTTGCCATCGCCTCTGAAGAACAAGCATCACGTGTCTGAACATCTTGCCACAAATGCCGTTTTTGATTTCTAGATGTTGCTAGACGTGATATGTCCTGATTGCATTTCTCGGAACGCCCAAACACCCTCAACAACGCTTCAACTTCTTCTGTTCTGAAGATGGGGCTCCCTATTTGCAATTCAGCCAGTTTCGGCATGTGGCAGATTAATGATTAATGCCGATTCGGGGTGGCAGGAGAGGATTCGGATGACTAAAGTGACTAAACCTGTGGAACTCGAGTTGGTCACAGTTGAGAGCTGAGCTGGGGCCAAGCTGAGTTGGTCCCCAAGGTCACTGTGATTACTGTGCCATGGTCCCCGGGTGGCTACGGCAAGGGTGACTGGAAAAAGGCGGTTTTAAGATCAAAGATATGAAAGGATTCAAAAGGATAAAAAACAATGAATCGAAATGAATCGAAGGGTTGCAAAGATGTGTGAAGGGAATATTCGGCGCGTTGCACTGCACTGATTTCCATGAACCTCTCGACTCATCGGAGATGAGATCCAAGGAGACAAAGGCGGGAATGTAACGGAGACGGCAGAGGCGGAGGCCTTGTGACAGCCGTTTCCCCATTCTGTTGCCCCATGTTTCTGCATGTTTTTCCGTGTTTTCACGAAAGCTAGCGTCAGCTAGCTGGAGTCTTCTTGCTTTAGCAAGTATTGGGGGGGGCTGCTCAAGGACATCACGTGATTTTTCACGTGAAAGGGCCCCCACCACCACCACCACCACCACCACCATCATCATCATCATCATCATCATCGCCACCACCACCACCATCATCATCATCGTCACCATCATCGTCATCATCATCGTCATCGTCCTCGCCATCGTCCTCGTCATCATCATCATCATCATCATCATCGTCCTCGTCATCGTCATCGTCATCGTCATCAACATCATTCATATATCATTGTTGCATCCTCGTTGGGACGAACAATGCCGCGACACGATGATGACAGTCCCTCCGCAACTCACCTCTTACCTTCCTTCTTTCTCCTACCCCGCTAGCTTTCGTCATCCACCCCCGGCCTCAAGTTCCATGTTGACCTGGTGTCCCAAACAGCCCTCCATGTTTTGAATGCTTGCATCCGGCTAGGCTGGCGGCAAAAAACGTGCTCGATTTGGAACGCTGTGCAGGTGCGCAAGACCCTGTATTTCAACGGATTCTGGTCCTTCTCAATGCTTCTCAGTGCAGCAGAGCCCTAGATGGATAATGTTGGCGCCTGGCTATTGTCCCCCCCTCCCCTAAACAATCGATGGGGCCTGAATAAAGCAACATTTTTAAACACAGTGACCTGGGGGAACCCCCCTCCAAGATTATGTATTGATTTTGAATGATCCTAATTGAAAATCAAATATACTTTGTGTTTTTTTTTGCGGATGTCGATCCAAAGGGTTGTATCGATCTTGAATGATCCTCATTGAACATCAAAAATATTTGATGTTTTGCGGACGTGAATAAACCGTGTTGTATTGAACTTAAACGATCCTAATTGAAAACAACTTTTCCACTTCAATTCAAATATATATATATATATAGTTTTCACAATTCAGATCGACCAAAACAAGTTTATTAGATAGAATCTCTGACTCTGCTGGGGTGCCCCCTTACAGATTTGTTCAGGATCAATTTTCTATGTAAAACTTCAATTGGGTTTTGATTTCTTTCCACAAAGTGTTATTCTTGAACTTTATAGTTTTTATTCCCCACCTGCCAGGTGAGGGTTGTTAGATTTTATGTCAGTTGCCTCCTCCTCCTCCTCCTGCTCCTCCTCCTCCTCCGCCTCCTCCTGCCTCGTCCTCCTCTCCTCCTCCTCCTCGTCCTCCTTGTCATCCTTGTCGTCCTTGTCCTCGTCGTCCTCGTCGTCCTTGCTCAACTGCGACCCGCGATCCACAGTGTTCTCTGCCGGACCTCAACCACGACCACCCACGCCCAGTGTTCCCTGCCGGACCTCAACCACGACCATCCACGCCCAGTGTTCCCTGCCGGACCTCAACCACGACCATCCGCGCCCAGTGTTCCCTGCCGGACCTCAACCACGACCATCCGCGCCCAGTGTTCCCTGCCGGACCTCAACCACGACCATCCGCGCCCAGTGTTCCCTGCCGGACCTCAACCGCGAGTATCCATGCCAACTGTTCCCTGACATATCTTCTGGCATTCTATCTGGCAAATCTTCTGGCATTCTATCTGGCATATCTTCTGGCATTCTATATGGCAGATCTTCTGGCATTCTATCTGGCATATCTATCTGGCAAATCTTCTGGCATTCTATCTGGCATTCTATCTGGCATATCTTCTGGCATATATTCTGACATATCTTCTGGCATTCTATCTGGCATATCTTCTGGCATTCTATCTGACATATCTTCTGACATTCTATCTGACATCTTTTCTGACATTCTATCTGGCATTCTATCTGGCATATCTTCTGGCATATCTTCTGGCATTCTTTCTGACATTCTATCTGACATCTTTTCTGACATTCTATCTGGCATTCTATCTGGCATATCGTCTGGCATTCTATATGGCAGATCTGTACAATGACCTGCCAGGTGAAACAAATGATTGGGATAGTTAGTTGGGCAAAAGTCCCGTGACAAAAGCTTCAGACAAAAGTGCTGTCAACAAGCTGTTTTGAAATGTCATGGTGGGGATCACTCGAAGTAAAGTAATTTTCTTTCTATTATTTGCCTATTGTTTTCCTTGATGTTTTTGGCACCACCAGCTCAGGAAAAGCCATTTTTATAATTCAGACCCACCAAAACAACTTTGTCAAAGAGACACCTTGGCTCTGCGGGGGTACCCCTTGAAAGGGAATCTCCGGTCAGCTCCCCCACAGTGTGAAACAGCCGGTCCCCGATAATATCTCAACGTCATCTCATCAGACCTATCTATATCTTCAGTCTCTTTACACACTTACATGTTACATATATATATATATTTATATAGAATCATGCATATATTTATTTAGAATATAGCTGCATGTTGTATTTCTGTCTTATAATACCCGACCACATCTCATTTTATCTCATCACATTGCACCACGACTCACAATTTCTTGATCACGTCTCATCTCATCAGATCTCATCACATCTCATCACATCTCATGACATCTCATCATGTCTCATCATACGTCATCACATCTCACTGTTTCTCATGCCCACCGCGTCCGTCTGATTATACCTCGCCATGGCACTTCCCCTTGCGGACATGCATCGATTTCACTCCACCTTCTTTCACCTTTCCTCTATACCTTTCGTTTCACCCCGTCCTCAAGTCAGACACAGGCTCCGCAAGAAGAAGATCAAGCACCTTCCGCCCCTTCAGGCAGTTTTTGCACTTTGGCATCACATGTTCGGGCATGGGAACTGCTTCAGTTGTCGCAGCTGGTGTTCTCCTTCAAAATCGTACATGACAATGTGTTTTAGTCTTGCCTCATCATTTCTTTGGAATCCCTGCATTATGCTGCATAACCTGCCACAGCAATTGTATTCATCATTTGCATGAGGCTTATTTGCCTATTATTCAGCATGCCACCGCAAACCAATCTCTGATCATCTTAGATTTTGTGGCGTTTTTGCCCTTTCCATTTTTCTGTGAAGATGCTGTGCATGTGTAGGTGGACATGGCAGTGCCCGAGAAGGGCATCGACGCGGGCAAGGTGCGGAGTGCAGCCTTTCTTTGACTATGATCCAATGATATCATCATGATATCGTGATGATATGTCATCGTATGATGTGTTATGATGTGCGGTGCATGATATTTGATATCTTTGTACTGTCAGATTTGGTACTTGATTCACGTTTTACAGGTGCATGACGCATAATGCCAGGTGCATGATATTCATTGATAAGTATGGAATTGCGGCTCCCAGAGAAGCAAATCATCCAGCTGACATCCCACTTTAATGGCGCTCTGTGTCATTTGTGTCATGTTTCTTGCACAAACTGCAGGTGGACACGCAGACGCTGTGTGGCAGGTACCAACGCTACTGCGAAGGACCGCTTTGTTTATTTTGCTGCGATTTGGACGTTCTGCGATTTTGAATGCCGTCACTTTGAACATGAAAGAGAACAGCAAAACATCGCAGCTTCAGATTGAATGATCGAGTCAGGTCAAGTCTGCCAAGTGGCCAGTTCTGCCACACTTGGAAGAACTGAACGCATCTCGGCGAGCCACCTCATAACCTACACAAATAATCACAAAAGGCAGGAAAAATCATGGATCACGACGCATCGTGATGGATTTCAGAGATTATGATGGATTGTGACGGATGGTGACTGATTGTGATACATTCATACGTCCGTGCACCTGTTCTTTGCGACAACCCATCAGTCTTGCCAGGTCCCCCCAAATTTCACCCAGGTTTTTCATGGTTTTCTGGGAATCTCTTTGCTGTTGACAGCTGACCCAAGGCGTGCTGATGGAGCGACAAAAGGGCGAGCCTGGACAAGAGCAGGTGGCTGCAATGACATTTATCTCGGGGTGGACGGAAGCTTACCCCTTTTCGTAGACTAAGCACTTGGCCAAAGTGCACTTTGCAAAAAAGCACCTTTGCATGCCAGGAAGGTGCTAGTGACGGGGGCTCGTAGCTCTTGGAAAACGTGCAAGGAATTCACTTCAACCCCAACATGGCACAGATTGCACCAACAACGGCTCATTGGGGTCGGCTGTGTCTTTTCGTTGGTGAGTTGTGTCCACCATTGGTGGTCCGATATCGGTCTCCAATTTCAGCAGTTTTTGTGAGCACCTGTCTGCACTTACGCTTTTCCATCTTTTCTCAGCAGGTAGAAGGGACAGCACTTGATTCAGCTGCATTGTGTCGTGAGCTTTTTCATCTCAAACGCTGCGCAGAAGACATGAAGCGGGAGCAGCTTGGCCGAGGGAAATTAATCTTTTCTAATTTTTCGGGAGTTTGCTGAAGGGGTTCCCTTGTGGCTGAATTTTCTTCCCGGTCATCTCCAGCCCAGGGCGCCCTCGACTTGGACGGAGGCAAGGCCCATTTCGTCGATGTTTTTAGTCACCCATTTTAGCATTTCCTTGGTGGTCCAACATCCTGCAGCTCACCTAGGATCAGCAGGGAAATCGAATTTACAAAAGCTGGCTGCAATGTCACCCATCCGGATGAAGTCCAGCCGCTTTCTTCAGCTTTCCGTGGTGCTCGCAGGAGCTGTCGAAGAGAAGCCGGCACAATGAGGCTGGGTGGAAGCGGAGCTGCAGCCCAAGGGTGCCACAATCCACGCTGAACTAGCCACCCATACACACCATACCGCACATACAATGGTTCAACGCCTGTAATTACAGCATGGGTTCCATCTTCATCTCCAGGATTTTGCCCGTACCTTGCATTCGAGTTTGTCTTCTGAAATGGCATCCCAAACAAAGCCAAAAAGATCCAAAAAGAACAAACAAATTCAGAGTTGGCAAAGATGCCAGGCCCCACCCGCGCATTCTTCTCCGCTTTCTTCTAATTCTGTTTGTTGTGTTTCTTTCGGTTTCCGGCGAGGGGGGTGGGGGAGCCGTTGAGGGAATGATACATATATCTCACTTAGATTTTTGCATCCTGTTGGTGATTAAGTTCTTACAATTTTGCCTGCCCCTGTATTGACACAAGACTCGAACCCTTTGAGAAAATGCCATGTCAAGGCTGAAACGTGATGAAATACGTTTGAAGCTTTGCAGAAGTGCAGGGCAAAGGCAAACATTGATATTTTCATTTCGGACCAAAAGCAGAAGTAAAACATGCATTGTTCGCATTGATTCAAGTGTCAGGGGTTGATGCTGAATAGCTCGAAGGGCATCACGCATGCATTTCACACCGGTGCTGTTGGCTTCTGTGCATGTCAAACGCGGTGTTCTTGGAAATCCTTACAGCACAAAAAGGGGCCAACAAATGATGTGGATGCAAAGGTTTCATTGCATATTAGCATGTCACTATCTTCAACTACTTCTCGCGGATGAGGATCAAACCCATGCCTTTAGAGATCAGTGTTATTGGGTGTAATGAGCCGTGGGGACTCTGGCCGGTCTCCAACAAATACTTTGTTCTGGTGCCGTTTTGGACATGTGCAGCACTAGCTTTTGAGACGAAGTGATCTCACACGGGTCGCTTGCGGGAGGTTGGCGCCCAGGACGGCAGGGATGATGACAGCGATGGCGATTGGGGAGATTGGAGCCTCGCAGGCAGCTATATAGTGGGCCGAGGCGGCAAGGTGCAGTTCGCTTTAGTTTGGCCTGGTGCAGACCTCTTCTCCGGTTTGCTCACAATTGAAGGTGATACGATACTGTACTTCCTGGTAATAACTGGTCAGTGCAGCTGTTCACAACTCGGAAAGTTGTCATCCAAGATAAAATGGTTTGCGGCGTGGTTCTGAAAATTGGCAGGTACACGGGCCCCCTCCAAGCTGTTCAGGC
>CAMXCT020001406.1:134897-155391 GCA_947184155.2 Cladocopium goreaui | reverse complement strand
CGACTACAACTACAACTACAACTACCACTACACTACACTACACTACACCACTACTACAACAACAAATACAAATATATTACGATACATTCCACTACACTAATTACACTGCACTACACTAAATTACATCTAATTATACCCCTAACTACATCTAGTTACACCATGTTACACCTAGTTACATCTATTTACATCTAATTCCATCTAGTTACATCTAATTACATCTCATTACATCTAACTACACTACACTACGCTACGCTACGCTGGGCTACACTACAAGACACTATATACACTAATTACACTTACACTACAACTACAACTACACTACTTTACAGTGCACCACACTACAGTTGGTCCAAGCACTGGGGCTGATGGGAGAGTGTCCTTAGACCTATCTTCGCCAGTGTGTAGATGACTGCAAAGAAAAATCCAATGGAGTAGGAAACTGAGGAAACTAAGGAAACCTGGATCCATCCGTGGGCAGCGACACAGGTCATGTCAGGTTCGCCTCCTTCGTAGACAAAACGTCATATGCTTTTGTGACACGTTCGTAGAACTTGTAGTCCTGGTGAAAGCTCTGGAACTGGGTTTCGCAAGAGTTTGACACAATCAAGTCCCAGCTCTACGGCATTGCCGTGGAAGGATATTAAGGTGATCTCCACGTCATCAAAAACGCGACATCAACATAGACCCTCACATTTCAAAATCCTGCTTGTAGTTTCCTGCTGCTGGTATTAGTTTATTGAGTTGTTGGGTTCTCTTTGCACAGACCGCTGGCCAACAAGAAGGAAAGCCCCAGCTGCCAGTCTCCGGACTAGATATACTAGGCGTGGGCTCTTCCAGAAGCTGAGCAATGTCCTCCTCTGTGGGCTGACGGTCATTGATTTTGTCGGGATGATATTTAAGCCTGTACACAAGAGCCGAAAGCAACCGTAAGCAGCGCAAGACGGACTTGAGAATTGTCAGCGTACCTCGGAGTTGCTCTAGTGAAGCACAGTATGCAGTCAGGACTGAATAAGTGCTTCTTGCTTCCCTTAGGCGCCTCAAATCTCGCATTTTCTTTCTGAGGAGCCAGAGGTAGTCCTTTCAATGTGAGGCCAGGCTTAATGCAGGCTTCACAGAAGAAGAATTCTGCGACGTTGCGAGATCTCAGGCTCCTCTTCCGCGAAGTCCATCTTCTTCAAGGCATCCTCGATGTGCTGATCTTTCTCCTTGCAAAGGAAATCGAAGGAATCTGATTTGATGTTACAGATTTGTTTTGACGTGCAGTACAATGGGCTTCACCCCAGCAGGTTTTCCTGGATCTTCCGGCGAAGCACATCAATGCGGATCTGGTAGTATCTGGCAGGTCCAAATCATCGAAAGCAAACTGGCTCATGGTGGCGTACTGTTCAGTAGCTTGGTTAATTCAAAGGGAGCAGACACAGTGCAGCGCAATGAGTCATCAATGAGTCATCAATGAGTCACCAAGGGCACTTGCTGGAGAGGTACTCTGGCAGCTTCTCTCCGTCACCTTTCAAGAATTGTAAGACTTGCAACAGCGTGAATAAAGCAATGAAGGTCTGAAAGTACGTCATGGTTGAACCATGCGGTTGAGTAAGTCCATAGTCTAAACGAAGCAAAGTGGAGCAGGGACTGGTATGCCATAGACCCGGACCCCTGCGTTACTCAAAAAAGATGCCTTTCGACCGCAAGTTGCAGCTCAAGAAACCATAAAGACCCTGACAAAAACTGGGTGGTTTGTGGAGTGGCTGGACGTCTGTTCGTTTGTGTGTGCGTGTGTGCTGCAAATGCTTCATGGTGTGTGAGAATCATCTACACTCCAGCTGTGGCATGGCGTAAATTCCCCCTGGTTCCCACATGGTGTATACGGATGGGTCGACATCTGGTCACACAAACTGCAAACTACAAGACGTTAATTGATGCTAGAAGCAGCGAAGGGGCAGCTCCGCACATTAGTAAGGGATTGTGAAATGCGCTAGAATGGGTTTTCTGCCTGAGAAGATATCTTCATCAATCTTTACAATTGATGCAGCAATCATTCCATTCCCACTACATACGAGCACTACATAGCACTACTACATGCTAGTTTGGTTTTGCAGGTGGATCTTTGATGTTCTTTGCACAAGTCGAGTAACAAGCACTAACAACTCGCGAAATTTGAATTGACTCTTCGGCTTATGATGTTGGTCAGCTATGGTCAGCTAAGATCAGCGATGCCTAGGTTGTTGGATGGGAGGTATTTTGAATCAGCGATGAAAATGCATAACTGCATAACTGCATAACTGTTAACTGTGAACATGGTTGAGGAATGTTGAGGATGTGAAGCACGGTACAGTACGAGAACAGGCCAAGAAAATTGGCAGAATCCAATCAAATATATTCAAATATCATATAATCATATATAATCATATATAATCAAATGGCAAACCGGCAGATTGAACATGATTGAACTATTGTGAACAGACAAAAACAATTGCATGGACCCTTCTGGCCTCCACTCCTCCAGTCCCCAAGCAGTGGAGATACAATGCAAAAGCACGACTTTATGATTTCCGCAGCTACGTTGTGACCAACGCTCATCAAATACAAGTGCAAAATGTGCAAAATGTGTGTGTGTGCCATGTCTGCGTTTAGGACATGTGCACACAAATCCTGCAAACAATCTGCAAACTATATTCCAGACAGTGGTCGGTCTGGGCCTCTCCAGCTCGCTTGAAGCACTTCACGACTTTCTGCTACTTTTTTTGCCAATTTCTCTGCTTCCTGTGACTGGCTCTGCTTTCGCAAACGCGGGAAACAAGAGTTTACCTGCTCACAACAGAGCTAGATCTTGAGATCGGATGAACAAGGCTTGAGGTATTTGGAAGTGCATGTTGGAAACACATCCACTCTTGTCCAAGGGTAAGGGTATAGACTCTATAGACGGACCTTGTAGCTTTCGGTCTTTTTTTCCTCTTCTGCGACTTTGGCTTTTACCTGCACAGCGAACTTTCACAGGCTGCTGTCCAAGAGATCATGTCCATTCCATTTGTTTCAAATTGTTTCAATCTGCGCACAAGACCGATTCTCCCAACAGAACTGTGGGACAGCACGTCAGTTCGCCCGAATTTCCCACAACGCGAGCTAGGTGTTCACTGGCTGCTCAACAAACAAGGCTCTCTGCTCCATCCATTTCTCGTTCAAATTTCATCGGAGGTGCGCGCGTGCACAACCAACAAACACGCACAACTGCACAACACACTCAAACGATCGCGAACGCAGATCATATGCTCATTTCAAACTCTGAGATCAGCGAAGCAATGCAAAGCAAGGACAGGACAGTCAGCACTCTCAAGATGAAGTCGAATCCAAAACCCATGGAGAGCATGGAGAGCGTGCCAGAGAGACATCCCTTTGTGGTGCCAAGCTCTGAACAACTCATGCAGCACTTAAAACATCTTAAAACTACTGTGTGTTCCCCTCGATAACCACATGTATCTACAGCAAGAAGATCCAGGAAGCCACAGCATCCACAACTGAAAACGGGTGGCTTAGACAATTTGAGGTTAAACAATTTAGAAATCACTGTGATCACTGTACAAGCCAAAGCCTACGAAATTGCATACCATCGAAATCCACACCAGAACAACAAGTTGCACAGCCTATGCAAAAGCTTGCTGTCAGTGCACCTCCCTATCAACTGTCTTCAGGGGCTCGTCTTGCTCGTCACGCCTTTGTCCGTGAAACTTTGCACAGCCCGTGTCTCCAGAGTCATTTCATGCTGTTCCATGCCATCCCGTACCATCCCGTGTCCGGCGTGTCCGGCGTGTCATCCTCGCAATTTGCTGCGAGTGTCCGTCCGAGTCAATTGATATCCACCTGCCTCTTCTTGGCCACTTTCCGCACATCTGCTTTGCTCGGTTCTTCCTTGGACACGCAGACAGATCACAAAACATGACAAACCATTTCAAAACATCAACATGGTCACTTCATGTCACTTCATGTCACTTCCTGAGACCTTGCCTTGTCGCCACCTTCTTTGGCACCCGCCTGAAGGCTAAATTTTGACTGAAGTCTTTGATTCATCCCTTTCTGATGCCTCAAAGGACGCACACCATGCCATTTCCTGTGACATGGCTTGCCTTTTGAATGTGCTGTCTGGCTTTGTCGAGCTCTTGCTCTCCTCTAAATTCCTTCAGGCCAAAAGTCACCAAAAGTATCCAAGAATTGTGATCCTTTTCTCAACCAAGGCAAAAGACTCAAACGACTTGCTATGACTTAAGCGCGACTTGCTTATATTGCTTTAAGTGGACAAAATGTAAACAAAAAAGCAGCTTCTCCTTGAGCTTGCAATTCCTGGACAGCAGGATGTCGATAGTGCGGCAAAGTCTGGAATACACCTGGACTTGACTCACTGGAAATTCTGTCTCAAACGAGTGCATACATCAATGCATACTGTACGAGTACCATAGGTGCCATAGGCAAAGCCCGAGAAGAAAAGTGAAAAGAAAGAAAATGATTACTCACGCTACACACGCTACAAAGCCCAGACAAAGACTTGCAAGATTTGCACGTGTTCATTGAAGCCAGTAAATTTGGACGCCCAAGCCAACATAGCCAACTCTCCAAGTCCATGTCTAAAAGAGTTGTCGAGTTGTATCAAGTTGTAGCGGTCCAGTTTCCTCTTGGAAGCAGCTTGCGGCCTCTGACCCAGGACTGGCTTTTGCGAGGCTTTCGCAAGCCTAAAGTCGAAAGATGTCGAAAGGCTTAGGGTGATGCAGATTCTGAGCTTGCTTCCCCGAAAAGGCGTGGGAAAAGTTCATGGCAAATCATGGCCAAGTCATGGCAAATGGCTTCAGAATGGCGTAAGCAGCAGAGATCTATGAGGGCTGCTTGGCGCTCACAAATGCGAGCAGTTCCGACTGAAGTAGAAGCTCAGTTCCAAAGTAATTGAAGTGCCACTAGATCCACTAGGCTTGAATTTGGCTTTTGCATCAACGTTTCTCAATGTTTCTCAATGTTTCTCAATGTTTCTCAATGTTTCTCAATGCTTCTCAATGGTTCTCAATGTTTCTCAATGTCTCTCAATGTTTCTCAATGTTTCTCAATGTTACTTCTTACATCTTCTTACATGTTTCTCTGCTATGCTTTGCTGTCCCGCAAAGCTCTTTGTGGAGCTTCGATGGTGGGAGCTGGTCTCCTCGGGTGTCTTGGTGTCTCCTAGTGCGCCTCGAGAGTTTTATGTTTCGATACTTCCTCTGGTGCTGTCTGTTTTTCAGTGCCTGCTCATGTCCAGGTCAAGAAACCCAAATTGATGGTTTATCATGGTTTATCATTCTATCATCTCATTCAAGATGCCATTTGGGGGCATACGGCCCCATTTTCAGACACCCTTCAAATTGATCGAATCTAAACGCAAGCTTGATCTGAGTGGTGAGGGCTCCTTCTGATTTTTCTCTCATTGTTTTGGAAATCATTGACGAAGCTACGCTAATCAAAGCTTCAGGCCAAATCAAGAGCGGTGAAGCCACCGTCAGTCTGCTCGTGCACGTTGCTATTTGCCTTCAACAACACCTTGGAAGAAAGGAATCCAGACTTCAAATGCACGAACTGTTGAAGATCTCCCAGCGGATGAATTTGTTGATGAAATTTGTTGATGGACTTAACATCGCATCACCAGGGGTTCTGCCTTGACAGTGTCTGCATGTCCACGGCTTGCGGCAAGATGTAGTGGCAAAAATCCACCATCTCTTTGTCTCGTGCCTGTTCAAATTGTGAACAAGAAAACAGACAATTTCTTTCGATGTGCTTGAGATGTACTCATCTTTCTGCCAGCTTCACCCTGCAGCTAAGGCCTGTACCATCTTTGCTGCCCTTTCTAGCAGTGTTTGCCAAGTACCGAGCCAGACCAGCCCTCAGCTGAATTCGAAGCCGCACATCGTCGGAGTTGCGCCGCACGATCCAAGCTGAGACCATCACAAGCCTTCCTTTGCAGCAGTGCACAAAGAATAGTCCTGCCATGAAAAAAGCGTCAGGGTGGGACAAAAGTCACAAAAGTCAAGAGTTCTTGAAGCTTGTCTCTGCAGCAACCTCACATCCAAAGCCACATTGGACATCCTTACAGCAACATTTGTTTGTCCTGGTACTTGCACAGCTTTGCATGCTTCCCCAGCACGCTTTCGCTGACACCATTCCGTGCCAAACACGCATCCAGCACGCTGAAGCCATCCTTATAAGATTCAAAAGCAGCAACAATATCCAAATTTTGGCATCATTTCCGAATCAATTCCAGAAGTCCGAGGGCGGCTCTCTGATAGAGTTGACATCGGCCCCCTGCCAAGGGATTGCTCAGCATTACTTGCAGATCCATCAGCTGCACAACAGGCATTTCAGCAGGTTACTTGCATTCACTCGAAATGGCCCGCCATGGCTGATGCCGTTAGCCTGATCGACCAAATAGTGCACAATGTCTTCTCCAACCCCAGCCCTCAGTATCGCCAAAAAATCTCACGTCTCTACCGTCTCAAGTCACGTCTGGTTTCTGGCCTGGACTCTACTCAGGGCATGACGAACTGACTGCAAGATGGAGCATTTCCCCCAGGTCAACCTTGCTCTTTTTCACATCATCTTCCTGAAGATGACAACAGATGGCTCCAGCAATCTTTAACAATCACACAATCAAGTTAGCTTTGACTCTTTCAAAACCTTTCCTATAGGTACTATAGGGATAGTGTACCACTGAACATCCTGTCCCTCATAAAGCCAGAAATGGATGGTTAGCAGGTTGTGGCTAGAAAAAACTCCATGGCACGTGGAGAATCCACTCCGCTGCTCAACGTGCACTACACATCAGTCAGTGATCTGTTCTGCCCAACCTGCCGCAAGTGCACATTCCGGATCAAGAAGAGGCAGTTGGAAGAAATTGCAGACCGTAAGGAACGGTACTCGGCCTGTCTCAGAAAAAATCTGGGATGTGTGACAGTATGTGGCCCTTCATAAAGGTCCTAGTACTGCTATTCCTGTGATCCCACATTGCACGGTCACTCTGAATTTACCACTGGGAAATGATGTTATAATGAGGAACAGCATATCATTTTCTCAACATTCTCAACCCAGAGATGAGATAGCAAATCCTGCGACAGCAATAATGGCATCTCTCAGTATGTCACTTGGAGCGAGAGTAACTCATAAAGCTGGTCTTGTTGAAATCAACATCCAATCAGGACAAGTTGACAGAACGCCAGTTTCGCAGCAGCGTGGCATAGCCTTCCTTGCGCCTTTCTTGTCTTTGCTGAAAATGCCATACCTGAGATCCTTGAATTTCTCTGCCATCCCTGCAAGCTTGCCTCGTACTTCTTGTGTTTCGCTTGGCCCCCACTGATATTTTTCAGCACGCGCCACGCTGTGACATTTGATGTCGCAACGCAGCAGTCCTTCGCAAAGCCACGGAGAGGGCAAGTTCATTCGTGAGATGCGCAGAAAAACCGAGGCCAAACGACTCGCCAACAAGATGAATCAAACCATAATAAAAAGAATGACTCAATGACTACAATATACTATAATATATAATGATTAATATAATGATCATAGTAATCACTGCAACAATAAGTACTGTAATACTAGTTATATAATTAACATGGCAATACCAATAATCATCCACAAATGAATAAATAAAATGAATGAAATCAAATAAATGAACAAACCAACAAGTAAAAAGATACATACATAGATGAAAACTAATAGTAGTGATAACAGTACTAACAACAATAATGACAATAATGTATGTATATGTCGTATAAATATAATGAATGTTATAGATATATATATAATAGTACTGCATACACAAATGTAATCAAATGTATTTGTGGAAATCATTTGAGGTGAACTGTCACATGACTTGCAATTTCGGTGTCCAGGGGCGTCATGCCATCATCATTCTCCAGATTCCTGTTTTGCTGCAACGCGTTCTTGATTTCTGGCTGTACCATGCTGTACCATGCTGTACCATGCTGTACCATGCTGTACCATGCTGTACCATGCTGTATACGGTCATCTAGAGCAACGGATGCAAGCGAGGCAGGGCTGCAAGTCTGCGCTGTGCTTGACCAAAACAGTCACTAATGCCTCGTGCTCAGGAATGCCAGCGTTTTCTGTTGAAGCATCCTTCCTTTGAAAAGTTGCATCAATTCTACTTGTATGCATGATATGTTGAATCTCCAAGCACAGCTACAAGTTTCCATTCGTCGATCATCAGTCTATCCCTTAATTCATGTTTTGCAAAATCCTAGTCTGGTGAAGAGCGAAAAAAAACTGGAGCCTCTCGGTCTGGGAAGGCACACGCCAGGTGTAGTGGCCTTGGAAAAGCCGCTGAGGGGCAAAACATGGAGTGGCTCCACGAGGAGCATCTTTGATGAACTTTGATGATTTGAGTTCCTTCTGTTCCCAGGCGTATTTCCGTCTGCTCCACGAGGAGTCAATGCCTGAAGGTGCTTAGTCCAACATATTCCAGCCTCAAGCCTTGATCAAAAGAGAGCCAATGCCAAGCCGAGAAGTCTTAAAGATTCTTAAAGCATGGTGTGGCCTTTTCATTGTTTGCCCAAACCTTCGGATTGCTGTCTATTATACAGATTATACAACAGAATCGAATGTGAAGGATGTTTGAACTACAAACACGGCCCGCAAGCTCTACGACATGGAAAAGCTGAGATCTTGGAACGTACAGTAGATACGGCGGCGCTTATGTGTATTCAATATATGTCAATACAATACATCAATACATTGCCGTGTGTTGATATATGTGGTGTTGTGTGTGTGTGTGAAGTCTAGGTGAACTGCATTGCTAGGCCCAAGAGCAAATGAACCGCTAGTTACACTAGTCGTTCAAGTCATGAGAAGATGTACAAACTAGTTAACTAGGCTTCCCAAAGATGTACAAAGCCTTGGCAGCGGATTCCATCAGGAAGGCCGTGTGAGAGAAGATGCCTTGAGCGCTTCAATCGGTTGAATTTTTCAATCGGTTGAATTTGAATATATATATATGTATAATTATATATATATATATTGTTCTGGTTCGATTGTTGCCAAATAATCTGACAAAGAATGGACACAGTTCGGAAAGGCTGACAGGGTGAAAGTGACACGTAAGCGTCGAGTCAGGGATATCCAAACTTTGGATATACAAAATGAACCAAAGTGAAATGCATCCAATTGCTGAGCTCCATACGCATCTGCACTAACAAAGCCCGCAGTAGGAGAACGTTGCCCCTTTCAACTGCCTCCCACAAGTAGACCGATGACGATTGATGACAATCTATAAATGTCCGACAATGTCAGGGTTGTATGCCGTTGTATGATGTTGTATCTCTCAGTGACAGGACTGTCCCAAAGATCAAGCAAACGGATCTACATGGCACGGTCGCGTCGGCTGCCTCTAGCAGAGTCTCGTTTCGGAAATGCCGCAAAGGAGCTTCCCTCTGCAACAGGACCTTTACAGGTTCTGGAAAGCACAGAGGGCTGGCATAGGGACATCTGCAAAGTGGTCGTTGAAATTAAGGTTATTGGTTGCTATTGGTTGCTATTGGTTGTTATTGGGTGTTATTGGTTGTTATTGGTTGTTATTGGTTGTTACTGGTTGTTATTGGTTGTTATTGGTTGTTATTGGTTGTTATTCTTTGTTATTCGTTGTTATTGGTTGTTATTGGTTGTTATTCGTTGTTATTCGTTGTTATTCGTTGTTATTGGTTGTTATTGGTTGTTACTGGTTGTTATCCGTTGTTATTGGTTGTTACTGGTTGTTGTTGGTTGTTATTGGTTGTTACTGATTGTTATTCGCTGTTATTGGTTGTTACTGGTTGTTATTAGTTGTTATTGGTTGTTACTGGTTGTTATTGGGTGTTATTGGTTGTTATTGGTTGTTATTGGTTGTTATTGGTTGCTATTGGTTGTTATTGGTTGCTATTCTGTTATTGGTTGTTATTCTTTGTTATTCGTTGTTATTGGTTGTTGTTCGTTGTTATTCGTTGTTATTCGTTGTTATTCGTTGTTATTGGTTGTTATTGGTTGTTATCCGTTGTTATTGGTTGTTACTGGTTGTTATTAGTTGTTATTGGTTGTTACTGGTTGTTATTGGTTGTTATTGGTTTTTATTGGTTGTTATTGGTTGTTATTGGTTGTTATTGGTTGTTATTGGTTGTTATTGGTTGTTATTGGTTGTTATTGGTTGTTATTGGTTGTTATTGGTTGTTATTGGTTGTTATTGGTTGTTACTGGTTGTTACTGGTTGTTATTGGTTGTTATTGGTTGTTATTGGTTGTTATTGGTTGTTATTGGTTGTTATTGGTTGTTGTTCGTTGTTCTTCGTTGTTATTCGTTGTTATTGGTTGTTATTGGTTGTTATTGGTTGTTATTGGTTGTTACTGGTTGTTATTGGTTGTTATTGGTTGTTATTGGTTGTTATTGGTTGTTACTGGTTGTTATTGGTTGTTATTGGTTGTTATTGGTTGTTATTCTTTGTTATTCGTTGTTATTGGTTGTTATTGGTTGTTATTCGTTGTTATTCGTTGTTATTGGTTGTTATTGGTTGTTGGTGGGTGTTCACAGTTGTTGAATGTTGTTGAATGTTGTTGATGTCCATCTGTGAATCTTCCACAGTGCCAAAAAGAACCTCTGTGCAAACCAGACCTCACCACCCTCCTCGAAGCCTTTGGCCACTGCCAAATCCAAAGCTGTAATGCCACCTCAGCGCCATGTTCAGTTTGGCATTCACAGTAAGAATCAGTAAGCATCAAGATAATCAATAGGTGCTGACAAACACGTCTTCCAACGAGGGGGGCAAATTCCTCTAAGCATTCTGTAGGTTGTTGTCCAAAACACGGAGTGCAGTAAAGGCCGGCACTCCTTTCTCGCATCCAAATTGAGCAAACTAGCAGAATTAGGACCCAAAAGGACAATGCGAACCAAACCAAGTCACTCCAGGTAGTGCTCGGATCGCACCTGGCCGAGCAGTCAAAGTCAGTCGAAGAATGTCAAAGGATGTCAGAGGCACGCTCTCAGTTCGTTCGCAACAATTTCAGCTACTGAAGAGCCACTGCATGAACAAACAATGAACGGGTGCAATTCGTTGGTATCCAAATTTGCTTTGCAACCCTTTTGCAACCCTTGGAATGATTTGGAAATTGGTTTCCTGGCTCTGAGCCGTTCACTCGCTCCGGCTGCACAACAAACGGACAAGCTCAGTGTCACCGCGCAGCACAGCCTCAGTTTGGCGAAGCACCCTGACATGACCTGACCTGTTCCAAATTCCGAATCGGCATTCTGCAAAGCGTAAGGACTTCGTAGATCTTTGCAGATCACCACCGTACTTCGTGAATCTTAGTGACTTACAGTGGCCCCATATAGCCCCGGGCATATCTTGCATGCGCTCGGTCACTTGTCTTTGTCTCTGCATTCAGGCCAAGGCTGCATGCAGTGCGGTGCCTAAACTGTCTGGTGCACCGCCCTGATCGAACAGCAAAATGCAGACAAGAATCTAATAACATTGGTAATAGATGACTAGTGAATACTAGTGATGACAATACCACATCTTGCCAACGGGTTTGGTGATGGAAGTAGATTCTTTCAACGCCACCATTGCAATGAGTTCATACAGTGCAAACTCTGTTCTCGCCTCATTTGACAAATGCATCACCAGCCTCAGTGTAAACGGCGCAGTGATCGTTGCGGGAAATCTAGCTATATAATAGATTATAATAGTATCTACATAACAATAGCAGAAATCTGACTCGCACGCAAAGCATAAGTTTGCAGAGTAAAGTGTAAAGTTTCATCGAGAAACGTGGGCTTGCAGTGCCACACAGCTCCAAGGAAGGTCAATTTCCATTTGTTGACCTTTTGTGCCAGGACCTAGGATGTTCTCTCAGTGCAAATTGAACACATTCGACAAGAGAAATCACAAGAAACAAGATTGAAATGACGCACAAACTCCACAAACTCACATGAGGTCAATGCGTCTTTGGATTGCTCGTACTGGAAAGAGCTGTTGTACTGCTTGTTCCTGCCAAATCATGCCACATTCACAAGTTGGGCTCAATAAATCTCTATTCCTCTACCTTCTAGATGCTTCGAACTTGTTCAGGCAACAAAATCTGGTTCATGCTGTTCTCTTGGCTCTTTCCGCATGCCACACCTCTTGCACATTTTGTCACTGTGATATGTTCAGAGAACAACTACTATACTATTCAAATTTCTTGAGTCCTCAAAGAATCTTTCCATGTATAATCATGTATATATGCCTTCTGCAAATTCGAGCAGCAAAAAGTGGAACAGCTTGACAGTCCCGAGTCGCAGTTGGCAATCCAAGCATCCACAGACTGTGGTCTGACCTTGGCATTGATTTTGCGGAGGCGAAAAATAACATAAACAAGTATAAACAAGTAACATCCGCAAATTATACGCACTATATTGATCATGTTTGATCATGTTTGATCTATTTTATCCTTGAGGCGCAGCCGAGGCATTTGCCTTGATTCTGCACCTGTCGAAAACCACCTTGTAGCTTACCTTCTTGCACCCTCTTGCGCACCTTGGCTTGGAGGACACAGGTGCTATACACTTTCCATCCACCAACATCACGTCAGCAAAATGTCTTGAACATGTTTGGACCGGCTTTCCAGCTTCGTATTTGACCGAAAGCCTTTCCAGCTACTCTCGTTGCATTGCTTTTTCCATGCTTGTCTGCGGCTCTTTGAGCTTGCCATATTTTGACTCAGCTGTTCCAATGACAAGCACGAGATTTAGATATGAAAAGTGTACAAGATTGTACAAGCGCAGTAAGCGAGTAAGTCCGTATAAACCCGATTTTACTGAAATCATCTGCACAGTTTCAAAGCTTCTCTCATGGAGCAAGCACGATCACCATGCTCTCAGAGGAATTCCTTGCATCGCGATCCACGATGTGCCTCAAGTGCTCATTGGTGGAAAAACCAAACAGACACGATGCACTGGAATCTGGAATCCGGATGAAATGCGTTCCCTTCAGCAATCAGCTGCTGTTTCCTAAATAAACCTCAACTTGCAGGCCTTCTGCATCTCTCGAGCAACTGTTGCCTTAGAAAAATGATTGCCTGATGTCAACTGATGCTGGCATTGATCAGCTTGGGCCAAGACTACCAAGCCAATGAATCCAACTGCTTGCTGTTGTCCTCGCAGCTTTGATGAAATTTCTTGGAGTCCTAATCCAACCAGCACTGATGAGGGATTGCGGATACCTTTCCAGCTTGGAGGCGTATTTGCTTTGCACGCAAGAAAGGGCCACAATTCGGCCACAATGAAGTAACATGAAGTAAGTGGAAGCTGCAATCCGAGGGTCGGACTCAGTCGGGCCAAGATTTTCGTGTCTGGATTGAGTATCATACAGTATGATTGAGCTGTGTCTGGAGCATCTCTGATGTCTGAGGTCTAAACGTTGCCTTGAAACAGCTGAAAGCGCCTTTTTATCGTATGCAACAAAGAGAAAATGGCGAGAAGAAGAGAAGTCAAGAGAGTACTCAGAAGTCTAGTGCTCGCATTGTTGGGACCTCTTCAAGTTTGGGTATGTGCTGTAGTGTGCTTCTCAGTTGCAGTCAAACGCACTACATCTGCGCAAAGTGGCCTGTCAATTTCTTTAATGACCTATTATTAGTACGTTTAGCCACGTTGCCAGACATTATTGAAACCTGCAGATCCAAAGATGAGTTCAACCTTTGCCCCGAGACTTTGCTCAGTTGGAGAATCAGGGTAAACAAATCACACAACTGCCAATGGTTGGGTATGAAAGGCTATTTTTCTGTCCAGCTGGTTCAGAAGGACCAATGGCTCACATTTCTGCCCGCAGTTTGTAGTTCATTTGGAAAGGAGAGCATTTCATTGAGCAGTGAAGAGTATCATTCAGAAAGTCTCACGCCTTGCCTCTCCAAACCTACTGGTCTCAAACGTTCCCAATACCTTCATCACCCTGCCCAAGTCAAAATGAGATGCCAATTCCCTCTAACAAAAAGATCAAAAAGTTAAATAATGTTAAGTATATAGGTGAACTAGATTGAACTTGACAGGATTCTTAGTTCATGTGTCTTGCTTAAATTTCTCAGCCAGATATTCCTAGTCTAAACCTCCAGGAATTCTTGTTCGCTAATAGTTCCTGAAACTTACTCACTGAAATAGATTCTAAAACATAAGTGGCTCCTGAATTAGGTTAGACCTGCGCTCAAGCCCGACCAGTACAAGTACTGCCCGAGATCTTTCTTCAGAGTTGCATTGCGGGTTTCAAATAAGTAAAGATGTATTTTTCAGACTAATTCACTAACTATTGCAGTGCAGGTGGCCACCAACACCATACATCAGAATCAAGAATGGTTTGCACAAGCTACAAAAGGAATTCTACAGCCCCGCTCTTTCGGCTTTCAACATCTGGCTAGAGCAATCCTGCAAGTCGTCTGACCCATCACAACCCATTCTCTCGCTCATGTTTGTCATTACTTGTTGCTCATGCTCATGTCTTGAAATATGTATTGTATAAATCTACTTATATATATGTATGTATGTATGTAGGTAGGTAGGTATGTATGTATCTATCGATCTATCGATCTATCGATCTATCGATCTATCGATCTATCGATCTATCGATCTATCGATCTATCGATCTATCGATCTATCTATCTATATCTATCTATCTATCTATCTATGTATCTATCTATCTATCTATCTATGTATCTATGTATCTATGTATCTATGTATCTATGTATCTATGTATCTATGTATCTATGTACGTACGCGTACGTACGTACGCGTATCTATCTATCTATCTATCTATCTATCTATCTATCTATCTATCTATCTATCTATCTATCTATCTATCTATCTTATCTATCTATCTATCTATCTATCTATGCATCTATGCATCTATGCATCTATGCATCTATGCATCTATGTATCTATGGATCTATGGATCTATGCATCTATGCATCTATGCATCTATGCATCTATGCATCTATGCATCTATGCATCTATGGATCTATGTATCTATGCATCTATGCATCTATGCATCTATGTATCTATGCATCTATGCATCTATGCATCTATGCATCTATGCATGCATGCATGCATGCATGCATGTGTGTATGTGTGTATGTGTGTAGGTGTGTAGGTGTGTAGGTGTGTAGGTGTGTAGGTGTGTATGTGTGTATGTGTGTAGGTGTGTATGTATGTATGTATGTATGTATGTATCTATGTATCTATGTATCTATGTATCTATGTATCTATGTATCTATGTATCTATGTATGTATCTATGTATCTATGTATCTATGTATCTATGTATCTATGTATCTATGTATCTATGTATCTATGTATCTATGTATCTATGTATCTATGTATCTATGTATCTATGTATCTATGTATCTATGTATCTATGTATCTATGTATCTATGTATCGATGTATCGATGTATCGATGTATCGATGTATCGATGTATCTATGTATCTATGTATCTATGTATCTATGTATCTATGTATCTATGTATCTATGTATCTATGTATCTATGTATCTATGTATCTATGTATCTATGGATCTATGTATCTATGTATCTATGTATCTATGTATCTATGTATCTATGTATCTATGTATCTATGTATCTATGTATCTATGTATGTATGTATGTATGTACAGTATGTACAGTCAGTATGTACAGTATTTATGTACAGTATTTATGTACAGTATGTATGTACAGTATGTATGTACAGTATGTATGTACAGTATGTATGTACAGTATGTATGTACAGTATGTATGTACAGTATGTATGTACAGTATGTATGTACAGTATGTATGTACAGTATGTATGTACAGTATGTATGTACAGTATGTACAGTATGTAATGTATGTACTGTATGTACTGTATGTACAGTATGTCATGTATGTACAGTATGCATGTATGTATGTCTGTCTGTCTGTCTGTATGTAGGTAGGTAGGTAGGTATGTAGTATGTATGTATGTCTGTCTGTCTGTATGTCTGTATGTATGCATGCATGCATGTATGTATGCATGCATGCATGTATGTATGTATGTATGTGTGTGTGTGTCTGTGTGTCTGTGTGTCTGTGTGTCTGTGTGTCTGTATGTCTGTATGTCTGTCTGTATGTATGAATGTATGAATGTATGAATGTATGAATGTATGAATGTATGAATGTATGTATGAATGTATGAAT
This sequence comes from Cladocopium goreaui, assembly GCA_947184155.2. Lineage (NCBI taxonomy): Eukaryota > Dinophyceae > Suessiales > Symbiodiniaceae > Cladocopium > Cladocopium goreaui. The sequence goes on along the minus strand of CAMXCT020001406.1, from coordinate 139,181 downwards.
CTATGTATCTATGTATGTATGTATGCATGCATGTATGTATGCATGCATGCATGTATGTATGTATGTATGTGTGTGTGTCTGTGTGTCTGTGTGTCTGTGTGTCTGTGTGTCTGTGTGTCTGTGTGTCTGTGTGTCTGTGTGTCTGTATGTCTGTATGTCTGTCTGTCTGTATGTATGAATGTATGAATGTATGAATGTATGAATGTATGAATGTATGAATGTATGTATGAATGTATGAATCTATGTATCTATGTATGTATGTATGTATGTATGTAGGTAGGTATGTATGCATGCATGCATGCATGTATGTATGTATGTATGTGACGTTGTGTCAAAATGTCTTTTGCTGGTTTGGTTGATAAATCGTAATTCCATGCGCGCAGCTTCTTGCTTGGTCTTTAAAACTGTGACTTATCTACAGTAAATAATAGTTTGAAACCCTGCCTGTTTTCTTTCATGTTTGAAACCGTGGCTGAAACCTTCAGGAAATGCTAACGCATGTCTATATGGAGTGGGTGCCACTGCTAGTTAATCATCAGTCGTGGAACTGGAAGCATTTTTCATCTGCTGCAGGGCTTGTCGTTGCGTTTGCTGTCACTGTTGCTTTTGTCACACAGAAATAGGATAAACTACAAGTTCTCAGGCGGCGACTGGGTCACGGGTCAGCCAAAGCCGCTTTTTTGCAACTTTTGCTAGCGCATTGCTAGCGGGGATCTAGCGGGTAAAATTGCGCAAAATTGAACGACAACCCTGAAAGATATAGGAAAATGGCTGAGTAGCGCAGACATTCACTAAGACATCCTTAGGTTTAAGGCGCTAAGTGTTACATCTTATTGTTTTCTTCATGTTGAAATAACAAGCAGTCAGCAAGACATTTTTAAAAATATCTTTGAACATGGAAAAAAATCTAGCGCAAACTGTGTATGTGTGTGTGTGTGCGTGTGTCTGTGTCTGTGTTCTCCTATGTTCTCCTTTTTTTATGTTTGATCATTTGATCCCTTTCCTGGGTCATGGCAGAAGTGGCGGGGTCCTGCAGGAAGCTCCTTCTGGGTCTCTCCGGTCGGTTCGACTCCACCCGTCTGCTTTCCCTCGGTTCCCTCGGTTCCCTCGGTTCCCTGAGCTCCGCTCTCAGTTGCCACAGCCCCAGTCGCATCGGTCGCCTGAGTTCCTTCTGGAGCTCCTTCCGGAGCGACTTCGGACTTCTCTGCTTCTGGCACGACACCCACCAGGGGCGTGTCCTCGCCAGTTTCAGATCACATAATATGTTGACAAGCTCCACATTATGGACATGTTGTCAAATATTGCGCGTGCGTAAAAGGATTCAGTCTCTGTCAGAGTCTCTGTCCTCTTCAGGGCGGCAAGAGTCAAGTTGTGTCTTGAGCAACTGTAGCCTGGGTGGTCAGATTTATCTGACAGTCAAGTAAAATTGCATCTTTCCCTTGGAAACCTGCAAAATTGGAAATATGAAATAATTATGTATGCAATCCAAAGTCAGTCAATGGGGAGGACACATGAACTGATGGTCCTGTGTGACGGATTGAAACAGGCTAAGGCGGGGCCAAGGCTATCTTGAGCTAATGATCACGCGAATTATAAAGAGATCTTGCATAAAACGGTCACAGAGTCTGTCTGGCCATAAACTTAGATACAAAGCAGGTCCAAAACGCGGTTCTGTCGGTTTGAGGGATCTTCACCAACTTTCAAAGGCTTTTGACACATTTGCCTAACCTCAGAGGGATACTGCTGAGATCTGCCTGGTTTCTACCCTCGGAAACGCTTTGTCCGGTGAGCTTGGAGTTCATGCCAACCTGGAGCCTGGAAACCTGGAACCGTCCGAAGCCGACGTTCGCCCAAAGCTTCAGTGGAGGCGTGGACATGTTGGAGTTCATTCAGGGTTGGCTTGGGGTTACTTAGGTTTGGTTATCGGAGAGTTTAGGGTTGGTACTGTATGGGTTGGTTTATTTTGGTTTGGTTTAGACTAAACTTGCAGTTGAGGAGTTTTTTGGCCTAGGATTAGGATTTATCCAGGACCCGTTTAGAGGTTATTTGGGTTTGGATTGGGGTTGATTAAGGGCTTTGGCGTTTTAATGTTTAAGACTCCAATCCCTGCAAAATTACAAAAGATATGCTGGAAACATAGTTTCAAATAGTTTCAACAGGTGGTTTGGGCACCCTTGGTGGATTGATGCAAAGATGTGTCGAGGCGCAGTCAATTGTCAAAATATGTTTGTATATATTTGTCAGCTTGTGGAAACTATGTGCCGTAACAACCCCGCGTGGATCATGGTCGATTTCGGGCAAACGTCATCCCCCCAGCAGCCCTTGCAGAATCATAGTTCCGAGGTGGTGGAAAAGTTATTGCCTGTATATCAAAGACATCCGTCAGTTTCAACAGGCCCACTCAATTTGAGGAGCTGATACCAGGTGGGAGATGATGGGAGCATATGGAATGGATGAGCAGTGCGCGGCTGGTGGAGTTACATGTTTGAATAAGGGGATTGGGCAGGGTTTTACACGTGAGAAAATGCAAGCAAAAAGAAAGACCCTCAATTCAGGATATAGCGAAATAATTTGGTGTAAACAAATGACTGTGCGGCAAAAATATCACACCCTGCACCTACTGTATCTCGTGGCCTAAACCATCATAGCTGACATAGACTCCTGCCTGTACCAAGTTCAATCGAGGAGCCGGTCCAGAAATCCTTGATCTTCGAAGCCACGGTAGCAGTTGATCTGCTGGCATTCTGTTGAGTCCTTCAAATGAAATTTTGCCTGTGGCTGGACATGTGACATGACATATTGAGCCATGCTCAAGGCCAAAGGCCCTGTCTTCCAAATTTCATCGAATTTTGGTGTCCATGTTTTTCCTGTAAAGCCTAACCTCGTCTTGAAGAAACAGAGACTTCGAAACCCGGATTCAGCAATCCTTCTTCTTGAAGCACTTCAGCTCGTCGCCTCCTTCGGACTTTCCAGAAGGTGCAAAAGCCTCCTCCAAACAAATCAGCCCTTTGCAAGTGTGGCTTTGAAAGACTCTGTGCAACTATGCGACTTCTACGTTGTCCCATGATCTTCATGGAACTTAATGATAGAGAAACTGTTGTGCTGCGATGGCTGGAAGCACGATGTCCATCCGTCAAAGGCTTGCCCTGATTGTCCTCGTCTGGCTTGCCTGCAACTTTGGCAGCTGTGTCTCTCATGTTCACCTCAGGAAACTTGGAGCCTACTACATAGCTCCAACACTGCTCCAAGACCGAGACCACACAAACCAGAATCAACATACCACTATTAATACAAGTATTCATACACTGCCATATGTTGACCTTAGGGTGATAATTTAGCTGCATTTCGTCAGGAGAGAGCTGGAGTCTTCTATGAAAACCCCTATCACCGTCCAAGCCAGACATAGTCACAAATCCACAGAACATCACCGAACCAAAGGTGGAGTTGGAACCCTGTTGGAAGTGGTGTCAACCATGTCGGCCACTCGCTCTGAGTCTTCTGCACAGTCACTAGCAAGCACTTGAAAGCGCCGAATTCGCATCAAATTGAGCTGCGTTTCAGCCTGTGACAGTTGAGCAGAAACAGATCAGTGGAGTGCGGTCAATAACATGTTTGCGTTTCAAGTTTGCGACAGCTTGGCAGCTTGAAAATGGCTGTTGTTGTTCAGCTCCCCTTTGTATCTCTTCCTTCCTGCCTCTCCTGCTCTCACAGACAAAAAAATACTGCACGTAGTGTTTTTCAGCTGCACTGATATGTTTCTGTGGCTGCCCCGTCACTCTTTGTTTGCGGAGCCGAGGGGACCGGGCCGTTGAGAAACCTTCGCCTCTGATCGGCGGGTACTTGGCGTTTCTCTTGTCTCTGATACATTCGTTGCACTCCTGACATCCCTATCCCATTCCATGCTGATCCATGCTGCTTGTCTTTACTTCCTTCGTGCAAGCAACGAGCATCTATCGAGCCCACTACTGTACCCATTGCTGCTTTGGTCACAACATGCTCTTCTGGCTTGCATGTCATTTTCTGTTTCCGCGATGCTTGCAACTGATGCGGAACAAGGAACATTGTATGAGTTTGGATGTATTTGGATTGCATTTGCGCGTATTTTGATCAGCAATGATGCTTGGAGTTTCGCCGTCAATCAGGAGGAGATTTGCAAAGCTGCATGGAGTTGAAAGGGTTCAAAAACATTTGTTTCATTTAGTGGGAAAGGCGATGCTGGCCAAAGTGCACAGCTGTCTTACCTACCTTTCAAATCTGAGAAGTTGCTCAGACATGTTCCTTTGA
>CAMXCT020001406.1:102397-129897 GCA_947184155.2 Cladocopium goreaui | reverse complement strand
ATTCGTGCATACTGAGGTGTATTTGCGTGTGGACGTGTATATGGTACACATACACTATCAAATGTGTGTATGTATATTATATATATATATGTGTGTGTTTCTATCTACAATCATATATATATGTGTGTGTATATACACGTACATAACGGGTCGCCTGTGAGAGTTTTCCCGTCAAGCCCTTTCAAGACCTTTTGTTGTCGGAAAATTCAAACCATCTGAGTGACTGGCCCCTTGAAACGGGCATCCCCATTCATACACTGGCGCTGAGCCCTCAGCATCTGCCTTGAATTTGGCCCACGCTAAGACTTCAGAAGACTTAAAGTTCTGAACTGAAGTGCAGCTCCAATCAGCTCACGTTAGCTAGGCCATGCGACTATCTCCTCCTTGCCAACATCAACCTGTCCCCAATGGCCAGTGCCTGCCAACATGACGAAACTGCTTCATGCAAGAATGTGGGCAGATAAGTTTGATTATGACCTAATATGACCAGTGTATTGCTGTGTCTTTGCAGTTTCAAGCTTGGGCAACGGCCAAATTTGGAAATTCTCGACACACACCGAAATCCTTCTTCGCAAATGCCATCACCAGCCTTGCAAAGTCAGAAAGCATCTTCGTGTAGGCTATGCGCATGACACATCATGAGTATCTGAAGAAGTTTCAAAAGTCAAAGAAAGTGAAAGCAGCATAAGCAGAGAGTATTGAATTGGGGGCAGGACGGCTTGGAAACTGGTGGCTTGGTGAAGCTTGTCCTGAGCTGTCCCATTTGAGTGACTCAAGTGGTCACTATCAAGCTTTGCAAACCGAAGCTGGCCTGCACTCCATAGGGGATCGGAGACCATCTCAGCAATGCAAATGGATCGGGGAGGTGGGGAAGTGCAGCGAAGGCACTTGCAAAACTCTTGCAAAAGACCAGGCCAACATAGAGAAGTTTTGACTTTCTGTGGGGTGCCCCACAAGAAATTTCAATACTGATATATAGAATTTGGTTTTGCTGAGTTTTTGCTCTAGAACCTATCCAAAGCATGTTCGTGTGGTCTTTGATGGCGGCCACTTCCCCACAAGACTTGCAGATCCCGTGTAAAGTAAATATGTCCTGGCTTTGACACAGCGGTAATCACCTGTACTATATATATATGTATAAAAATTATATATATATATATAGCTCGTGTCACAGGAATTTGATTGAGTTTTCATGCTCATCTGATTCGTCTAAGTGACCCCCCTCTTTTTGCGTCTCATTTTTTTTCAATTCCCAAGAAGGGATCAAAACGTATCAAATAAAAGGACCGGATAACCCCACAAGTCAACTTCGTCCAATAATAAGCAACAAATGTTGTAGCGGGGACGGGGACGGAAGGAAAGACAAAGGAGGAGGTGGAGGAAAGATGGTGTGTGACAAAGCTGTGTGTGTGTGTGTCAAAGATGGTGTGGTGAAACATGGTGTGTGCCAAAGATGGTGTGGTGAAAGATGGTGTGGGACAAAGTTGTGTGTGAAAGATGGTGTGTCAAACATGGTGTGTGACAAAGTGGTGTGTGAAAGATGGTGTGTGAAAGATGGCCTGTGACGGTGTGTGAAAGATGGCGTGTCAAAGATGTGGTGTCAAAGATGGTATGTGAAAGATGGTGTGTAAAAGATGGTGTGTCAAAGATGGTGTGTGAAAGATGGTGTGTGACAAAGTGGTGTGTAAGATGGTGTGTGAAAGATGGTGTGTGTGACAAAGTGGTGTGACAAAGATGGTGTGTAAAAGATGGTGTGTCAAAGATGGTGTGTCAAAGATGGTGTGTGAAAGATGGTGTGTAAAAGATGGTGTGTCAAAGATGGCGTGTGAAAGAGGGTGTGTGACAAAGTGGTGTGAAAGATGATGTGTGAAAGATGGTGTGTGACAAAGTGGTGTGACAAAGATGGTGTGTGAAAGATGGTGGGTGACAAAGTGGTGTGTCAAAGATGGTGTGTGACAAAGTGGTGTGACAAAGATGGTGTGTGAAAGATGGTGGGTGACAAAGTGGTGTGTCAAAGACGGTGCGTGACAAAGTTGTGTGTGAAAGTTGTGTGTGAAGAGAGGGTGTGACAAAGTTGCGTGTGAAAGATTGTGTGTGTGACAAAGTTGTGTGTGAAAGTTATGTGTGAAAGAGAGGGTGTGACAAAGTTGTGTGTGAAAGATGGTGTGTGGCAAAGTTGTGTGTGTGTGTGAAAGATAGTGTGTGACAAAGTGGTGTGAAAGATGGTGTGTCACAAAGTGGTAGGTGACAAAGTGGTGTCGGAAAGGAGGCTTTGTGTACTGCGCCTGCCACACGAAAGCCAGCCGCGGCCCAAGCGGCGGCCTTGCGCGCCGCAGCTCCTCCAGAAGGCTCTGTGTAGTGCGCCTGCCACACGAAAGCCAGCCGCGGCCCAAGCGGCGGCCACGCGCGCCGCAGCTCCTCCAGAAGGCTCTGTGTACTGCGCCTGCCACACGAAAACCAGCCGCACAAGTGGTGTGATGAGTAGTGCTGTGATGTGACAGCGTGGTGTGATTGACAAGTGGTGTGATAAGTAGTGCTGTGATGAGTGAGGTGTGATGAGTAGTGCTGTGATGAGTGAGGTGTGATGAGTAGTGCTGTGATGAGTGAGGTGTGATAAGTAGTGCTGTGATGAGTGAGGTGTGATGAGTAGTGCTGTGATGAGTGAGGTGTGATGAGTAGTGCTGTGATGAGTGAGGTGTGATGAGTAGTGCTGTGACGGGTGAGGTGTGATGAGTAGTGCTGTGATGAGTGAGGTGTGATGAGTGAGGGACACGGCGGCGGGTGGACGCGGAAGCGGAAGCGGAAGCGGAAGCGGCGCGGCGGGTGCCAAGCGAAAAACAAGAACCCCACACAGTGATGTGGGGAAAAATGGTCAGGAAGTAAACATGGGGCTGTTCCTTTGACACAAATTAGGCATGAAGACACATTGCAAGACCAACAAATGACTCTGTTGCCACCACAAGACACGAAAGGAAACGACCAAGTTTTTTTTTCATGTGACCACGTGGTGGAACAGGAGCTCTACAGCTCGCTGAAATAATCAAGGGCACAATCCATGCAAATGTTGACTGAAGTACAGCTAGAAAGAGACACAGAGAGAGAGAGAGACAGACAGACAGACAGACAGACAGACAGACAGCCAGCCAGCCAGCCAGCCAGCCAGCCAGCCAGCCAGCCAGGCAGGCAGGCAGGCAGACAGACAGACAGACAGACAGAGAGACAGAGAGACAGAGATACTGTTTAGGGAGATTTGCGGGAGGCGGGAGAGAGGGGGAGAGAGAGAGGGGGAGAGAGAGAGAGGGAGAGGGAGAGAGAGAGAGAGGGAGAGAGAGGGAGAGAGAGAGAGAGAGAGAGCGAGAGCGAGAGCGAGAGCGAGAGAGAGAGAGAGAGGATGTGTGTGTGTGCGTGTGTGTCGAGATTGACTTTGCGCAACATCCAACATGCAAACGTGTTGCTGAATCATTGCTGAAAGCAGGGCAAAGCAAGGTCACTCAGTCAATATCACTTGGGCTTCAGAGATCGTTTTGGCCGCAGAAGTGCATAACCTTGCACAACGCACCTTTTTGGAACTGCAAGTATCCAGCAGAAGACCCTCTTCATACCACATTGAGGCTGCTGCTGAGACCATGGCAAACAGGCTGCTTCCTGATTTCACTCAGTTGGCTGTGCAAGAAAATATTGAGAACACATTTTGAAAGAACTGTCGAAAATCGGCCAGAACACCCGCTTGCTCCATAGGTCCAAAGGTAACAAACCACCACAAGCCGCTGTCACAAACTTTGGAACCAAGCTCAATGCCATCCGTGCCTCGTGCACCAAAGGTCCAAGCCCAGGCATTCAGCCTATCAGGGCCTAGCAGTGTCTAGGAGGGCCGGTCCTGCAACACAGGAAGCAGATTCCGTCAGGCCGGGTGCGTTATGCCATCATGACGGTCGTGACTGTCATGACAGTCATGCCTGCGTTCTGCGAGGCTCAGCAGAGCTTGGAAGGGCTTCAGAGCAAAGTGCTGAGCAAAGTTCAAGACATGCAACGTGTAGACTCACTGTGGAGGACTTACGATGGCTTGTCAGCTGCAGCTTCCGGAAGTGGGGGGGCAAAGTGGGTCATGTTGTGTTGTTTGCTTGTGTTTAATGACTCTGATGAACTTATTGCCTTCTGCTGACTCTGGAATTGTGATCTGATCTAAACGGCAAGCATATGCAAATGTGTATTTGTTGAATCGCCTCTCACTTCAATACAACAGGAAAACCCCTTGCAACACTATGCAAACTGCAGATTGTCAAAGCTTCCGACGGTCTCTGCATTCCTACCTTCCAAGGACATGTCATCCATATGCTGCAGGTAGGAGCAATCCTGCAATTTGGGCTGTTGCCAGGTCCCTGCTTCCAGAGGACAAGCGGTGGGCAACTCAGTTTTTGAAGCAAAAGTTTGAAGTGAAAGTGTCTAGTCTAAACACTAGAGAGCTAGGCTGCGCTGAACTCAACGAGTCATTGAAGCGGCAGAGGTTCTAAACCCCTCAAGAGGGTGTGTGTGCAATCAAGTCTTGCACCACTTTGCGATCGGTTGCTGCCTATGTATTGCACTGCCTAATTTACCCGCATGCTGACAAAAGCCATGGTATTGCATGTTCTGCCCCTGTATATGTATATATGCATGTGCGTGATGTGCATAAAACATCACACGGCATTACATTACATTGCAGCACATTGCAGTACATTGCAAAGCATTGCATTACATTACAAACATGCATGCAAGCATGCATACATGCATACATGCATACATGCATGCAGGCATACACACATCCATGCATGCATGCATGTATGCATGCAATGAATGCATACATGCATGCATTGCATTACATTACATTACGTTACATTACGCTACGTTACATTGCATTACATTACACTACACTACACTACGTTACATTACATACGTCGACATACGTACGTACGTACATACATACTCACATACTTACATACACACATGCATGCATGCATGCATGCATGCATTACATTACATTACGTTACGTTACATTACATTACACTACACTACACTACATTACATTACATACGTACGTACGTACGTACATACATACTTGCATTCTTACATACACACATGCATGCATGCATGCATACATGCATTACATTACATTACATTACATTACATTATATTACACTACACTACAGTACCTTACATTACATTACATACATACATTACAGTCATACATTACATTACAATTACATTTACATTTATATCTACATTTACATTTACACTACATTACATTACATTACATACATACACACATACACACATACACACATACACACATACATACATACATACATACATACATACATACATACATACATACATTACATACATTACATACATTACATACATTACATTTGATTTCATTTCATTACATTTCATTACATTTCGTTACGTTACATTACATACATACATACATACATACACACATACATGCATGCATGCATGCATACATACATACATGCATACATACATACATACATACATTACATACAGTACATACAGCATACATTACATACATTACATACATTACATTACATTTCATTTCATTTCACTACATTACATTACATACATACAAAACATAACATAACATAACATAACACTACATTACGTTACATACATACAAAACATAACGTAACATAACTTAACATTACATTACACTACATTACATTACATACATACAGACATACATACATACACACATGCATACATGCAGAAATACATACATGCATGCATGCATACATACATACAGACATACATACATACATACACGCATACATGTACATGCATGTATGCATAGTATGCATACATAGTGTATATTCATGCATAGTATGTCAGATAAATGTGCGTGTATACATACCAGGATTACCGCACAAGGTGGCGGCGGAAATTTCAAAGATAGGACGCTATAGGGGAGGTGAGTTGTTGCGATGCATGGATGGCAGAGCGAATCCACTGTGTCTTTTGGAGTGGCTGCAATGGCTGCAGCGGTCACCTCACCCACAACTGCTGGATGTAGTGTGGTGTGGTGCAGTGGTAGCTGTAGTTGTAGTGTAGTGTACTGTAATGGAGTTGTAGTTGTAGTGCACTGTAATTGATGTAGTGTAGTTGCAGTGGTAGTTGTGGTGTGGTGTGCTTAGTGTAGTGTGTAATGTAATGTCATGTCATGTCATGTCATGTAATGTAGTGTAGTGTGTAGTGTGTAGTGTAGCGTAGTGTATAGTGTAGTGTGTAGTGTGTAGTGTGTAGTGTATAATGTGTAGTGTGTAGTGTGTAGTGTGTAGTGTGTAGTGTGTAGTGCGTAGTGTGTAGTGTGTAGTGTGTTGTGTTGTGTTGTGTAGTGTAGTGTAGTGTTGTGTTGTGTTGTGTTGTGTTGTGTTGTGTTGTGTTTGTTTGTGTTGTGTGTGTTGTGTTGTGTTGTTTTGTGTTTGTGTTGGTGTTGTGTTGGTGTTGTGTTGTGTTGTTGTATGTGTTGTGCTTGTGTTGGTGTTGTGTGTGTTGGTTGTGTTGTGTTTGTGTTTTGTGTTGTGTGTGTGTGTTTGTGTTGTGTTTGTGTGGGCTGCGGTGTTCTGTGAACGGTCGAGTGTAAAGTATAGTGTAGTCTAAAGTATGCTAGTGGTGTCTTTGTAACTGGTAGTTGTAGCTGTAGTTTGGTGTAATTAGTGTAGCGTTGCGTCGTGTAGTGTCGTAGTGATAGTGTAAGCGTAGTGTAGTGTTGTGTAAATGTGAGTGTAGCTGTACTTGTATTTAGTAGCTTAATTTGTAGTTACAGGTTGCAGTTGTGAGTTTGTAGGTCTAGTTGTATGTGTGTTGTATGTAAAGTAACGAACGTAGTGTAACGTAGTGTAACGTAGTGTAACGTATAGTGTAACGTATAGTGTAACGTATAGTGTAACGTAGTGTAACGTAGTGTAACGTAGTGTAACGTAGTGTAACGTAGTGTAACGTAGTGTAACGTAGTGTAACGTAGTGTAACGTAGTGTAACGTAGTGTAACGTAGTGTAACATAGTGTAACGTAGTGTAACGTAGTGTAACGTAGTGTAACGTAGTGTAACGTAGTGTAACGTAGTGTAACGTAGTGTAACGTAGTGTAACGTAGTGTAACGTAGTGTAACGTAGCGTAACATAGCGTAACGTAGCCTAACGTAGTGTAACGTAGTGTAACGTAGTGTAACGTAGTGTAACGTAGTGTAACGTAGTGTAACGTAGTGTAACGTAGTGTAACGTAGTGTAACGTAGTGTAACGTAGTGTAACGTAGTGTAACGTAGTGTAACGTAGTGTAACGTAGTGTAACGTAGTGTAACGTAGTGTAACGTAGTGTAACGTAGTGTAACGTAGTGTAACGTAGTGTAACGTAGTGTAACGTAGTGTAACGTAGTGTAACGTAGTGTAACGTAGTGTAACGTAGTGTAACGTAGTGTAACGTAGTGTAACGTAGTGTAACGTAGTGTAACGTAGTGTAACGTAGTGTAACGTAGCGTAACGTAGTGTAACGTAGTGTAACGTAGTGTAACGTAGTGTAACGTAGTGTAACGTAGTGTAACGTAGTGTAACGTAGTGTAACGTAGTGTAACGTAGTGTAACGTAGTGTAACGTAGTGTAACGTAGTGTAACGTAGTGTAACGTAGTGTAACGTAGTAGTGTAGTGTAGTGTAGTTGTAATTGTAGTTGTAGCTGTGGTTGTAGCTGTGGTTGTAGTAGTTGCTGTAGTTGTAGTTGTAGTGTAACTAGCGCAGTGTAGCGTAATTAATGTAGCTTAGTGTAGCGTAATATTTTTGTAGTTGCAATTGCAGTAGCAGTGTAATGTGGTGGTAGTGGTTGTTGTGATTGTAATTGTAGTTGTGGTTGTAGTTGTCTATCTATCAACAAAGCTATTCTGCGGGACCTGCTCAATTTTCGAAGTTGAGAGCGTTAAAAACGCAGCAATTCTGCAAGGGTTCCTCAATTTTTGACCTTGGCGACATCAAAAACGCAGCAATTCTGCGAGACTACCTCAATTTGCCAAGTTGACAACATCAAAAACGAAGCAATTCTGCGAGACGTCCTTCAAAAATTGAAAATTGAGAGCAAACGTGACGGGCCCGTACCAATGCAGTTTGCAATGCTTCCATTCCATCTGTTTAAAGTACTGCGCCTGTCACGAAAACGTGAGGCCAGGTCATACGAAGTGCTGCACCTGTCACGCAAAATCATCTCAGCAAACCTGAAGATCTAACGCTCCAAAATGCAACCCCCCTCAGGAAATCTCTGCCCTGACCTCCTAACATCTCTGGCGAACGTCTATTGTATTGCGCCTGCCACGCGTTTGCAGATCCTCTTCATATGCCCCACGCTTGCCAACGTTTTTGAAACTGCCACAAAACCCTCACGGTTTCCTCACTTTTGGCAAGGTGCCGAATCCCTTGCGCATGCCACGCAAAACAACATCCTAACTTCCAAAAGTGGTCCGAGATCGCCAGCCTTTTACACTTTTCACTTCCAAATGTGCTTCGCGCCACAATGGCGTGCACTTTTTCGACATCTCAACTTCCAAAAGTGCTTCGAGCATAGTGTGCTTTGTTTATTTTGACTTCGAAATGTGCTTCGTGCCACAATGGCGTGCACTTTTTCAACCCGCCGCTTTAGCGAGCCTACTTTTCGACCCTCTGGATCCACAAATCATCGGTAAAACACAGTGAATCGCGACTTTTCTACCTTTTCGCGCACCTGCACCTTATTTCTTCTGACTTTTTCTCTTCTCGGATCTTCTCTCTTCTTCTCTTCTCTTCTCTGACTCTTCCCAACCTCTGCTTTTCCATCTGTCCAAAATGTCGGAAGTTTGACTTCTAAACTTCCTTCGATAAATATATAGCTGAGAAGGGGGGAACTAAAGCCAGTGACTACCGAATATGCTGCGACTAACCATTGTTCTAACCTTATGGCAAGACACTCTCAGTGAGACATTCTTACAAGGACACTCTTGGAGCGACACTCTTAGCGAGACACTCTTGGAAAAGCCAAACGCACCGGTTGGCAAGCGAAATGCACGAGCTTGGACTTTACATATATATAGATGTTGATCTCTTTATTCTGTGCATGTGTTTTAGGTATATATGTATATAATGTATACATGTATATGTGTATGTATGAGTGTATACTGTGAAAAGGATATACTAATACGCTACAACAAACGTCACATAACAAAAACAAAGAACGCTGCCTCCCTTTGAACGTGAGTCCTTGTATTTTAAAAACAACAGGGGGCTCAGGTTTAACATGTGACACAGTCTCTGTCTGCGACTATTCTTGCTTACGCCATTGTCACACCGTCACACCCAAAAGGGCACCCAAACAACTCTTGGAGTGACACTCTCAACACTCTTGGTACGACATGTCACCGTGATCACCCAGCATTTTTAAGGTAGTGAACTACCAGGTAGGCCATTAACCATTAGCCACTAACCATTGCTCTACCCTTACGGCAAGGCGCTTTCGGTGGGACATTCTTACAAGGACACTCTTCAAGCGACGCTCTTAGTGAGACACTCTTGGAATTTCACGCTTGGTAAGCCACTCCGTTAATCGTGGTGCACCTGACCCCCGGCTTAAAACTTCAAAAGAGACCACTTCCGGAGCACCCCCCCCAAGAGTTTCGCCATAGCTATACAGACCCTCCGGCCTAAGCCTTCGGCTGTATTTCGTAATATGGGCGTTGATTTCTTTATTCTGTACATGTATATATGTATATAACGTATACATGTGATGTGTATGTACACTATGGGGAGCATATACGATGGTACTCAACAAAGCTAATACACCACAACAAAAGTCACAAAACAAAAACAAAGAACGCTGCCTCCCTTTGAACGCGAGTCCTTGTATTGAAAAAAAAAGGGGGGGAGTCAGATTTATCACGTGACACTGTCACTGTCTGTGACTATTCTTGTTTACGCCATGGTCACATCCAAAAGGGCACCCAAACTCTTTGAGTGACACTCTCGACACTCTTGGTGCGACATGTCACCGTCATCACCAAGCATGCTTAAGGTAATGAACTACCCGGGCATGATTAAGGTAACGAACTACCCGGTTGGCCATTTCACCATTAACCACCAACCATTGTGCTACCCTTGTGGTAACACACTCTCAGTGAGACACTCTTGGGAAAGCCAAATGCACCGGTTGGCAGGCGAAATGTGCGAGGTTGGACTTTATATGTATAGATGTTGGTTTCTGTATTCTGCACCTGTGTTGGAAGCATATATGTATACTGTATACATGTAGATGTGTATGTATGAGTGTATACTATCAAAAGGATATACTAATACGCCACAATAAACGTCACATAACAACAAACGTCACATATGTATGGTGTGTGACAAAGTGGTGTGTCAAAGATGGTTTGTGACAAAGTGGCGTGTGAAAGATGGTGCACCTTTCCCACAAAAGTCAAAAGCCCGTCTGCCACACGAAAGCCAGCCGAAGGCCAGGCGGCAACCACGCGCGCCGCAGCTCCTCCAGGAGCTCTGTGTGCTGCGCCTGCCACACGAAAGCCAGCCACGGGCCAGGCGGCGACCACGCGCGCCGCAGCTCCTCCAGAAGGCTCTGTGTGCTGCGCCTGCCACACGAAAGCCAGCCGCGGGCCAGGCGGCGACCACGCGCGCAGCTCCTCCAGCAGGCTCTGTGTGCTCCGCCTGCCACGCGAAAGCCAGCCGCGGGCCAGGCGGCGACCACGCGCGCCGCAGCTCCTCCAGCAGGCTCTCTGTGCTGCGCCTGCCACACGAAAGCCAGCCGCGAGCCAGGCGGCGGCCACGCGCGCCGCAGCTCCTCCAGGAGGCTCTGTGTAATGCGCCTGCCACACGAAAGCCAGCCGCGGACCAGGCGACGACTAGCAGGCTCTGAAAGCTCTGTGTGGTGCACCTGCCACACGAAAGCCAGCCACGGGCCAGGCGGCGACCACGCACGCCGCAGCTCCTCCAGAAGGCTCTGTGTGCTGCGCCTGCCACACGAAAGCCAGCCGCGGGCCAGGTGGCAACCACGCGCGCCGCACCTCCTCCAGAAGGCTCTGTGTGCTGTGCCTGCCACACAAAAGCCAGCCGCGGGCCAGGCGGCGACCACGCACGCCGCAGCTCCTCCAGAAGGCTCTGTGTGCTGCGCGTACCACACAAAAGCCAGCCGCGGGCCAGGCGGCGACCACGCGCGCCGCAGCTCCTCCAGAAGGCTCTGTGTGCTGCGCCTGCCACACGAAAGCCAGCCGCGGGCCAGGCGGCCAGGCGGCGACCACGCGCGCAGCAGCTCCTCCAGAAGGCCCTGTGTGCTGGGTTTGCCACACGAAAGCCAGCTGAAGGCCAGGTGGCAACCACGCGGGCAGCAGGCTCTGTGTGCTGCGCCTGCCACACGAAAGCCAGCCGAGGGCCAGGCGGCGACCACTCGCGCCGCAGCTCTGCCAGACGGCTCTGTGTACTGCGCCTGCCACACGAAAGCCAGGTGATGAGTGCTGTGTGATATGGCTGCGACAAGGCGTGTGATAAGTGTTGTGTGATATGGCTGTGACAAGTGGCGTGATAAGAAGTAGTGCTGTGATGAAGGAGGTGTGAGGTGTGATGTGAGAAGGGGTGATGTGTGAGATGCGATGTGTGATGAGTGGGCGTGACACTCTCAACACTCTTGGTACGACATGTCACTGTTATCACCAAGCATTCTTAAGCTAGTGAACTACCAGGTAGGCCATGAACCATGAACCACTAAGCCACTAACCATTGTTCTATCCTCATGGTGAGACACTCTCGGGCGACACTCTTAGTAAGAAACTCTTGGTGAGACACTCTTGGAAAAGCCAATGGCACCGGTTGGCAGGCGAAATGCACGAGCTTGGACTTTACATGTATAGATGTTGGTTTCTGTATTCTGTACATGTGTTATACGTACGTATGTATATATATATATACATATATATATATATATATATACACCAGGAGTACCGCACAAGGCGGTGGCGGAAATTTCAAAGATTGGAAACCTATGGGAGATGCTGGCTGTTGTGAATCACGGATGGCAGGGCGAATCCACTGATGGACCGAAAGGTGGTTGGAGTCGTGTTTTGGAGTGGCTGCAATGGTTGCAGTGGTCACCGCACCCACAACTGCTGGATGTAGCGTGGTGTAGTGCAATTCTAGTTGTAGTTGTAATGGAGTTGTAGCTATACTGTGGTGTAATTAGTGTAGCGTAGTTGCAGTTGCAGTTGTGGTGTGGTGTAATTAGTGTAGTGTAATGTCGTGTAATGTAGCGTAGTGTACTGCAGTGTACTGTAGTGTACTGTCAGTGTACTGTAGTGTAATGTAGTGTAATTAGTGTGGTGTAGTGCAATGTAGTCCAGTTGTAGTCGAAGTTGAAATTGTAGCAGTAGTTGTTGTTCTTCTTGTAGGTGTAGTTGTAGTGAACTTAGTACAGTGTACTGTAATTAGTTAGTGTAATGTGATTAGTGTAGTGTAATGTAATTCGTGTAGTGTAGTGTAGCGTAGTATATTTGTATATGTACTTGTATTTGTAGTTGTAGTAGAAATGTAGTTGTAGCTGTAGTTGCAGTTGTAGTTGTCTATTGATCTATCCATCCATCCATCCATCTATCTATCTGCAAGATTGAAAACGAAGCTATTCTTCGAGACTTCCTCAATTTTTGAACTTGGCAACGCCAAAAACGAAGCAATTCTGCAAGGCCTCCTCAATTTTCGAAGTTGACAACATTAAAAACGAAGCAATTCTTCGAGACATCCTTCAAGAATCGAAAGTTGAGTGCAGAGCTGACGGCGATTTTTCCATTCCATTTGTCTAAAATACTTCGCCCGCCACGAAAAAGTGAGGCCAGATCATACGAAGTGCTGCACCTGTCACGCAAAATCATCTTCGCAAACCTGACGATCTGATGCTCCAAAATGCAACCTCTCTGAAGAAATCAGCGCCCGGACCTCCTGACATCTCTGATGAACATGTCTCTTGCACTGCACCTGCCACGAATTGCATCTTTGCAGATCCTCCTCAAATGCCCCATGCCTGCCAAAGTTTTGGAAACTGCCACGAAACCTCCGCGTTTTGCTCACTTTTGGCAAGGTGCTGAATCCCTTGCGCCTGCCAAGCAAAACCACATCCTAACCTCAAAAAGTGCTCCGAGAATGGGTGTGCTTTGTACATTTTGACTTCGAAATGTGCTTCGCACCACAACCGCGTGCACTTTTTCGACATCTCAACTTCCAAAAGTGCGCCGTACCTGGTGAGCTTTGCGCATTTTGATTTTGAAATGTGCTTCGCGCCACAACGGCGTGCACTTTTTCGACATCTCAACTTCCAAAAGTGCTTCGAACGCGGTGTGCTTTGCACATTTTGACTTCGAAATGTGCTTCGCGCCACAACGGCGTGCACTTTTTCGACATCTCAACTTCCAAAAGTGCTTCGAACGCGGTGTGCTTTGCACATTTTGACTTCGAAATGTGCTTCGCGCCACAACGGCGTGCACTCTTTCATCTCTCATCTCCCCAGATGGCTCCGCACCCGCCGCTTTAGCGAGCCTTCTGGAGCCACGAAACATTGGCAAAAGTGATTCGCGACTTTTTAACCTTTTCGCATGCCTGCATTTTCGTTCTTCTGGTTCTTTCTCTTCTCTGACCTTCTTTCTGCTGACTCGTTCTCTTCCCTGACTCTTCCCACCTCTGCTTTCCCATCTGTCCATAATGTATACATGTATATGTGCATGTATGAGTGTATACTATGAGGAGGACATACTATGGTACTCAACAATGCTAATACAATACACCACAGCAAAAGTCACAAAAAAAAACGCAGAATGCTGCCTCCCTTTGAACGTGACTCTGCGTATTCTATTTAAAAAACAAACGTGAGTTCCGGCATTTTGAAAAACAAAAGGGTAGTTAGGTTTAACATGTGACGCAGTCTCTGCCTGTGACTATTCTTGCTTACGCCATTGTCACATCCAAAAGGGCACGCCATTGTCACATCCAAAAGGGCACCCAAACTCTTCGAGTGACACTCTCAACACTCTTGGTACGACATGTCACCGTTATCACCAAGCATTCTTAAGCTAGTGAACTACCAGGTAGGCCATGAACCATTAGCCACCAAGCCACTAACCATTGTTCTATCCTTATGGTGAGACATTCTCAGTGAGACACTCTTGGTGAGACATTCTTACAAGGACACTCTTGGAGCGACACATGCACAAGCTTGGACCATACATATTTAGATGTTGATTTTTTATTCTGTACATGTGATATACGTGTATATATATATATATATGTGTATATACAATGTATACATGTAGGTGTGTATGTATGAGTGTATACTATGAGGAGGATATACTATGGCACTCAACAATGCTAACACACCACAACAAAAGTCACAAAACAAAAACAAAGAACGCTGCCTCCCTTTGAACGTGGGTCCTTGCATTTAAAAAACAAGATGGGGAGTCAGATTTATCACGTGACACTGTCACTGTCTGTGACTATTCTTGTTTACGCCATGGTCACATCCAAAAGGGCACCTAAACTCTTTGAGTGACACTCTCGACACTCTTGGTGCGACATGTCACCGTCATCACCAAGTTAACCATTAACCACTAACCATTGTTCTACCCTTATAGTAACAAGGACACTCTTGAAGCGACACTCTTAGTAAGACACTCTTAGTGAGACACTCTTGGAATAACACGCTTGGTAAGCCACTTCTTCAATCGTGGTGCACCTGACCCCCTGCTTTTTTTTAACCTGACCCCCCGCTTGTTTTTTAATGGTGGGTCAGGTGTACCAAGGTAAGGCACTCCCACCTCCTCGAAAACAAGACCTCCGCACCAACGCTTTTTCCCCGTTCCCCCACCCAATTCCGGCCTCCCCCTTCCAAAGGGAAAACTTCCCGGAGCCCCCTGCCCCACCACCCCCTAGATTAGCTTCGCCATAGCTTCGGCCTATACAGACTCTCCAGCCTGAGCCTTCGGCTGGCTTTCGTAATATACACAATGTATATATATATATACATATAATATGTATATATATATATATGTATATATATATATGTATATATATATGTATATATATATGTATATATATATATACACACACACATACACACCACATATATATATATATATGTATATAATTATATATATATGTATATAATTATATATATATATGTATATATATATGTATATATATATAATTATATATATATGTGTGTTTTGCATGCATCCATCTGGCGGAACTTAATGTCCTTCTGCATCTTCAACTGCATCTGTAGGAGGTTTGCTTGGCGCACTCGGTCCAGGGCCTCCGGAAAATGAGAAGCAAAACCGGTCGATAGCAAATGACAAAGTGGAGGTTGCGCCTACGCTTTGACTGATTGAATTGCAAGAAAATCGAGCAGAGATTTGCAAACGTGATTAAAAAATAAAAAACTAGAAATCAATCGAATCAATCCCATATTCGCCATATTCCTGCCTCAAAGACTTCATCAGAGCCTAGGTGCTGAAAGTAGGGGAGGTTCCTGTAACTTTGGCTCTTTTCCTGGCAGACCCATGTGAGCCATGGGGCAGGTTGACCGAAATAACTTGGTTGGATCGTTTGCAAATACGTGACACGGTGACCTGCCGCTGCTTCCGCATCTGATCAATGAGGTCTCCGACAAAAAGTTCATGCTCAGTTGCCAAAAGGGTTGGCCTTCAGCCGCGTTGGACAAAAAAACGAAACAAACATATACAAAGAGATGTACAAAGAGATATACAAACGTACATCTTGAAGCTAAGTCAAACAATACACGCAGAACATGTGCACTTCATTGCCGTCAAATCTGTTCCATCTGTGTTTTGTTCTCCTCTTGATTCAGCAGTCATCAATGGGACTTGGAAAGTCTGTGGAGTATATATCTGAAAAAAGATCCTTCCCATCTTCCCTCTCAGGCCAGCACGATGGTGTCTCCATTGCTGCACTCGAGCAACTAGAAACTCCCAGTCCCAAGTTCAAGCTACAGAATCCTAAGCTAAAACTACCTGTTCGCCAAAATTCCAATTTGAAACTGGTGAGGAGCTGACAAAGCCAATGAAAGGAAAATACACTTGACATTTTAAATTGCGGAACGGTCCTGCACAGCAACGGAGACGGAGTTTACGCGTTCCTTTTGCCTAATCTGACTTGCGACTTGTCAAACTCCCGCCTCTTTGCGGTTTCAGTGCAGGATCTTCTCAGGGTGGATAGTTTGCTTCAAGGAAATGCACAATGTGATATTTGATGATATTTGATGATGGTTGATGATGGTTGATGATGGTTGATGATGGTTGATGATGTTTGTGATGGGAAAAGGAATTGCGATTGAAACCCGCAGCCTAGAATTGCTTTCTCCACACACACATCGCATCATTGGCGAAGTGTGCTCACTTTGGAAAGGAGTATTCTGAAAGTGGAGCTTGCAGGGAAATTTCAAGAGCTTTGTTTCCAGAAACTCGCATCACTACGCAAATTCTCTGCAGCCCAACTTCATGCATGGGAGCCAATGGGAGCTAGTGAGATTTGGAAGATTCCAACAGCGGTTCGCAGCCAGTGGCGGTTCAAAACGGATCAAGCTTGCATAGCTAAACGCGCAGCGCGTCACAGCGCTTCACAGAATTTCACTCTAGGCTGTCCAGGACGGATCTTGTGTGAGAGCCTGCCTTGCCAGCAATGTGCTTGTCTGTCTCTCTGATTTGCGTCGGACGACCAACAAGCATTATTTCGGTTCACATAGAGTAGGGTACAAAAATGCTCGAAGGGGAGATTGAAGAGCGTATCGGCAAGTACACCAGTGTCATCCAGTATTCTCTCGAGTGCGTTCGTTTTCAGTTTCAAATCTGACTGCACAAGATTACAGAACTTTGACTAAAGGGATCAGAATCAAGCCCACGTTGGTGAATTCAGCCAAAATGCATGGCCAGAACACAGCAACATCGTTATGCCATGATTCTGCTTGCCACAGTGTTGATCACATTCTGCTTGCCACAGTGTTGATCACATGGTTTGGCAATTGGCAACTCATCCCAAAAAACTGTCTTCCAAATCCGCTTCCCAAAATGGCAACACCCAGCACTGATTGTATAACAGTCCAAGACTCGGCCGTTTACGTCCCCACCACACCCCAAATCCTCACTTCATTCGCAAATCTGTCATTCCCTTCTTCCGAATTCTTCCTGTCAAATTGTTCAGCCCGTCCTGTCCACCCCTTGTAGTGTCCATCTTCTGCACGCTGCTACTATTAGACTCAAGCCTCAAGCGGAACTGACATGAAGCAATACAAGCAGTGCACTGGGTCGTGCAGACATTGTCTTTTCACAAAATTCCAATGGAGTTGGATTGGATAAAAAGTATTGCTACCGTCTGCTACAGTTCGAACAGTTCGAAGACTGATTGGATATGATTGGATCATAATTTTATCACATGGAACTTCGAAATATTTCGAAATGCCAAGGTCGTGGCTTGCAAAGCCTCCGGCAAAGGAAAGGATCACGTCTACAGTGTGGAACTCTAAGTCCTGCTCGGAGCTGTGAGGCGATTCGTCGCCGAGCTTCGAACTGAACTCAGGATGCAAGGGACAGAAGAGTCAGCTGTTTGGGGTAAATTGTATTGAACTACAACGAACTATAAGGAACTATAAGGAAGACTTAAGGAAGTATTGTGTTTCCACCCTTAGCCGCCTTAGCCTCCTAGTTTAGTTTTGGGCAAATGCCCTGAGGCGATTTGGGCATTTCACATGAAGCCGCGTATCAAATAAGCCCAGGTCTAAGTCTCAGAGGCCCAGAGCCCAGAATCGACAATTTCTCACTCATTCGCGGAGCAACGTGCTAAGCAATCTGCGAAGCCGCTAAGCAATGCTGTGTCTCTCTGCCATTGTCTTGCAAAACGCGGCATGATCTTCTGCGTGCGATAAGCACTTCGGCTCATGTATGTGTGAATACATAGAATATGTACATGCACCCACATATGTATGTATATGCATACATAATATGTATACACAATACGCATGCACGGTACATAGTAATGCATGTAAATGGCGTACAAAACACATAGCACGTAATACATTTCATATATTTATTATTATTATACATATGTTAATGTAAAATGTAGAATATCGTACATAGTACATCCATAATAAAAATGAATAATGCATGATAAATAATAAATCATGAATGATACATATGCATATATATATATCATGCGCATCATATACATCACATACATCATATACATCATATGCATCATATGCATCATATACCTCATATACATCAGGTGCATCATTCCTATGCATCGTATGGATGTGCAAGTACACATACACGTCAAGAAAAGATGATTGGTTGGTTGGTCGGTTGATTGATGGATACAAACAGATAGATACACAAACGAATGGATGATATAGACACGTGTTGTGTATATATGTATATAATATAGAGAGAGAGAAAGACGAAACAAAAAAAATGATATCTCGATGATTGTTCCTCGCCTTTAAAATTTTAGGTGTCTTGTTTGAGCTGAATTGTCTTGTGCACTGTTGTCAAACATTAAAAAAGAAGAACTCTATATATATATATATAAGAAAACTAAATAAGAGATTGAGGAAGGGTCACTGCACTGAAAGTGCCCCCTCCTTCGTTTTCTGGAAGGTGTCATAAGCAGCAGTGACCTCACAGGGACAGAAAGATTGCGATGTCTGGGGGTCGCGTTCTAGTTCAAAGTTCAAAGCTGTTTCGGCTGGTCTAGGATCTCAAGGTACACTCTCTGAGCTCTTCGCAGCTGACATTTCGCCAACCTCGTACAGACAGCTGTGATCCGCTTGGGACTGGCAAGTTGCATTCCTTCCTGTCTTCATCTGTTCTCCTTTATCATCCTTTATGCCACTCTCACTCTGACACGTGTGCACAAATTGGAAGGCTTAAATAGGTTACTGCAGGTAGGGTCCGGACACGGTGCACGCTCATGCCTCCGCCCTGAAACAAATGCGATAAGATGGAAGGGGTCCGAAACAGATCTTTCGTTCTAAGTGCCACAGATGTTTTTGGCCTCCTGTGTTTTGTGCGGCGAAAACTAGTAAACTGTGAACATCGCTCTTCATCCATTGAAGTTTGTTTCTATGTGTCTGGCATATATGGATGGAGGCGGTGGACGTGTAGTGCTGCTCCAAATCTTTGCTGGGATAGGCATAGGTGGCACCGTCGCAAATGACGGAGTCAAAGGCTCCTTCAGGGGATCATGTGCTGTTTCTGGCTAAACAGCGACTCAGATATAGTTTCCTGATGAAATTAGTAAACTCTAAAGTACTCTACTGTTCTACAAGGTTGGGCACTTCTATTGCAATTGCAGCGTAAAGCAAGCACAGCACCACCTCTAACGCTGAAGTTGTGGGTGCGGCTTCTGGTTCAGGCCTGAGTTTGCATCATGGCCCCCCAGCTCTATTGAGCCATGGAGTCTAAATGCTTTGTTCCTCCTTTGTTCCTCCTTTTTCCTCCTCCATTCCTCTATCTTTCTTTTGTTGGTTTGCCACTGCCATTTAGACCTCTCTTTCCAACCTCCCCCTCCTAGCCACTGAGTCCAGGAGAAGTCTCATCTTCAATGTCTCCACTTCGAAGTCAATGCGAATGCTGCGAAGGCTGAGTCCCTATGGAAATTTTACAACTTGGATCCTGGCGCAAGCACATCTTCGCGGTCTTGAGTCAGGTGCAAGTACCGTCGACGACGGCGCTTCCCACCTTGCGAGCAGACCACAGCCGCACTCCACACAGACTCTGAATTGAGCACTCTCAGACACTCTCACAAGCATCACAAGCCTGCTGCAAATGTTATTCTATGGCCTGCAGCCTTTCCCTGCAAAATGCACGATGAAATGAAATATGATGCACTGCTGTGGGGCCTCGCCCGCAGGTTTTGCTGCAATCTCCCCAATCCTGCATTGGTGTCGCTGTCAGCCAGCAACTTCTCAGGATTTTCAACTCATGTCCTCCCAGCTTGCCCAGGTGCAGTAGAGATTGCCTTAAAATTTGAAAATGATCTTTGACCGTCAAATCAACCTGTGAGCAACAAGCAAAGACTTTAACTGCACGATAGAATGGTGCAGAAGATGGAAAATCCAGGAGCTCTTCTTGCAAACAGGCAACCATTGCACGACCGTGGGCATTTGTCTACCTGCCAAGCGCGGCATACCCTTCAAACATCTTCGAACAATACATTACAGACTTTTGCATGTAAAATGGAAAATGCGACAAATGACATGGTCAAAAGTGAGAACATGTGGCATCGGCATACTACATTGTTGCGTTCTGCAACCCGATGATATGACGTTTTATAAACAAAATGATTCAAAGTGTGTGATTTGTGTGAAGGTGTAAATATCTGTGACTTACATGTACAGCATATGTTTAAGCAGTGTCGTTTTAGGCATTACATAGGTGCACAGCCAAAGCCAGAGTCAGCCACCCAAGTTCATCACCCCGGTGAGGGTCAATATCAGATAGCAGAGTCAGGAGCCATGGGGTGATGCGGATCAACTAAGTTGCTAAAAAAAACACTGCAAACTTAGTAACTTAGTCCAAGGCACAATAATGCAACTAGGCAAGCTAACCTTTTGTGATGCAAAAACAGTGGAGTTGGTTGATGTTGTTTTTGCATGTTTGTTTTCTTTTGCACTTATCAGCATAGCCTCTCTAATGCTCATCTGGTCGCAGGTGCGGCCACCATTCGACGCATAACCTCGAAAGGTTCTGGCAATAAAGACAAAGGAACTGATTCGTATTCACGTTAAACCCTACAAGGGCAACAAGTACCAGGTTGGCCCAACCAGCAACTGGAATACCTATATTCACGGTCACAATTTCCAGCGGATGCTGCTTGTTCCCCGCCTGCCAGGTGAGGGTTGTTAGATTTTATCTAAGTTGCCTGCTCCTCCTCCTCCTCTCCTCCTCCTCTCGTCGTCCTCCTCCTCTCGTTGTCCTCCTCCTCTCGTTGTCCTCCTCGTCTCGTTGTCCTCCTCGTCCTCCTGCTCAACTGCGACTCGCGATCCACAGTGTTCGCTGCCGGACCTCAACCACGACCATCCCCGCCCAGTGTTCCTGCCGGACCTCAACCACGACCATCCACGCCCAGTGTTCCCTGCCGGACCTCAACCGCGAGTATCCACGCCAAGTGTTCCCTGCCGGACCTCAACCGCGAGTATCCACGCCAAAAGATATGCCACATAGAGTGCCAGAAGATATGCCAGATAGAATGTTAGAAGATATGCCAGATAGAATGCCAGAAGGTATGCCAGATAGAATGCCAGATAGAATGTCAGCTAGAATGCCAAAAGATATGCCAGATAAAGTGCCAGAATGTTTGCCAGATAGAATGCCAGCAGATTTGCCAGATAATATGCCAGAAGATATGCCAGATAATATGCCAGAAGATATGCCAGATAGAATGCCAGATGGAATGCCAGAAGATATGCCAGAACATATGCCAGAAGATATGCCAGAAGATATGCCAGAACAACTGCCAGAAGATATGCCAGAACAACTGCCAGAAGATATGCCAGGTAGAATGCCAGAAGATATGCCAGATAGAATGCCAGATCGAATGCCAGAAAATATGTCAGATAGAATGCCAGAAGATTTGCCAGTAACAAAATGTATAAATGTCATGGTGGGGATCACACGAAGTAAAGTAATTTAAGATTTTGAATTCTCTCTAGGTTTGGAGAACCGAACCATACCAGAAGCCTCTCATAGTCCTTCTGTCAAAACGCTTTCTAGTAGGCAGCATCGTTTTGGATGGTCTTTCGAGCTTTTTAGATCTCTTGATTCCATGAAGATTTTGACACATGCGCTGCTGTGTGCTCAAGCACCTTTAGTCTCATGTGTTTCAAAGGCTTTCGAGGACTCAAATGTTTGGAGACAGGGCTGGAAAGCAGGAGATCTGATTTCATGTGATATGTCAAAATTTCCAGACGTTGGGGGATACTGTACTTGGCAAGGTATCCTGCAATCCAAGTCAACAAGTGCCCTAAGATACACCAACATCATCCGACCTCATAAGCTTGGAATCCTTTGCGGGGTTACTTTGATTGGCCTGGGGTGATATGCTTGACATGATTGATGTATTTGCGTTTGTGATTGTATTTCGTGGGTGCTGCTGCGGAATGAGATTGCCTCTGCGATGGGAAATCACATTCTGGTCATCATGAATGGATTACACTACAAGAAGCAGCACCGCTGCAACTGGTCTCGCAAGGTCTGGCCAGTGCACGCTACTAGTATGGCTGAGAGCTGCGCGCAAAATGTTGCGGAATCGAGTCCTTTCACCATCGCATTTGTTGCCTAAGTTCACAAAATGTTCTTCCCCACAAATCCTTTCAAATGGCTTTTGCCCCTTCCCATTGCGCTTTCTGAAAACACAGCAAGCACTCACAACAAAGGTCTCATCAAGTGTACAGCCCAGGGCCAATCTGCTGTGAAACTCAGGGTAGCTAGGCTAGTTGCAAAGGCCCCACTCTTCCCACTGTCCAACTTCGCAATCGATGGGTCCACTTCCGCCGGTGCAAAGGTGGCGGTTCTGAGTTTGGTAAATTCAACGGCAAGTACAAAGCACATCAACACAGAATTCATCCGAAAGAAAATAGACAAACTGACCGGAACTGGCCGGACCTTCCATCTGCTCAGAATCTGTATGTGTTCAGCGTGAATTGAGGCAGCTGCGCATTCGTTGACCTCTGACAGGGCTGCCAAGCAACCCCGGCCACCATGTGAAGCACCTCAGATGCTCGAATCAAAAATGACGCCTTCCTCTGACATGGACATAGTGAGTACCAATACCACCCAAGCCATCCCTCTTTGCAAATTGGTTGCTTTGGATAGCTAAGTTTGAGAGTAAAGGTCCAAGAAACATTCGCAGCTATGTTCGCAGGATTTCACAATTATTTGGGTTGCTTGGAATGCAAGTGCGGCAAGATGTGGGCAGGCCAAAGCATAAACAAGTTATCGCAGCAATGCAGCGATTCTACGGAGCTGGTGGTAGTGACGTCAAAGGAATGACTCAGGGATGATTAGCGGATTGGCGTGCATGTGCAGCGCAGGTTCACGGATAGAGAGCCCAAATGGAACAATCATAAAGACATCATGATAAGCATCATAAGTAGGCAAAGTCAAAAAACATTGAAAAGAGGGATAATGTAGGACATGACAGGTTCAATCCGTGTTTGCGTTTGGTTGCAGCACAACAACAACTACAACATCATCAACACTGCCACCACAAGAAGCAATAGCAGCGGCAGCACCAACACCAACACCGGCTCCAACACCACCATTTTTTCACTACTTCAAAGGACTGAAAAAAACGGACAACCTAATCGACAACACATGGAAAAAGACATGATCAGCTTTTTTGTCATGCCTCAATTTGATTCAAAGGACGTGGAAGAAAACTGAGGATTTGGCGCTGGACCACAACGCGCGTCCGTCTCTGCACTCCACCATCACAATGTGCAGTGCAACTGCCACACTAGACAATAGATGCAAAAGTAGATGCAACAGCAACACTTCAGTCCCTTTCTTGCCACTGCCTGCTCCACCGCGTCCACCTCAAGAATCAAGTTACTTTGTGCTATCTTTGCTTCAGGGTGTCTGGAAGCTATTCTGCAGTACCTGGAATATAGATAGAAAAGGATTGTGGCAAGCATGATATCGCAGCACTGCACAATCCTGGATACCTTGTTGACAGCTTCTTGCAGCCGCAGAGCATGTGCGTCATAAAAACATATGAAAACTAGTCCCAGGACCCACGAGTCAACAGAAATCACACTAGCGATTGCGACTCAATCACGGATCGCTCCTAGGTCCTGTCTGTCCATCACGTGAACTTCTGAACCCAACATGTCCAAATCACTGGCCAGCCCATCATGATCTATACAAATGTGTAGAACTGTAGTCACTTCTGAGTACCTATACTGGCACGAGTCATTGAGCACCATCAAATATATTTAAAAAGGGAACGTGCATAGGTCCATGTATATGCGTGGATTGTGATATATGTTTGGGTGATTTTGGGTGCACGTAGATCTCATCTTGGAGCTCCACCATGAACAGCATGAACAAGTTGCAGAGTTTGGCAGAGTTTGGCAGAGTCAAGAATGTCAAGAATATGATCGGGCTGAAAGATGCTGAAAGGATGTGAAGGCAATGGCCATGGCAGCCATGGCAGGGTCTGGAGAGTCTGGAGATTGAAGCATCGCCCCCTGAGTTTGAGGCTCACCCATCTCACAATCTACTGGTTCATCGATGCGGCAGCCCTCGAAGAAACTTGTCTGCAACAGTGACTCCCTATGTCCTTTGCGTGAAATAAATGTGCTGTTTCATGCTGTTTCATGCTGTTTCATGCTGTTTCATGTTTCCTCTCACTGTCTCACTTCTCGTCTCACTTCCTGTTGCATCTCTTTGTTTCTACAACTTGTATTGCTCAGCACATGGCTGCTGGACGAGGATCACCTAACTTCGGGCTGCATGGCCGTATCCTCAGAAGCACAGCTATTTAGAAGCACTTGCGATGCAAAAGTATGAAACTTTCTCTACCATAGAGTGCCATAGAGTCAGTTGCAACAAGAGACTTCCTAAAGTTTCAGTTCACCCTCAAAGATTACCCTAAACCAAACCTAAATAAACCCAAAACCAACACTAAGCAAACCCGAACCCGAAAGAGACCCTAAAACAAACCTTGACGAAACCCGACATTAACCATTAACCCGAAGCTAACCTCAAATAAACCTAAACCAAGCCTGACTATACCCTACACCAAGCCGAAATAAACCCTAATCCAACCTTCGCACAAACCCTGATGAAACCCTAACTTAACTTTAAACCAACCCTTAAAAACCCTAAACCAGGCCTAAATAAACCCCAAACCAATGCTAAGTAAACCCTAAATAGACCATAAACCAAACCTGGACGAAACCATACATTAGCCCTAAACCAACCCTGAATAAGACCTAAATCAAGCCTGGATATACCCTAAACCGTATGTTGAGCTGTAAGCAAGAAAGGTCAATGAGCAATCATCTGAAGAGCCAGTGCCTAAAAGAGACATGCATGTTGCATGTTTGAAAAAAACATGATGCAATGCATAATATTTATATTTATATTTATATTTATATTTATACATGTATATATATATATATTTATTTATTTATATATTCTACATATAAATATATATATATATGGACATGGACCCAGTGGGGGGGCGGAGGGTGACTCACTCCGACGTGGGGGGTGATTGACTCACTGCACTCTGACTCTGTCAGTGGGTGACTGATTCCGTCTGCTCTCCATGATTAGATTAGATTAGATAGATAAGATAAGATTAGATTAGGTTGGTAGATAGATAGATAGATAGATAGATGGGTAAAGCATGGTAAAGCATGGTAAAGCCACAAAAGCCACAAAAGCCACAAAAGCCACAAAAGCCACAAAAGCCACACACCCACAAAAGCCACAGAAGCCACAGAAGCCACAAGAGCCACAAGAGCCACAAAGCTAGGCTGGAAAACCAAAAAAGAAGCCCCCCATTGAGTAGTGTTCAAAACTCTGTGTGGTCGTACTCATTGATTCTGAGAATCCCCAATACAATCCAATACATTGGTCAGCAATTATAATCCTTTCAATCATCAACCAACCGGGGTTTTGAACACTGCTCAACTAATTCAGCTGAAGGAAGTACATCGTGGGCATCTGAGGCATCTTGCTCTTTCAAAGCACCACTACACCATCGGCCATGCCCAAGTCCGTAATGCTTGACCTCAAAAGTCTTCAGATTCCCATACATAATGCTTTCATAATCAGACAAATCTATTTCGATTGTTGAAAGATGCCCTTGTGACAGTGCATTTCTTGTGGCATGTCCTTTAAAACACCTCACTGCAGTGCTAGATGTTCCGTGAATTCTCAGGTGCGCACAGCACGGGATCTTTGCTGTGTTCCTTAGGACATTCCAGAATCTTCCCAGGGTGAAGTGAACATCAAGGAGGAAACTTCTGTCATTCATCTAAAGAAACTGTCCGGGAAGACGAAATTTGCAAATGTATCGAATGTATTGGAATGTATTCGAATGTTGAGTTTGTGTTTCTTCTTCGGATCTGGTGGAAGAACTGACCGTCAGTGCCTCCATGACCTTTGATGAAATGATTCGTTGCTCAAATGATTCGTCCTCACACACTTTATGAACAACGAGGACCCTACCACGAAGGCATCCCAAAAGAAAACGGAGTAACTGGTCTAACCTGAATTAGTACTCTCTCCGTAGAAATCAAATGTCTATAGAGTCTATAGTCAATTTCAGGCAGCATGGACTCCCAACACTACAGGTACAGTAATGTGATGGTTTCTGGCTTTCAGCCGCATAAGCACCTCTTGCGAAGAGCGCACACAGGCGTATTCTCATGTATTCTCTGCAGTGAATTATCAACCCTTTAGCCATCACAATCTGGAAGGCAAAGTTTCTATGTCTAGGTTGCTGAGACCTCCTGCTGCAGTTTTTCCGCCGTGCCCAGGTATATATGTCTTTGCTCTTGCTTTGGACTGCACAGGCTCTGCAAGTCCCCCTAGCTTGCCACTCCCTTCTCTTACACACAGGTTGCCTGCAGAACTGATTTTCCGAGCATCCATCACAATCTGCGGAGCACGGTCCCCACGCACTCCACCTACCAAAAGTAGGTATGTTTGACAATAAATCATATTCATGTGTGACACATAAAATCATATTTTGATTCAGCGAAGGCTACGCACAACCTGCTGCAGGCCATCTCATCCATAGGATCCACAAGTTGCCACAAGCTAAGTGCGCTAAGTGCGCTGCACCCCAAACTCACAATCTCTCTCTGGCACCTGTCAAAACAAGGATGCGTAGAAAGGAATTCTGCCAACCCAGGAGGCCCGTCCAACCCCAGGCCCATCGGAACAATCTGCAAAAAGTAATACATATATGATATCATATATGTATATATGTATATATGTGTATATATATATATATATATTTTTATATGTATATATATATGTATATATACATACATATATAAATATATATATATATATGTATGTATGTATATATGTATATGTATATATATATATGTATATATGTATATATGTATATATGTATATATGTATATATGTATATGTATATATATATATGTATATGTATATATATATATGTATATATGTATATATATATATATGTATATATATGTATATATGTATATATGTATATATGCATATGCACGCATGTATACATGTATACATGTATACATGTATACATGTATACATGTATATATGTATATATGTATTTATTTATATATGTATGTATGTATGTATGTATGTATATATGTATATATGTATATATGTATATATGTATATATGTATATATGTATATATGTATATAT